>OX638250.1:26365966-26757432 GCA_951806755.1 Brenthis hecate
GAGATAGTTGAAGGGCTGGAGTGTGACATAGTCTACTTTTTTACTTTTGGAAAATACGTTATAATACAACCCAGAAATTATTTATAGATCAGAATTACTTGAAACTTGGTATTGCTGCGTGCTCTTCAATACAGGGGTTTAAATAAATTACGTGTTGATAAGATTTTAACGAAATTCATCCAATAAGAGGTAAAATCTAGGTGGATGAAAGTTTGTATGAGACCCTATTTTTAAGAGATTTTCTGTAGTTTTTTTTCCGCGAGCGAGGCCGGCGGGCCTCTACTAGTATATTTATACACATTATTCGAAATAAACACTTATTATTTCTAGGTAATCAAACACCACAACAATATTTATGCACATTATATACCTCAAACTAATCTTCTTAAACAAACCAATTTTATTAAGTGAATTATGGTTATTACGTATAGATAAACAGTATTACATTACAATTTTTTTAATCAAATTTAGTACAGCTGGGAAAAAATAAACTGAACGATTATATTTGTAAGTAGCTAAGTCAACAATTTTTATCCAAGCTGTGTCGACGAATACAGAGTTTCAAGGATAATATTAAACGAATCGACTTTACCACCCGATTCATTAATAACTTCTACACTAAAACACCATACTTTTTTATGAAACTGAAAAAAATTTCAGTTTCATAAAAAAGTATGGTTTTTTTTTGTCGTGGATAAATAATCGAAGGTCATTTGAAAATATCCTTCATTTAAACGAAGGCATGTAAAAATGTCCTGTAAACGTAATACTCATATTAAAATAATCTTTATTCAGAGAAGTCAACGTTTTGAACATCGAGAAAACATCTTTGTGTTAGAAAGGAGTAAAATAATAACGTAAATCTGAAATAATTCAGGTTAAATAATAAAGCATGCAGAATAATTATTAAAGTTTTTTGGAAAATACATTTAGCTAGAAATATATTCAAAGTTAAATCTTTTTCTTAACCGGGGCCGCGTTTTTTTCGTAATTAGTACAATTACTTTCAATCGTGACATGAACATTATCACGGATCATCCTTTTTAATAATTATTTTTTTATATCAATAGTTTACGGTCAAACAAGAAATATTACACACGAATGTGGGCGAGAGACAACGGTATTGAATCTTCATTGTCTGATCTTATCTAAACAATGGAAAATCACAAAAAAACGGATCGAATGTTTTGCCACCGACTTTCGTTAAAGTAGCTATACGCGCCATTATACAAATGACCTGATTCCATAAGCTTTTGGCCCCAATTCTAAAGGGGGTAAATCAATATCGATTAGAACACAGCTTGAAATAGAAAACCTTTGGTATCATCTATAAATGAAAAGGACGGGAGCGATAAAAATCGTCCGGATCATCTGTGGCTGAACGGCCGTAAGGCGAAGGGCGTTTAGCTTTAACAAAAAACAATCATTTTGATTGCTATGATGCCACTTCCCCCCTTGAACCCTTGTCGACGCTTGTCGCTGTGTCAATAAACATGACACGTATTGTTATGAGTGATTATAATGTATAGTGCAATTCTAAAATTATTTTTTCCGAATTAAAAATTATACAATTTACTACTACTAAACACTATCTCGTTGCTTGTTTCACTCATTGACCTATTTAATTGAGATATTAAGCATTCAAAAAAAACATATGGAAGTCAGATCTTATGAAATTTGATATTTTCTATATCTACAAATTATTTTTCAAACATAACTAAATAATCTAAAGACGTAGGCTCGACCTTTAGAAGGGTACGGTAAGGGTAAAAAAATTATAATATACGTAAATTAAGTTGTTCGCGTTCTTTGTTCTATATTAATATAAAAAATTGTAATGTTTACAAGCAAACCATATTTGATCTGAAAATAAAACAGATTTTAAAAGTAAAACAAACAAATAATAAAAAAGTGACCGACTGAATCGAAATTACGTTAACTTTGTCGTTATACTCAATATAAAGTACAATCGTTTAATTATTTGTACAAATATGTACTTATTATCTGATTGTACGAAACCCTTGATGCAGGAGCCCGACTCGCATCTTGACAAGTATTTTTATTCATGGAACTTGATGAAAGGACAGTTTTAAGAAATAAAATATAAATGCAATTTATAAATACAAATTAAATTAAAAAATATCTAAGTGGGAAAAAAAACTAGTCTCATCTCGTTTTTTTTTAATATTTCAATATGAATGCGAAACAAAATGAAAACTTGTACTTATTCTAAGCATCGCAACTGTACAAAGCTTTAGCAAAAGCTAGTCATTTTCTTTTGTCTTAAGGCTTATTTCAATATATTACAATGTATTATTTCAAAAATCGTAACGTTAAATATGTACATTTGTGCATATATATTTGTGTTATTAAAATTTATTTATTAATTATAATACTATACCTAATATTAAATGTATAGTGGAACTTTTCATAAAATCGTAGTTTAAATCTACATATTTTTTTAGAAAATTCTTTTTGGAGGTTCTATTAACTGTCCCGTTTTTTTTTGTGTGTCAACGCCAAAAAGAGTCGATTTTAATAACTACAGTGTACAATAGAATACATAAATAGTCTATTCAATCAATCATCGTTATAACCTACCATGTAATATAGATTTGATATGGAAGATAAGCTTAAGATACGATAGATTTGACATCCCATAAGGATAAAAGAACCCTAAGTAAAACAGATATAAAATAAACAAAAATAAAATTAAAAACAGTGGCGTAGGTATACTCCGTCATCAAGACGAATTTTTATCCCAAAACAATGAAAATTCCAATTTTGTGAGAACGGGTAAATCATTCTATAGATTTTTTCTTATTTGGAGAATTACGTATCATTTTAATATTAATTGCCCATGACTATTCATTATTCAGAGTATATTTTATCCTAAAAAAATAAAATGTTTCTTGGAAAATGGTGAAAATACTCTTATTAAATTTATTTTCTTAATAAACCGACTTCTAAAGAGGAGGAGGTTCTCAATTCGTCGGAAACTTTTTTTAATGTATAATTCAACCGATTACTCCTGAACCGCTTTGGCCTTCGAAAAATATCTGATTAGGTCTCTATTCTAAATGAAAACCCCCGTTTAGTTGTTTTTTTACATTTAGTGCCTCGGAAGTCGGTTTTTTTTTTAATTTTTATTTATTATTTAACGACCACGCTAACTTATTATATAAGTAAGCATATATAACTTAATCGTCCGTTATGTATGTAGCGTACTTTTAGCCCAATTTAAAAGAGTGCCTCCGAGAAAAAAGGAGGTGCCTACTTAATGTATATGATAGATCGAAATTCTTACTAGCTGAATGTCTGCACGAGTTTGTAATTTAGATAAAAATTATTAATATCCAATATTTGAATTATCAATAAAGATATATTTAATCCCGACACTATAAATAGTTCCTTTAAGTTGGAGCATTTTTTGAACACGATGTGATTTTCAAAATATGTGTATATACTAACGTATATGATATATATTTCAAAAATCATTTTAACCAATAAAATATTATTTAATTTTAAGATTAATAAACCACTGCCTTTTTTCATTCAATTATTATCTTGTTAATTCGCTTCAAAGTGTGCCAGTTGAGCACAGATTATTTCGCCAATGTCGTGTAGATTGGTAGAGACACGAAAGTTTTTTTTTATCTTCATTAATTACTAGCGACCAATCAACAACCACTTATCAATGCCTCAACTGAATTGAATCCTGGTCAATAATAAAATCTTTCATAAATATTCTAATTAATAAATTATTATGAATACAGATAACAATACATCTGTAAAGTACCTTAACAGAGGTATTTATTATCTGTATTTAGTTCTGTGTTCGTGACGTGATAACGTAAAACCGGCTACACGGATTTGAACGCTAATGGCCAAGAAGACATGTCAAATTGTTGGTATATAACATAAACTGTATTGCTTTGGTACTTAGTCTTAGTTTTCATTCATATTCTTACTTACTTATTAAATCAAAATTTAAAAATATAAAATTAGTTATAATTATTCTTAATCCGCGTTCAGTGTTAAATTATCCATACCCATCAACGCTTTCCCGCCTATACTCCATCCTCAATTAGGTGTCTAAGGCAGACCTTATCAGAATAAATAAGATGTCTACAAAAGTCCCCGGGCCAAGTGTACGCGGAGCAAACAGGCCATTAAGGTGAACAATTGAACCACGTAGATTGAGATTTCTGAATCTATTTCATGATCTAAATCAGAAATACCTCACGTACATTTCCCAAGATAACTAAAGTTAGAAATTCCACTTTCATTATACCTTTTACTTTAGTTTTTATAGCTTTTCTTGTTTTTTAGACATGTAACTGGTACCTAGAACTGTTCTCTATTTAACCACAAATAAATTTATTTATTGATAAGATATGGCGAAATTGAAATACATAAAATATTTTCAATTCCATACGCTCCTAAATACTATAATCATTAATGATAAGAGAATAAAAAAAAGAATTATAAATAAACAATTCATAATACTTAAAAAATATCATACAGTCAAACTGTTTTTTGATGTCGGTCGAAAAGAAGTCGTATAAAGAGATATGCATTTTAAGTTTATGTACACATATCTAACGTTACTCTACGAACAACGTATACTTATATAGAATAAATAGATAGGTTATTTTACCGCGTACCGTAGGTTCGTGTAAATGATAATATAGTAAGCCCGACAGCATAAAAGCGAACTATAAACCTATGACACTTGGGTTATCAAGATATAATCGTACGTACAAATCATCAAAATCGGCTTAGCCGTTTAGTAATTACGAGGGAACATAGGGTCGGACATATGTATATACATGCATATTTACATACATAGTACCTGGGCCACCGAGCTTCGCTGCGAGTTTTTGGTCCAAGGTATAAATTTTCTTTTTAAAAAAAACTGAAAACTTGAATAAATACAAAAAAAAATATACCTTTGTATCCGACGGGATTCGAACCCGGACACCTATGATTGTCAATCTTGAACGTTAGCCGCTTGACCATGATGCTTATGCCCGGATGTACGTAATTATCGACTTTTTTATAGGATTTTAAATGTACTACAAATCTGCCATTTAACATTTTTCTCTAACTCTTACAGTTTAGCTAAAAAATGCAAAAAACCATAAATTTGAACTTCAAAGCCATATAACAAATCAAATATTGAAGATAGAAATTCGACTCAATAGAACTTTTTGAAGTAAATTTAATACTAAAAACGGTCCATTTATTCTTTTTTTTTGAAAAATATTTTCGTTACAGTTTGCAGGACAAAAAAGTGTTAAAAATCATATTTTCCATACAATTTGTATGGGAAAACTTAAAGTTCCATGGAGAACCTCTTAAAATTGGAATTTTGAGCTCCGCTTTTAACAGGAGCTTCGTTGGGACATTTTCTGAGATGTTTTGGGGTGAGAGCGAAGAAAAAAAATTCGTCATTTTTTGGCACACCCTAATACATAAACAAAAATTGCTCGTTTTAAGATATAAGATATACGTACATACTTATGTACATACGTGTAGTAAAACACATAACCCTCCTTTGGACTTCGCCGCAGTCGGGTAAAAAGAGTACTAAGTAAATAAACTAAATAATTTGAAACGCAGGTAAAAGTAAAGGCAATGACAACTAAAGGTCAGAAAACAGTATTTAAAGTACTACTGTGAAAGGTGAATATAATATGATGCAATTAAATTTATTTGTTGTAAACATCCACTACAGATTTCGTGCAATAATGTTCGAAAGCAGGAACACGTTCCTGATATGAACAAACTACTCAGATGAAGAACTACACTGTGTAAGCGCCTCGAATACATTCATATAGGTAAGCTTTTATCAAACGTGGTTTATGTTTTACCTATTTCTACATTTATAAATATACCAAATTATATAAATTGTCTGTATGTGAATTCAACATAACTACATCGTAACTTCCTAAGAAAATACTTTTCTGCAGATCTATTTGTATGTCATGACTCGACTTTTAATTGATATTTGTACAAAATGCTACATTTATTTAAATCGACCCTGTCTGTATCTCTTAATATCCAGTAAATTAAAATATAAAAATAATATTTATATTTATTCAATATTCAAGAGAACTAATCTGTATAAATATTATAAATGTAGAAGTTTGTGATTATGGATGTTTGTTACTCTTTCACGCCAGAACGGCTGAACCGATCTGGATGAAATTTGGCACAGAGATAGATTATAGTCTGAAATATCACAAAGGCTATTTTTATCCCGGAAAAATATACAGTTCCCGAGGGATAGTTTTGTTTTTGTTTTTCTAGTGGCGAACCCGAGCGAAGCGAGGGTGAAGCGCTAGTAAAAGTTATATTATATTAACAAATACAATATCGTATTAAAAATGTAATTACATTGTAAAAAAATATTACTTAAGTCAGAAATTAAAAATATTTTTAAGTGCACCCCTCTACAGATAAGCCAAGCCTACTTTACCGTCTGGAGTATCAGGAGCCACTTAGCCTTATCTCTTTATTGTAGCTTCAGTCGAACATTAACAACATGCTGCTCAACTCTCAACTTGAAATATTATGTCTGTTATAGCAGCAATAAAAATTGTAAAAAACTTTATTGCTAATTTATTTTCTAAATTTCCTTTACATTTAAGTATTTTAGTCCAAATGGAATAAATTACAATAATGTCCAAATAATTAACAATTTCTTTTGATACTCTTACCAAGATAGCTTACTTATCATATATAAAATGTTAAATGTATGTAATTATATATTAAAAAATTACAAAATGTTTTAAACAAAATATGTTTACATAATACTTTCTTAGATTTACGTGAATATTTGACAGTTTAAATAAAACTATTTTTTCGGATTATTTCGCGGATTTATTTTGATTTTTGGTTCCCGACGTTTCGAATGCTTTACAGCAATCATGGTCACGGGAGAGACTAAGGTTATAATAAGATTAGAATATGTTTATATTTTATAATTTGTGTTCTGCCTTATATGACGATAATTTGGGTTTATGGATGTCATCAGCACAATAAATAAATATAGATATTGTCAATAAAAATAATCTAATCTTAAAAGGGTAAGAATGCTGTTATGAGTCGCAATCCGGAATCCGTTGTCCTAAATTCAACCAAAAGCTGAGACCGGCGAATATAATTACATTCCTCTTCCTTATCCCGCAATACAGATAGCGTGAAATTATACTATATTATTAACTAGCGACGAACCCGAGCAAAGCGAGGGTTCGTCGCTAGGTACGTTTTTAAATATATATATATATATATATATATATATATATATATATATACAAATAGTTATTAGCCAGCGTTAGCCATATAATTTTTTTTTTTTTTTTGTTAATAATATTGACATTAATATTTATACGATACTAACGTCACTCAATTGTTTTGCCTTCCCGGAACCTCTCCACTAACACTTAAACTTTATGGTATGGTATTAAAGTTAAGTTCAAATTGACTTTTAAGTATTATTCCGAATCTTTGGTATGGGAGTATAGAAAAGTCTTGTTTTTAGACATTTTCAGGCAATTTTTTTAAATTTTTCTCTCCGTAAGAACCATCCTCGTACTTCAAAGAATACTCTAAAAAAAGAATTAGCGAAATCGGTTCAGCTGCTCTCGACATTTGCGCTTACCAACACATTCAGCGATTCATTTTTATATTATAGATAATATATTATCTAATGAAATCAGTTTTTAATCACTTTTTAGTTAACAACTTTGATAGCATGAAGTTGGTGAATAATATGCACAAGACTAGAACTACAAGTTTTAACAAGTTTTCTACAGCAAGAAAATGCACAATACCTCTAACTCCGCTCAGAATTAAAAAGGTGCATCAAGGTTCTTCACGAAGTATTAACAGACGCAACTCCGGAATGTTTATCTTTCTAATTAAAAACTTCCAGTAAAAGCATCTACACCACGTTAAAAGGAAAGGAAGATATAGTTATTGTTATTTGAAAATGATTATAAATAATAATAATTAGGCTTTATTTTATTTTAATGCGCATTATTGTTATATTACTGAAAAAATGAAATATATTTCAACTTTAAATGTATCACCATTTATTCGGATAATAGAAGGTCTCATGAAAAAAACATAATAATAAGATATAAGCATTCACAATTTGGGAGGTTGAAACGGTGGTACACAAATCACTGACATCTGATAAACGCGATCTATTCATTGATATGTCGGAACAAATCCTCATAAAGCAAAAATAAGGGATCTGGAAAACTCTGAGCTCAATTCTGGATTCGCAGTTAAGCTATAAAACGATACAAAAGTTTTTGCCAATTAGCTTGAACACTTAAATTTAGCATTCATACATGTATACCTAATATGTCGCTTGCAAAATATTTATAAAAACGTCAATATCCACTATACTGTTAGGGCGATTCATATTTACTATAACTTTAAAATTAATTAAGTGGGCGAGCACCTCATATCGTTAGAATCCGTTCACTTCATCCGTCTTCCAAAACTAACGCTCAAAATGATCGTAGGACGAGGTGAGTTTGTCAATTTATTTTTTATCGCATTTATTTTGTTTTTTATAAATTGCTTAATGGAAAGAACAGTTTTAAAAAAATCAAACTCTCTTAAGAAGAGACTATATTTAAATCCTATGAGTGAAAAAAAAAGATAATTCAGTTGAAATAACAAATAAATCACTTTCTTTATAAGAAAATATGCATTTATCATCAAGCCTTTTTTAGAGCTAACGTTGTTTAATAATTCAAGCTTCCAAATCTTCAACAGATAGATAGACCTTTTAATGGATCATAGAAATTACTCTATGTTTGTTGTAATGTACATATCTGTGATATTTCTTTGTATCCAACTGTATATTTGACCAAGGAATAACAACTGTTATTGTCAGTAAATAGGACAGACCAATTTTATCGCGTATATTGACGTTCTCAATCAAACAATTTGTAACTCAATCTTGGCTGACAAAAAGTTATTAGAAATGTAAGTTACGGAACAGTTGGTTTTTTTACTGAACACCAATATTATATATTTCGACACCGACAAAGCTCTTTTTGATTCAATAACATCGTTAATACAATAGCCGTCATTTCTTTATAATACATTAGATAGATAGGAATAATAAGAATTTTTCCTTTAATTTCATTTAAGTAATATTAAAAACTAAACGTAACTGAGCGTATTCTATATTATAAAAATGATTCACTAGACGTGAAAGGAATAATTTCCGAATGACATTATCTAATGTGGCAACACACTCAACAGGTATACAGCTGTAGTGACAGACATCCATCAAGGGCACGTTCACAGCTACGGCGCTACGGGGCGCTACGGCGGGCGTTACAGGGCGCGAGCGCGGGCGGGAGGATCTACGCGTCTCTCGTTTATCGGGATAAGGATAGGCAATAAGGCTTTACTTACGGGAGCGCGGTCCACACCGTGATGCAATACTTGTAGTAGCGTGTGAGGCCGCGTGGCCGGGCTGCGGCAGACTGTTGCTCCCGGGCCCGCTTCACTTGTTACGTGCCACCCCTCACCCTCCCCCCGGCCCTCACCCTCGGACCTCAGAGCCTCCCTCCCTCCCCGCACCTCAGTCACGCCGCGCCCGTCGCCGCTCTTGCCCCGGGAACGCCGCCCCGCATCCGCTCACCAATATTACGGGTCTTTCACTTTGCAACGTCCTTACTTACCTAAGCGAGGTACATATCGAAGTATACTCGCACATTTTAAATCGCTTTCAAAGGTTTGAATAAATATTATTCTTTCAAGGATCCGTTTAATGATTCATTTATATTAGGTAGTATTAATAGCTTAAGAATTTGTTTTATACATGAATTAATTTCATATGTTTTCCAATTTACAAAGATTTTTATTTGCTCTGCCGATCATTATAACAAAACTTAATTCAATCACCGTAACAAAATGTCAAATTACTATGTCAAGTCTTATAATAAAATCCATACTAATATTATAAATGTGAAATTGTGTTTGTTTGTTTGTTTGTCCTTCTTTCACATCGAAACTGAGTGTCGGATTGGCATGATTTTTGTGTGGAGATAGATAGGAGGGCTGGAGAGTGATATAGGCTACTTTTTATCGCGGTAAATTATCTCATTCCCACGAGAAATCACGTTATAATAGAACCCAAAAAAAAAATATGATCAGAACTACTTGAAACTTGGTATTAATGCTCTTCAATACAATTAAATACGTGTTTTAGCATTTTTCGAAATTAATCCAATTAGGGGGTAAAATAGGGGGATGAAAGTTTTTATGAAACCTTTAAAGAGTTTTTTTAAAGTTGTAGCGCGACCGAAGCCGCGGGTTCTGCTAGTAATAATATAGAATGATAACAATATGAAAGAAAAAAAAATTATAAAGTGGATAGTAATTTTACATCTGAATTACTCATTAAAGACAAATGAATTCCAATCCCGTTATTATAATGACATTTGCCATAATTTTAACTCCTATAAATGCATTATGCAAAAGTGAACAATTTTTAAATTATCATGTTTTCAAAATAAGTCAAAAATGCAACATCAAAAATTTATTTCAAAAAAGGATCAATTTAAATATCATTTTTTCTTCTGATTTATAAAAACCATTAATAACTAATTACTTTTATCAATATTAAAAAAACAACTATCGGTCCTAATTTCAAAAAGCGAGACGAAAAACGAAATTTTTTTATTTATTTTTTTGAGATTTTTTTCCGCTAAAATGCCTTAAAAACAAAAAAAAACGTTGTGAAACTTGGCTTGCAGATTATTTTATAAACATAACCGTTTTCTTAGCTCTCAAACAAATCCCGATGACACCCCGACGATGGTTTTCCCGTGATGCGTTCCCAGACAGACAGACGAAAACTCCAAAAAGTATAGACTCAGCCTCTGTATCGTAATAAATGAGTATTTGAATGAGATTTTCTAAAAAATATTTAATGTACAGATTAGACTCAGTTCGAATTTTATTACCTATACGTATAGATGGATTTGTACATTGCTTAGATAGAAGTTTAACCTTGACTGGGTACGTAAGTAGAACGCAGTCTACAAAGATACCATCGTAATAAAGGAGGTTATTTGATATATAAAAGATCCACCGACATGATTGTAGCAGATAGTTCCCATAAGTTATTATATTATGTATATTCATATTTCAATAACTTTTTTACTATAGGTACAATCTATACATATAATAAAATTGTAACTAAGCCAAATCTGTACATTAAATATTTTTTTGAAAATCTTATTGAAATAAACATTATTATTGATACAGATACCGAATCTATTGTTTTTTAGAATTTTTGTCTGTATGTCTGTCTGTCTGTCAGTTACCGCGTCACAGAAAAACCATTGGAGGGAATTTGGATGAAATTTGGTTTGGTGATGGCTGGTTATCCGGGTCAACATATAGGATACTTTTTACCGCGGGAAAATGCCTCATTTCTGAGAAAAAATACAAAAACTGCAATGTAAGAATATACTAATATGTAAAACTTAAGAATTTGTTTTTTGTTCACCTAAACGCGGGCGGAGCCGTGGGCAATGCAGTAGTTTATACCTTCTAAGGAATAGAAATATTTTGAATCCCATTTTTACACTTTTTTCCATTTAAATATCAAATTAAAATAAAATTTAAAGCAATTTATCTAACTCATATTTGAGATAAAACCTGCAGTTAAATAAAAAGAAAGTTAATGTCTGTATACATATAATATGTAAAATAAAAAGTTCTATAATATTCGCTTCCTTAAAATTATATATTATAGTTATCATTATGTATATTACAGAGTATATAAAAATGATATTCATGTACTTTACCCAACTTAATAAAAGGAGAAGATTTTAATATGTGTTCGGTCAATATTTTTTATGTTTTGTCTTGAGCTCTGTCACAGACAATAAAAACTCTACGTGAAACACGAATGATGCGTAGGTAATGTGAAACTATTTAGAGACCTATCATTAAAATATTTATCATTTAAAGAAAAAACCTTTATATTACATTGTAGGGGTTTATTATTTCCATTACATATTTATTATATTTGCAATTCATTATATACTTATGAAATCTCTATAACAAAGTATTTAAATAGCAAAACTGACTACATAGATTTCAATTAAATATAGCCACTTAGAACTTCAGTACAACTTCTAATAATGTTAGATAGAAACTTAAATGTTCGATTAATGGGGGAGAATCACTGAGTTGACTAAGTTAATTACTCACCTCCATGTATTCCCTGTGAACTTTAGTAAGGTCATTTTAAAGGAAAACTAGCTTTATGTCAGTTATAACAACGAAGTTTCTGATATAGATAGATTTACTTACGGTGACTTTTAGTTGAAAGGAGTATCAATTTTCATTTATGTGATTTTGTATTAAAGGAAAATAATAATATTTTGACTTTACGTACACAACAAATATTTTTTTTATTTTTTTGCCATGAATACGAGTATACATACTCTTCGAAGTAAAATATTTGTAATATTTTATTATTGCGGGCTTTTGTTTGTAGAGAAGCCAAGGATGGGAAAATATATTTGATCTAATTGCAATATCCTTTTCTTTTTATAGCTAGAGCCATATAGCTATCCTTCAATTTAATGAACACATATTTTTACCAAAATATGCTTTGTTTATACGTGTGGACTGTTACGGATTTTTACTATTTCTAGATAACGGTTTAATTTTTTTTATTGGCTTAAATGTCCTTTACATTTAGGAAGAGTGAAAATTTCATCAATATCGACTAAGTAATAAAATGGACCGTATTATTATTAAACATTATTTATAAGCCGTATATAAATCTTTTCAATAAAATTGTTGATATTCATCAATTCAATATACAATACAAACCAAAGCCTATCTACTAATTACTTCATTACTTTCTTATTAGTTAATAGTAGCGGCTGTATCGTAAATTACGTGTGTATCCATCAAAGTTCTGATGGTTATCAAGACATGTACGTGCGTACGTTACGATATTACATTTTACACTTGCAATGAAAAAAATAATAATTAGGAACATATATTAATTCGATTAGAGAAATTATAATGTTATTCTACATATAATTGATTTTGTCTTTTATAATTTTTAAAAAAGCTATTGTTAAGATAGATACAAAGAATCTATGGAATTATCTAACAAAAACATATCAAATTATGCGAGTTGCTAGTTTATAAAACTGTATGTTTCCAAAATGTATAAACTAGTGTGGAACCCCTATTATGATAAGTACATAGATACACTTGAAGGTGTACAAAAAAATCCTACGCAGTGTGTACTATAGGCTTTTTCGACGTCGCGTCGCTTGCCATATGAGCAAATGCTAATAAAATAATATAATAATATATTAATAGACTAGCGGCTCACCCTCGCTTATGATAGATCTGTTAGTTCCCACGGGAACCGTCCATTTTTCCGGAATGAAAATTAACCTGTTGTTTGACCGGCAATATAAGGTATCGGAATGTTAAATTTTAATAAATTAGGTACATAAGTTGTTGTGTACTAAGCTGTATAAGATACTATAGTTTTTTAACTATCCCACGGGAACTCTTTAATTTACTGGGATTAAAAGTATCTCAGATGTTGACCGGGGATAAAAGGTACGACCATGCACAATTTCATTTAAATCGGTCCAATAGTTTCGGAGATTAGCCCGTACAAACAGACAAACAGACAGACAGAGAAACAAAAAAAATGAAAAAAATCTGGATTTGTTCTATTTTTCTTCTTACGGGATGTAAGAAGATAACTGACTCGGTTTTTAGCATTTTTTTTTCTATGTACAGACATTCGACCTCTACAGTTTTATTATATTTATAGATAGAATAAATAACGTATAATAAAACAGTAATATATGTATACTAATGAAAATAGTTATAGCGAGTGTACCTTAGGAGATAGACATATATTATTGAGAACTTTTCTATAGACCCTTTTAAGACTTACAATTTTCTTGTACAATTTTGACCTATCTGTTAAGGTTGAGCCAGCGTTAGTCATATAAATTTCTAAGGACAATTCGATAGAACAAGTTATTTTGTTTTTCCCTGGCTATGAATAATTTGCCTGTTGTAAAAGGTACCCTAAATGTTGACCCGAGTATTAAGTTATCACTATACAAAATTTAGTTAAAATCGGTTCAGTACTTTTTGCGTGAAACGCGCACATCGATTTGACTAAGTTAGTTTTATTATAGGTATAGATAAGAATAGATATTGCTTAGGGGATATACATATACTATTCAGAACTTTCCTGTAGGACTTTTCAAGACCAAATTTTTGTTAGTATATTGTTTTGATGTATGTCTTAAGGTTAGTAAGGTTTAGCCAGCGGAAGATTTCTAGGGAGGACTCGATAAAACCAGTTACTGTATCTTCCCGTGAGAAAGAAAGATTTTCTTGAAGTAAAAGGTATCTTAAACGTTGACTCGAGTAATAAGTTATCACTTCACCAAATTTCATTGAAATCGGTCCATTACTTTTCGCGTGAAACGCGCATACAAAAACAGACAAACATACAGGCAAACAGACAAACAGACAATTTTTTTAATAACTATTGTTTTGGGGTCTATGTTGTATACATAATACGTTATAAATAAACGAAAACATCTATCCCACGGTAACCGTATATTTTTCCGGGATAAAAAGTAGCCTATTTGTTATTCTGATGTATGACCTATATTATTGTGAAGTTTCATCAAAATCCAATCAGTAGTTTTTTTGTACTAAGCTGTATAAGTACTATAGTTTTTTGGTTATCCCACGGGAACCCTTTAATTTTCCGGGATGAAAAGTAACCGATTTTTTGTTGTCATGTATGAACTATATTATTGTAAAGTTTTATTAAAATCCAATTAGTAGTTTTTGTGTACTAAGCTGTATAAGTTATTATAGTTTTTTAACTATCCCAGGGGAACTATTTAATTTTCCGGTATAAAAAGTATCTAAGATGTTGCCCGGGGATATAAGGTCCTACCATGCAAAATTTCATTTAAATCGGTCCAATAGATTCGGAGATTAGCCCGTACAAACAGACAAACAGACAGAGAAACAAAAAAATTGAAAAAAATCTGGATTTGTTGTATTTGTCTTCTTACATCCCCCTGACTCGGTTTTTAGCATTTTTTTACTACGTACAGACATTCGACCTCTACTGTTTTATTATAGTATAGATAATTCTTTTATTAAATAGAAGTATCATCAGCTAAATATAACTTAATAGAAAGATGAAGAAAATTACAAATATCTAATACATATATTTAAACGAGCAACGGAAAGGGCTTCAACGATTTTCATGAAATTTAGTATTCAGGGGCGATAAATCGATTCTAGATTAGTCTTATGTCTGGGAAAACTCGTGTTTTCGAATTTTCATGTGGTTTTCTTTCTCATTATTCCACGCAAAATATGGTCGATAATTTCATACGCTCGGACATAAGCATCATGGTCAAGCGGCCAAGGCGCAAGATTGACAATCATAGGTGTCCGGATTCGAATCCTGGCCGAATACACAGATACAATTTATTTTTGTAGTTTTTGTATTTATTCAAGTTTTTAGTTTTTTTAAAAAGAAAATTGTACTTTTGATCCAAAAGTCCGAGCGAAGCTCGGTGGCCAAGGTACTATATAATTATGTATACAAATGTACACTTAGTTATTACTGTACAAGTCATGTCCGCGTGGAATTGTGGCAAGAATGCTATGTATGCATGCTATGCATGAATGCTCCCCCGTTGAATGGCAATGCCGATTCTTTGGGCGAAAAATGAGTTGATGATTCTTAAATTACATAATATTATTTTTTTATAATTATTATTTTTGTTATGAACTTTAAATATAAAAAAACAAAGGTATGTACGTGAGAGTATCGGGGGCCCATTGGGCTAAAAATGCATGTGACAACAAATAAGATTTAAAAAAGTGTAAGATTTCTCTTCAGCAACCCTACATTGCTGTTCTTTCTTAGGATATAATTATTTAATTAAGTTTTTAAAAGCTTTGCTAGTATCTATTGCATATTTTAAACGTTATAGCTACACTGAGTTCGGCGCTAGAGCTAAATTAAGTTTACAGAGTTCATGAACTGTGCTAATATTCTCGTGTAAAGTAGAATATTTTTTAATTAATTTAGATAAATATCCATCCATATTATTAATATTATAAATGTGAAAGTGTGTTTTTTTTGTTTGTTTCTCCTTCTTTCACGTCGAAACACAGTGACGGATTAGCGTGATTTTTGTCGGTGCCAGCCGATACAAAGCAAATAATATATTTCGATAGGTAAAGTACATCACAAATTGATATATAATATTTTAACTATAATTAGAGTTCATAGCTAATCATATTTACCTATTAGATATTCATATCTTAAAATATTGTCCGCTGGCACCGACTTCGAAAATATCTGATTAGGTATCTATTCTAAATGAAAACCCCCGTTTAGTTATTTTTTTTTTACATTTTAGTGTCTGGAAATCGTTTTTTTTTTAAGTTTTTATTTTTCCATTTTTAGTGTAGACGTAATAAGCAGGTAATTTATAAGAAGAAAGCTTTTTAATTTATTTAAAAAAAATATTTATTGTTGATTTAAATAAAAAATCGATACCTAATAGGTTCAGTCATCTTCGAGTAATCGGTGAACATAATAAAAAAAAAGCTTCCAACGAATTGAGAACCTCCTCCTTTTCGGAAGTCGATTAATAAATATTTTACCATTATGACGTGTATACTTTTCAACACAAAATAAATTGTAACTGGTATTTTATTTAAAATACTTAATATATGTACTACATTTTAGGCCAAAGTTTAAATTAACTTTAAAGATGTAATCCATCTACCTTTACCCTTTTAGACGTCAATCAATAGATGAGCGATGTCAACCACGTACGAACCGGGAGATCTCGATAATCTGCAGAATGAAGCCGCGAGCACGTCTTCACGTCGAATCGCATCGATCATGCAGGTCACTCCCTTAATATGTATTACTAGATGAGATTGTATGATGAGCTCTCGCAAACAAGTATCTACTCTATAACGCTTTAAATAAACTTTCAAAGTAGCGATCACGTTCGGAATTTTTAACAAATTATCCAATTGTATGCTTTAATTTAAGTCTTAAAAATTGTAATCTGAAACGATACTTATCTATTGACTATCTTCCACCAATATGAAGGAATATAAGTTCTAAAAGATTACAACGCGACCTTTTAAATATCATAATCAAGCTTTGCCTCCATATCACCCGATATTATTTTTTATCTCTTTTCCTGGTCATATTATTGTAAAACGCTAAGGTCAAAATAAGTATTCATCTTTATTTCAAGTCACCACAAAGCGTTAGAGTAACATGATTTATTACTGTAACAGTTGGAGCGCGAAGAAATGATTACAGCTACATGTTACTCCGTAAAGTTTAGGCTTCTAAATCTTAATTTCTTGTAACCATTCCAAATATAAATGCTTTAATGTTTTTACCCGATTGCGGCGAAGCCCAAAGCAGGGTTATGTGTTGACTTGTATATATGTATGTATGTTTTTATGTATGTATGTCCGGTCTTACATTCCCTTATAAATACTAAACGGCTTAACAGATTTTGATGATTCATACGTCGTTAGATTCATCTTGATAACGCGAATGTCATAGGGCCATATACTTAACCCATATAATTAAAAATGGCGGATCTTAGGCGCCCATTGCTTTGTCTGAATCAATCGAGTCCCCATTCGATTGATTAATTATTATGAAAATACAGGGTTAAGAGTAACAAAAATGTATACAACTTATATGTTGAAAAAATAATTTGGGATAAGAAATTGTTAAAGAAAACTCAAAATGTATAACTGACCAAAACTAAAAGGCTGTACATAAAATACTTAGCAAGATTCGCAGCTAGAATAAAACAAGTACATAAGTATGTATGTCTCCAACTGCAAAATACTATGTTCCCTCGTCAATTTGTTCTCATCTTTTTAGTTCGTTTTTCACACAGACGTTTTTTATCTTTGTTAATTTATTTTTATGTTCTACTAGCGGCTCACCCTCGCTTCGCTCGGGTTCGCCTCTAGAAAAACACTAATAGAGATCTATTAGTTCCCACGGGAACCGTTCATTTTTCCGGGATGAAAAGTAACCTGTTGTTTGACCGGCAATATAAGGTATCAGAATGTTAAATTTTACTAAATTAGGTGCATAAGTTGTATAAGTTATTATAGTTTTTTAACTATCCCACGGGAACTATTTAATTTTCCGGGATAAAAAGTATCTAAGATGTTGCCCGGGGATATAAGGTACCACCATGCAAAATTTCTTTAAAATCGGTCCAATAGATTCAGATATTAGCACGTACAAACAGACAGAGAAACAAAAAATTTGAAAAAAATCTGGATTTGTTCTATTTGTCTTCTGACATCCCGCTGACTCGGTTTTTAGCATTTTTTTTTCTATGTACAGACATTCGACCTCTACAGTTTTATCAAAGTATAGATTAACGGTTTTTATTTGCTTTGATATTAATCAGTAAAATGTAAGATTTATTTAATGTAAAATTATATTTTTTTAATGCTATTTATATTGTTTTTTTTTGTTTGTTCGTTTACTATCTCCATAACGTAGTCATGACATTAGAATGGATTTGTATTTAAAATGTGTTATACAAATTCAAACGTAGTGGCAAGGGTCTTTCGAATTAATTATTAATTACATATAGGAAAGTAAGGTACGATTTCAGTTTCTTTATTGCAGCTATTTATACCGGTTTAGGAAAAATTGTTTATGTGTAGACTAAATATGTTCAATCCCTAATCAGCTGCTTTGCAAACCGATAGCATACATAATTTTGTTGAAACGATGAAAACTTTATACATACCCTAAAATATCTCATTGGGAGTTTTCAAATATTCGGTATTGAACGATCCTCGAACTTTTAACATTGTTACTTACTAATATGCGAGTACCTACTAAAATATTTCGATTCCGTTTAATTAGTGCCAGTTTTTCTCTGGAGTTTCGTTTACAGGTTATTATTTACATTTAGTCTAATCCCTGTATCAAATAGAAAACTACACGCACATGATCTCTTTATTTAGAGACTATTGAGATATAGTGAGATTTTATTAAGACGATTTGTATGAGATGTTTTTATCTAAAACTAGAGACTCACTCTCGGTTCGTCTCTAGTATGGTTTTTTTTTTTTCATTTTTTTCATGATTTTTTCCGATGTTTTAATACTTATTCTGCTATTCGGGGTGACAAATCCAACAAAACAAAGATCATAAAAATCGGTCCAACAGCTCTCGAATTATAAGTGCTGTAAGAAACACGTTTTTGTTTTATATAATAATCTAATAACTACAAACGTAAAATTACCTAATTCAAAGATTAAATAAATAAATAACTTATAAGTTATACTTAAATTTATATATAACCCATCACAATTTTATTAAATATTTCTATCTACATAAATTACTACATATCTATACATATAATTTTTGTCTGTCTGTCTGTCTGTTACCGCATCACAGAAAAACTACTGGTTTTTCATCTTTATTTTCATTTTGATGAAATTTGGTATGGTGATAGCTGGTTATCCGGGTCAACGTATAGGATACTTTTTACCGCGAGAAAATGTCTCATTCCTGAGAAAAAAATACAAAAATTGCAATGTAAGAGTATACTAATATGTAAAACCTAAGAATTTGTTTTTTTGTTTGTTTTTAGTAAATGCTAGTTTACAATAAAACCCTCAAAACGTATAGACTTAAAGTAGTCTGACATACGTGGGAGTAGTCTCCACCGATTATACTGAATGAGTTGTATTCCCCGGAAATAATTTCGGATTAGAATACTGATAACGACTACAACTTGATAACATTATTGGCATTCTTAGCATTAATTAATCATTTGCGCTAGGGATTTTTCAGAAGTCATTATTTACACATTATAGATGTAATAACAGCAAGTGGGGTTTTTCTAATATGTAACCTACATATTGCTATTAACTTTTCTTACCTATAATTATTTTGTAGCATTACCTTATATTACTTTGATATAAAGAGCCTTTAAAAATAAAATAGGTATATTGGTATACTTATATGAAAGCTCTTAATCTCGATTTACATTAGCTACAGTGTGAAAATTAATTCATTAGCAATCATACGTGCAATCCTCTCATTTCATAATGCATGCAGGGAAAGCAAAATAAAATATGTTTTGGTGACATTACTTTTTGATAAAACTAAATGTAACTCAATTATTTTCATTGTTTAAATACAATGTGAAATTTTAAACTAGCGCTCCTATAGCGACTGAGTGCATTGTTTTCAGATTTATTTTGTTTGATGATTTCGTGAAACTAAATAGATAATAATGAAACAAAACTTATAAAAAACAACTTATTTAAAGGAATAAGTATAATTTATATTAAATTAAAGTAAGTTTCGCTTAAAATCCTTAGCACAACGCTACTGAGCCATGATCGCTTATGAATATTTTAAATATTCATATTCAAGTTTTATAAGTCAATCTTGTTCTACATAGGTTATTATAATACCTTTTTATCCCTATCGTTGTTGTCGATCGTACAAACATTAATCAGGTTATGTAAATTATAAGACATTTTTGTAGTACATTTTACCTGTAGCGAGGTATATATTGCTGTACATTCTTTACTAAAGCATAATTTAATAAAAATAAGTTGAGTCAGTTACGTTCTCAATAGCACGAGTAAAATTATACAACAGAGTAATCACTTCCTTTGTAGTATGAACAACGTTCGTTTCGTAGGCTTTTATACTGAAATCATATTTGCATTTCAACTTCAATATTGATCAAGCAATATTTTTATTCGATATTCGTGTTGTTTTAAAAAAATATATTTAATTAAATGATTTTTATTAACGCCTTTAAAGGTAATTCCACTTAAGGGTTGACTTTTCGTTTACATTAAAGATAGGTAATTTAATCTAATAACTTTAAAGTCATATAGAACCAACCATCTATTCGATAAAAAATCGGTCAAGTGCGAGTCGGACTCGTACACGAGGGGTTCCGTACCATAATCGATTTTTTTTTAATTTGCATGGCAGCCTTTTTGGAATTCGCCATCTTGGTTTTTTATTTTTTGTTGTTATAGAGGCAATCTAAATACATACTCTATGAGAATTGAAACTCTACCTATTACGGTACATGAGATACACCATTCTGACAGACGCTCGGTCAGCGGAAGCTTAGTTATAGGGTTCCGTTGGCCTTTGGGTGCGGAATCCTAAAAATAATGAAATCGGTTTACAATTGGCAAATGTCGTGCACCGTAAACAAAAATATTATAACAACCAAATCGATCACCTCCTGCGTTTTTGAAGTCAATCAAAAATACATTAATATCATCTTGTCCTACATAACCAAGTAATACAGGTACAGCATTATAGATAAATAGCTACTGCCCGCGGTTTTACCTTATGATATTCTTACTTCACTATCGTAAATCTATGCTCTACTTTCTCTACCAAAATTTCTAACCTCTAACCAAAATTTATACATTGCAGGAACTCTGCCTCTCCGGGATGTTATGCATTTCAAAAATGTATATACCTATATAATATAGTTATAAGAAGTTTTGAATATTTGAGTTACTTCTCATTTTTTACTTTATTTTTTTTTATATTTCAATTAAATGAAATATCATAAAATTGTCATATTTTTATAATAATTACGTATACCAATACAGTAAATAGCGTAGGTTAATAAATAATAAAAGATTTTTTTTAATCATTTACTAGTCTGTGAATGTCCCATTAAATTCACTTATACTTTTTTTCACTCTCTCTTACTAATAAGCATATTTGTTTTTTGATGAACACAAAAGTAGAATATACAAGTTTCAAGTAAATCAAACCAATGAAATATTGTTACCAAAATAAACCTTAAACCATCATTTGTTGTGGAAAAGAACATATATACTGTCTCAACTAGAACTAGAGAAATATCTCCCATCTCTATTTCTTATAATAAAAATGTTTTTATATAGTTAACATGGGCTTCTGCTCGTGCGTATTATTGATATTTACATAGCATAAAGTTGTTTTTTCCTTTTTTGCTAGTAATTAAATGGAAACTAGAATATGTACTTTACCGACAATACCATGTTTGAATACAAAACTTCAAAGTTACCAACTAGCATGAGGCAGCATTATAAATAAATATAAAGCGTGCCATTCGTAAAAATCCTTATAGTATAAGAGAGATGTTTCGTATAACCCCTATGTTAAAGTTAAAGAAATATCAAACTGAACTCCATCTGAGACTTAAGTGAGTAAGTACGAGAACCTTTTTTCGGGCCATTGAATTTTGAACTTATAAACAATCTTCAGATAGCTTTATATACCTTTTCTTTTTTATGAAATAGGTATATATCTGATTAAAGATATCCGTATTATAAATCATATCATAAATGTGAAAGTTTGTGAGTATGGATGTTTGTTACTCTTTCACGCCAGAACAGCGGAACGGATCTGGATGAAATTTGGCACAGAGATAGATATTATCAAGATATCATAAATTACACATAGGCTACCTTATATCTCGGAAAAATTTACGGTTCCCGAAGAATAGGTCTGTTATTGTTTTCCCGAGGTGAACCCGAGCGAAGACAACAAGAGATAATGGAGTTTTTTAATGTTTACAGCTTACACAGTATGTACACAAGACTTCGATTAAATCATCACTAGACGTACACAATTTATATAAATAAACTAATATTACCGAAATTTATAAGCGCAAAACTAGAGCTATACCTTCTCTAATTTTAAAGTGCAAATATTAGCCTAGCCAATTTTAACCAAAAAAAATAATAGAAAATGCATTTACGCATAACATCTGGATACATGGTTATGTGGGGCTCACCGGTCAGTAAAACCAGTACTACTCCAGGCTGTCCTGCTGAGGTCTACCTCAATAGCCATGGGTATATTCCCACAGTCCACTCTGCTAACAAAGAAGTACCAGGAGCAACCCGCATGGCACTCCGCCCAAGTCTTGGCTTCACACCAGGCTGAATTTCTTATGAATGGTCTTCTTAAAACTGTAACACTATCAAAAACGTGTTTAGGCTCTTTTTGTTTTTGCTCCAAGTTATAGAAATGAAAACGTCTTAACACATTCAAACGTTAAACTTAATGTGATAAATAAAGCACACAATACACTTTACCAGTTTCTTAGCTTCCCTTTACTTTGGGGTAGACATGAAATCTAAATTTTATGTTTTCGTAACTATCTTGTGCTTTGACCCAATCGGAGGGCAAAACGATGAGTTAATATGCAGTTTACGATATAAAGAGGTTATTCTAATGTAAAAGGTGTATAGAATATTTTTATTTTAAAATATGTCTTGTTCATGGTTAAAAAGTTGTTCTACATTGTTATGCAAAAGTCTATTTAACTCGGTGGCTTACCGGACAACTTTAATAATACTGAATTTTGGCTTTATCATCCTCTTTAGATCCTCTATGAGGCTCTAGAGGCTCTATGAACACTGTTAATTAATTATTCATCTACATCCGTTGACGACTATTAAATTTAATAAAATATTATAATATTCATTTATTGCAACTGTAAATGCAGTAGGGTCGTAAATATTTTAAGTAGTCAATCTTTTTTAAATAAATATTACCTCAATTACCACCACCAACGTTCCACCACGTTCAATTTAAAACTAACTATTTCATAAAACTAACAATTCCTAATGCGTTTCTTTTAAATAATCTATTTATTAATTATGGGGATTTCTTAACACGCAAAGTGTGTTTTTGAGGAAATTGTGCTTTTGAAAATGCACGTTTCACGAAAAATTTTGTTTTTCCTAATTCGTATGTTTATTTTGTATTCGTAAGGTATAAATTCCGGAAGTATGGGTGTATATTCATTCTACAAAATGCATGTAAACATGTGTATGTAATAGTTATTATTTAATTTAATTAATAAAAATTGATTATTTATATAATAACTTAAATATTATAAAAAATTCAGAGGCCACACCAAAATGTTGGACCTGAAAGGCTGTGACAGCGTATAATGATATCATTAACCGCTCAGAAAACATTTTTTAAAGTTTAGGTTGAAAGGGATAGAAAAGTTATACCCATATGGAAAATAATATTCTTCTGACATAATTTACTTACATTTTTATTAGAGTATCATTTCTTTTCTCTGAGAAAATTAATGAAACACTACCTACCTCAGCATTTTTTAAATTAATATTATATGAAACCTATATGAATATTTTAATAAATATATTTACGAGTGTCGAGTAACTTATATTTTTTTAATTTTAATTATTATTATATACACCAAAATATGTAAAACTATAAATTAATTAAATGTGTTTTTTAGATATTGAAATCCAAAATTAAAAATATTTTAGTATATCAATTATTTTATAGAAATATATGTTATTATTATAGACAGTATTTCTTTTTAATTACATAAAGATCAAGGAATGTTATAGTGTTGCGAGACTCATCAAAAGCTTATAATAATAATAATAATAAAAATATCTAAATAATATATTTGCCATAAAAAGTTCTAAATTATGTTGTTGAAGCTTTTTACATAGGAACAAAAATAATCTAAGTAGGTATTGTGAACCGAATTTGCCAAGAGAATTCAAAAATAGTACCCAGCAGCTACCTACATAAATTCGCAGTCCATATTGTTCGGATTTAATAAAGCCGCTCTTACGTTACGGTGGCGTTCACGGAAAATATAGAGATTTCATTCTTTCAATGGAAAAAATTCCTAGCAAGGCAGTTGCCAGTAAAACCGAAAACAAAAGTACGTATTATTTGTTTGGAAGCATGAAATTGAAAAGGTCCACCATAAGTTATACATAACTAATATATTTTTACCTACTAAATACATATATAAAACCGGCCTTAACGAACTTTTCACTGTGCCTTTTATTTTACTGGAATAGTTAAAAAATACTAACAAAACAGAATCAACATTGGATAGATGTCATGACCTGAAATCTTAAAACAAAACAAGTAAAATATTATTTGCAAGTAGGTAGAAAGAACGTTGCTATACAAATTATCAGAATTAACTATGATCATTGGTTAAATAACTTACATGTCGTCAACCAAATTATCTTTTAAACCCTGAATGACCTCAAAAACTGCAACAGATATAGACAGCATGTTACATTTTAAAAACAAAACATATGAAAAGGTCTTTTCGGATTCTTTTTTCACATACATTATAGATTTTTAAAATACAATGATTTTATTTTAATTTTGAAATTACGACACTTGATAGAATACGATATTGAGAACCTCCTGGTCATCACAACAATGATGTTGAAGATACGAGTACATATTATACATACGTTTGTTTTTAGTTTGCTAGTCTTAGTAGTTAGATGTCTCAATTGACATCAAATTCACTTACTTTTAGAACATTTATATAAAAGCTTGATATTGATCAAGTGAAAGGGTTTGTTTTGTGTTTGTATTTATTTTTACATAACATGTGGGTGCATAAAAAAACCTAGTCCGCCATCGTTTGGAGTTTGCTATATGGAATTTACAATAAATAAATATAAATAATAAGTATTTTGGGACATTAACACACAGCGCCATATAATTCCATGGTATGCTACGAGGCCTGTGTTATGGATACTGGATAGTTGATACACTACACACATACAACTTTGAATACATACATATTATAAATATAAGCGCCCATGACTGCTGAAGTACAAACATTTGTGCTCATCACACAAATGCATACCCCCAGCGGGACTCGAACCCGCGACCGCTGGCACACCAAGTAGAGTCACTACAAGAGCCAAACGTGACATCAAATGACATCAATTTGCTTATTGTGTTTCGCTCATCAAGCCCTTTCATTTGATGCCCATATTATAAGGGTCACTATGGAAATGATAAATCGCCATTTTGTAACGTCCGCTATATTGGATTAATAATGGCGCCATTTAGGTAATCATGCAGTCAAAAAACCAATAGTGTGTGCCACAGCTCAATCGGACACTGGGAAGTGGGTCAAATTTACAAACACCGGGACAGGTTAAAACTCATCAATATAAAACGTGTTGTGCAGGTTATATATAAATACCGGAATAAATATCTTGAATATAGAGATCAATTCACACTATACTAAAGGGAGGTTTAACGACTAACTTTATACTGTAATCTAAATCCCATCAAAAACATAACTGTAAAAATATTGCAAGTCTCGCAACGCATTTCTTCTACCGCAAATAGCTATGAGATGTAATGTAAAACCATGTCTGTTAAATTAATTCATGATAAGATTTTTATGCAATAAACCTAATATAGATAGGTATACAAAAGATATACCATGTATACATATTAAATACATAGTGCTAAATGGCTAAATTTGGTCGTAGATAATTTATTTAATAGTTATATTTATCCTATAAAAAAAATATTCTCGATGACGATACGAATATTTTTTGCAAGTGTTCGTGCTGGTTTGTATTTTACAACGAATTCTCTTACTTCTATGTATGATTTGGTCGATAAGTGTAATTGATCTGGGTTTGATCCTACCTAAACTAGCCATTGATTAGTTGTGGGGTTAATGCTGGTGGAATGGCCTCTATCCTATCGTAGAACGATTTGAACATAGAGGCCGGTTTGTGTACCTCCTGGACATCAGGGACTCCCGGGAGGGTACACATGACTGCTTTTGATGCTGTTTGCGCATATATTTTTTTAAAAATTGAGATTAGACACACAACTGAGAGCGGCTCTCGCTGCGGTATTGCCCCGAGGTGATAAGATATAGAGCGATTCTCGTTACGAAAATACCCGAGTTTTCAATTACTCATATATTTTTATTATATTTGAAATCTTGTAGCAACTGAGAGCGGCTCTCGCTACGGTATTGCCCCAAGGTGATAAGACACAAGGCGACTCTCGCTACGGAAACACCCGAGTGTTCAATTACTTGTATATTTTTTTTATATTTAAGATCTTAAATACATATATGTAGTTTAAGTGACGAAAAATGATATGTATGAACTGCAAAAATAACTTTGTAATGCCATATATCGCATATCTATTTGTATAGGATTACAAACTTACTTATGCAGTTTGTATATCTCAAAAACAGGATTGAAATTGCGTGATGTTTAAGTTTTTCATTGGGTTATAGGGTAAACACTAATTGTGTTCAAAATTTGAAACTCCTATGTCTGCTAGAAGTACCTTAGAATTTTGATGATTGGTGAGTGAGTGTGACGATATTGACGAATTTTGATCTGCAAAGTTCATAAAGTACAGGTTCAAATTGAATGTAATTTGGAAATATACCTAGTTATATGATGTTCTCTTAGTCACTCAAAATTCAGGCTTTTAGCTTTATCCATACGAAGTTATGGGGGGGGGGGGGGGGGGGGGGGGGGGTGGAAAACGCTCTGAATCGCTTCGAGAAAAGGATGGTACAGCCGTGCCCTTTTCTGCTCGACTTGGCGGGGGCACTCCGTGCCCCCCGATCTGTAGCACCGTAAAAAATTCACTCTCATCATTGTTCTCTAATGCGCCAAAAGAAGTATAACTTCAAAAATCGCTAAAGTCAGGCTCTAAAATCCAATTCTAACGTATTGGACTTATCAAATTAAACCAATATGTAAGCCCAAACTCAAAGTATGTACTAGGCATTGCCGGATTAACCACGTAGCAAGAGTAGCAATTGCTTCGGGCCCCGCGCAAAAGGGGGCCCAACATATTTAAACCCGCTCGCCTCTGCCTAAGCGTACTTTTAAGGACGTGGTATATTGAATTTACTTGATGTCACAAAAACGTGAAACGTTACATCTTTTCCTACTAACGCAATCCACGTCAGACAATCGGTAACTGACTATTTCCTTGGCGTAAATAAAAATAGAATTTCATACGGTAAACGCACAAGTTCTACCAAGTCACTCGTATAAATGTGTAGAATTTGAGTCGACCCGATGAATGATGATCAGCTCTACAAAAAGTCTGACCTATGCAAGCACCCTTACTCGATCGACACTTAGAGTGTATGTGTAGCAGAATTGAAATGGCTCGATTCAAAGAGTTAACATTTTCTATTTATCTGTAAGACTAAGAGTCTACATTATTTTTATCACCTCCAGGTAAATTTCTAAGAAATTAATTAAAATTCTAAGAAATCTATTGTTACCTGACATGCCGGCGTGTCCGCGGTCGTGGAGGAATTATTATTATTATTAGTTATTATTAACCATATACCAAAAACTTGTTTTATAGTAGGTATATAAGTATATGTAACCTAGTACAACTAGGTAGTAGCCGTTTAAGAGTTCCACTAACCACCTTCTGGTCTCACCATCAGATCAGCTCGAAGATACCAATCACTGTAGTCTGAACCTACTATCATCGGATACCTAAGCACTTGCCAAGTTTCAAGTCGATATGACAAATTTTTATGGTAAATGCTGAATTGAGCGTTGAGGTCATCTAGTTATAATAAAAAAAAACTTAATTAGAAATCTTTAAAAACACGTTTAACTCTTACATTTTAATTAATTTTTCTCATGTTCTCATCATCGTAATTCATAAATCACATTTCAAATGTTTCAGTGTGACAAATGTGATGACAATTTTTCCGGGCGGTTATCACTAGGCAATTATGGTGTAATAAGACATCTAATTTTCGAAAAATGTGAAATCCGCTAGCGCACACTTAGCAAGATGCCCTATTGTCTACAGCAGTGGGATTTTAAAAGTGCACTCATTAGCCATCATAGCCATCTAAACCAAAAACTGACCATTTGAGCGGAGAAACATTATTATGAAGGTGCACAACACACACACACGGTCTTTAGTCCTTTCACTCTTATAATCCTTAGAAATTCCTATACGACCGAAAAGAGATAGGGCGGTTAAAGGTTGCATTTCCATCAACCTCCCAAATTCCAAAGTGCTTATAAAAATTACATTAAAAAATCCTTAAATATTTTCTAACCGAACTAGGACCCGAACCCAGGACCTCACAATCTGAACGAGGACTCGAACGTAGGACCAGATGACCTGGTTCCGCATACCACCATAGAAGATATATTGTATAGTGACATTCATATCTTACTCACCACATTGAGCTTCAGTAGATCTCAACTTCTGCAACAAAACCGTACTCTCTTTCTCTTTCCATTGCAACTTCTTAAAGCTCCTAGCATTCTAAGCACACACGGGAGCATTCTCACCGTTCGAGTTCACTTCTGCTTTTAATTTGTTTAGGCATTCATTGGCTTGTGTTTGTCTAGTTCCTAGAAAAATTTAATAGGTACTCAGAGTGGACCGAGAGAGCAACCCCTTAGTTGTATGGTCTGTTCGGCAGGCCTGCCGTCGGGCCATCATGGTTTACTGCGTAAGCGAACCTACGACGCCCCATTCTTCTTCACTAACCGGTCTTCAATCTTTAATCTTTATTAACCGATGAGTCCCATATAACCACCTGTATGTATAAAGGTGGTAATCGTAAATGCCTTTCCCAACGTTAATAATGTTTTAATTTTAAACACATATAATAGAAGAACTTACGAAATTTTATTATTATTTAGCTAAAAAATTATATATTCATACATCAAGTTTGATTTAAAATTATTTTAACTTTAACTCCGGTTAATATGTATAGACATAATGCAACTGAATTTAAAACTGTTCCTTCAACCAATTAATTGTGAAAATGCATTACTTACGTAGAACTAATTCAAAGATGAAGCTGAAAGGTGTCTATTATAAATTCCCAAGCAAATAATACATATTTGTACATACCTACAAATGTAATTCCAACGTATTTGGTTGTCGTATTAAAGCATCTATTTATTTATATTAGGTTTTCATTATTTTATTTATATTATACCTACTCTATTAAAGTATTATATCATATATTCTTACTTAGTGACCGATATTTTATTTTATGCGATTGAGAAAGCATTTTATTTATATTTTATACTTTTAAATGCAAGTGCAAAGCCGTGCGTTCCTATCTATATCGGTACTTGGCAATAAGTAATTACCTCAATTACAAGGGTAACAACGAACGACTTTCGATTTTCTTGTCATACTACTCGTACAATCGATACTATATTCGTATTCGTTATGGTATTAAAATTATTTTACATCGATTATTATTATTATTGATAACGCTGCAGCTGAAAGTTTTTATTAAATATAAAAATTATTTAAGGGTTCCGTAACTAAATGGTCCAGATGGAATGCGACCAACCACAAGCCAGTTAAATTTTCATAGAAAACATATTACATATGTTATCAAGGGGGATTCCCTAAAAATGAGAAAATCAACTATAGAGAACCGATTTAGGAAATGTTTTGATTTTTGGTGTTTAAATAATCTCATAAACTAAGTAAAACAAATAATAAATAGCCAAGTGTGAGTCGAAATTGCGCAAAAGGTCTCACTCAACTGATATTCGATATGGATCTATGAGGAAACATGCTAATACTAATTTGTGGCAGTACCCTGCGTGTGCGACTCGTAACTTTTTTTTCACCTTCATATTATTAGTCATAAACGTATGTATGTATACTTAATACTATAATAAAATATGATATATATACATATTTTTTACAACTTGCAAAATAGTGCTCTAAAAAAGTTAAAAGTCTTAAAGTTCTAAATAAGTTTACATTTATTTCAATTAGACTCACTAATAAATACTATTGCAATTTGCTAATCTTGGACCCTGTTTTAGTATTGCCTGGCTACTTCTTTAATATTAAACTGCAAAAATATTGTTTTACATACAAAGTTATAACGGTCACATCCGCTAAGAAATGAATGTCCATCCGCTAGGTATTGACCTTGATATATGCCTAGAAGGTAAATTATAAGTTTCACAAGACCTTCAGTAATTTTAATGTAGAGAAATAGAGGTAAAGTGGGTAAAATAAAACAAAAATATTCCGCCGTCGCATTCCTTATATTGTATGAAAGCAGAACAGTAAAATTCATAAAATTTGAAACTCCAGAACCATCGAGTCGTGGTAGATATAATAAAACCTTAAAATGTATTGCTGCTGTGATTTTATAACAATTTTTACGTTCATGTTTTCATACCAATGAATGCAACCTATCGTCTAAATTAAGTAAAATGAATGATGAAATTAGCGCCATCAATGATTTTATTAAGATGTTACATATTAAAATCCCTCGATAAATGGCTGAGTGACAAATGCTGCTCGACGTTAGATCTAATGCAAACAACTTATCTAGCTTAACTAGAAATTAAATCAATAATATATCATCATAATTTAGTTAACTCCTTAACGTCCCTTTGAACGTTTTCGTTAGACCGCGGCGTGTGCCGGTATTGTTTCACTTGAGTTGTAGAACTTGGTACTATTTTATGAGTCCTTTTAATTTAAAGAGGTCGCGCATGAGTCCCTTGATGTATCTGATCTCGCGCTGGACATCGGAGCACTTCTCCCCGAGTTCAGTGTGTCGCTTGCGCAACTCCTGCTCTTCGTTGAGGAGTACTTCGATTTCCGCCTTCTTTTTCTGGCGGTATCGAGTGGCCGCGTTTTTGTTCTGTTCCTTCTTGCGGGAACGGCGGTCGTCGACGTTGCGGGAGTACGGCTTAGGGCGGGACGGGGTGCACCAATCCTCGTCGGTGCTGGACGAGCGAGGGGAGGACGCGGGCGACGAGTGAAGCGAAGCGGAGGAGCTCCCGGGTTGAGGCGAAGCGAGCTGAGCGGCACCGTGGCGGATTAGCTCCTCGAGAGACTGCGAGTCGTAATCGTAGTCCGTCGTCACGGGCGCCGAAGTGATTGGCCACTGCTCTACTTGTTGTATTTGTAGAGGTTGCGCGAGAGGCGCGCACTGAGCGTGTTGGGCGTAGCTCAGAAGGAGTTGAGTGGCCGGGCCGGGGGGACTCTGCGGCGGCGTGAGGTGAGTTAACTCGACGGCGTCGTAAACATTTTCGAATTCGCGCAAAAGTTCCTCCTCGGTCGGCTGCGCTACCGTCTGCGGCGGATAAGCCACAGAAGGCACTAGTGGTACTTCTACGCGCTCGGGCACTTGATTGATGTTCTCAAACACAGGGAGCTCCACTTTTTCCTCCAACCAGTTTGGAAATATGTTTTCTGTTAACAATAGATACGAATTAGTTACTATTATATGTGCATACGATTTTGTTATAATCATAAGGATATAAGATAGCCAAAAATTCGTAAAAAGATTGTTGGACCATTTTTCTTATATCTGCGTTTTAATAATAGTAATATACACAAAATGTAGACATCTCATTAAGCGTATTAATATTATAAATGTAAAAGTTTGTGAGTATGGATGTTTGTTACTCTTTCCCGCCAGAACGGCTGAACGAATCAGGATGAAATTAAATTGAAAAATGTACGGTTCCGTGGGATAGGTTTGTTGCTGTTTTCCTAGAGACGAACACGAGCGAAGCGAGGGCGAGCCTCTCGTATTAAAATAAAAGCAAAATATACTATTATTAAATTCATTTTAGTTAAATAATTGATATTTATGAGATAAAAATACTCTTGTATTGTAATAAATATAAATATGCAGAATCATCCTCTAAGTGCAGTAGCAAACATTCAAACAAAAATAACAGATAAACCAGTGTGATAAATGGTTATGTTTTAAAACAATTATATCTATATAATTATAGTTATGTAAACGAACTGTAAATACTTATAATGTAAAAATTACGGTTTTGCTCACAGATTATATAAAGTATCGGTAAATATTTATTTAATTTCAGGTGTGTACATCTAATTTATTGTTTAATTCTTATGAAACACATATATGAATTGACTAAATTTTAACGTAATTAAATTTGACATACGAGTCTGACAACGAAGACAAAGATAAATTTCATATAATAATTTCTTGCAAATTCACAAGTAATGTATTAAATCAGCCGAATTAAAAGCCAACATCACAAATATAGAAAATACAGACTTAGCGGTGTACGTATACACATAAACACAGGTATTGTTAGTTTTTGGATATACGAGTAGTCGACCTAATTCGTTAACCTGCTAAGTATATCTATCTCTGCATAGTTTACAGGGTAAAGAAAAAAATATAAATTAGGTATAGAATTTCATTTTTAGAAATCAAAATTATGAAAATACCCTTGATCCCCATAACTATTGATATTTAAATACCTTGATATTTGTATATTATTTCCTTTTTATACTGATATCCATTCCATTAACAAAATGTAGGCTTAAAAAGTAAAATTGCTCAAAAACAGACTTAGCACGTTACCGAATTAGGCCGACGATATTAAAAAGTTGTTTTTTTTTAATCAATTTTATCCTTTATATTGTACGTTTCTTGATTTTTAAAAAAACTATATTCATATAGATTTTGGTAGGTTATAGAAAAACTAAGCTTCAGCATTAGCTCTACGTGTAATTCGTAAGTTACACATTATACTCGTTTCTTGTTTATGGTAAAATGGAGGTTCAAAATATAGACAGTTGACAAACAAATATATGCCGAATGAGCTCTTGTAATTGAATAAACACAATTTCATGTGGCACGCAGTCAGCAATGGCGACCACCATTAATAATCGATTGGTTGGAAAACAATCGGCTTTCATTGCCAATAATTATTTCATCCAACAATTATTATGTTAATTCTCAAGTTTGTAACGATTTATAGTTTTATAAATTACTTTTTTAAATAGAACGCGACATTGCTTTCTAAAAGAATATGAAAATTGTTATAATTTGATGTCTACAAACAACAAAATTCCCTTAAGCAAATGTTTTTATACATATGTATATATCGTAAATGTGTTATGCTAATGTTTATCCTTATGATATTTCAAACGCATTTAATTTATGTCTCTGATAAACTCTAGAACTATGTGTACGACAATCGACAGGGTATTTTTATTAACAATGTTGACAGTCTTGTACACACTGTGATCAATTGAACGCAATTGAGATGCGTCTGGGGGAACGAATTTAATTCTTTTTTACAATAAATGGGATATATATGATTTTATAGAAGCAATTTTACATGATTTATCAAACAAGTAAAAAATCTTTATAAACAATTGGAAAGCTTAAGAATTTTCGCACTTATTTTCAAAGATCATGTATAGTTAGCGACAAAGATAACAAAGAGAGGCGCTCTAACTGCTGACCCTTGATAAACTTGCGCAATCTCATACAGTTCACCGTGGTGCCCTCAGCTTTGGAATACTAGATAAATTCGATTGAGCGTCGCAAAAACTCTTTCTTTTGTATTCGACTCAAACGCAAAATTAACAATTATGTATAACTTACTAAATAAGTACGTAAATGTATTTTAGAATCGACTACAGGTATTACTCATATGCATCCATTCGTATGATGGTGTCTTAATACTGTTTATATTAGAAAGAGCCACTAGTACTGAATGTAAATAATAAAAATCTTTTTAAAATAGACTTAAAAGTTCAAATCATTTTGTTTTGTTTAAAGAGAAACGAGTACTTAAGATTTAGAATCATAATAACATTTATCTTACACACTTATTATGCTTATAAAGTAGCATTGTTATATTACTCTACGCTAAAACCAAACAAACTAATCAAGCCTCTGCTAACCGATCAGAATCTATATCATTGTAGAAATGGAAACAAGTAGCCAATAAGTCGCTTTAATTATTGGGCGAGCAGCGAACGAGGTCGCCTTGGAAGCGAACTGGTTTATCAGTTGGTCGTGGCACAAGCGTGGAAAAATTTCATTCCACGTATTAATTGCTTACACGCACACCACACAACCTGCGACCCAGCCTTACAAAGAGAGTATAAACAAAAATAGGTATCATATATTGTCGTTCCACACTAACTTGTACCATACACAACTTAAGCGCCACGTGAATAAACGAGGCAAATTACGCGTGAGCAATAAACAACATACCTTTATGCAATGCTAAGTAAGTTGAAGTTATGTGGATGCATTAATATTCGATATACATAAATCGCAAATTATATTATACTATGAATTTATTACGATATGATAAAAGCTTATATTATATTGTTTTGTTATTCATAATATGTTTCAAATAAACCTGTTTACGTTACTTTTATATCAATATAGTTCGAGTAGAACAAAAAAAATAATAAAAATATAATTCTATATGACCGTTATTGGGTAAATTAATAATAGTATAACTATAAAGGCAAGTAAAGTTATTCAATTTATAACTGTATGTATTAGATTCTATCATAAACAAAAACGCACAAGAAGCGCATTTATAACCTAGATTTATATTTATTACCGTAATACACAATAATTATATTTTATTGAAAGAAAACTAGGAGAATTAGAGCGTAAAGACCTTGAGATCAAATCTCAAACACAAACTCTGAAAGGACATAATCAAAACAAACAATCTAACATTGAAACATTTCGACGAACAACGTACCAGCATATAGATGAGCAAGTGCCATCACGAAGTCCAAAATTTATTAACAATTAATTGTCCTCTAATAATGTTCTTACTGCTATAATACAGTTCTAACTTTACATAAACTAGGCAGTACTATTGCAAAAACTGAAGTCCTCGTGTTGCGAGCAATAATCGTCGTTGAAATCTAGGAATCGGGCACTAAAACCTAACGTCTCTTAACAAGTTTTTGTGAATTGAACACTATCTCCTTATTCCAGATGCAGCGATAGTGGTACTTCATTCTAACGGCGTCCAAAAGGCGCATAGACGGTGGCAGGCATAGGTTGCGAGCCGAGCGCGAACGCCCGAAATGTGCTTCTCGAATTGAAATTATTGTCACGGGTTAAAAACCAACAAACGCGGCGCGAGACCCGCTACAACTGAGTGCGCGCGCGCACATACAATCTCTACACCACCGCGCCTTTCCCCTCCTTACCTCAGTGCGACTCAAAGCCATCGAATACATTAACCACAACAAAATGTTATATTAAGCGCCAATCTCTCTTACGATGCAAGAATTTGTAAAATGCTTGTATTTCTTGTATTATATTACACAATAGATTGTCATTAAAACACGATATCAACTGCCTAATTAATACATTGCAACGTATATCACATATAAATATTTCATTATTTTTTATAATAAATGTCTACGTTTATTTCAATTCAAATCAAATAGATTTTTCGCTCGTACACTCTAAGTTATAACTTGATAAAATAATATGACCATGAAGTTATACTAAAACTAAATGTACGTTTGCTATTAAAAGATAAGCACTTAAATTAGTAACAATGATGTGTACTTTTTATACGGAAAGCCAATTTAAATACCTATTATAATATCATAGGTTAATTATGAAACCAAATTAAAATATAAACAAACCTCAATATATCAAAAATTATCAACGCAATATTACAATTTCAAGTATATAATTAATTAGTAGTCAAACGATAAACTAAGCAAATCACGCTGAATGATCATGACACAATAATATAAAGCAGATCAGGGGTGTGTCCTTTTAATCTGTGTACATCTATAATACTCATATCGGAGATGACACTTCATGTTTTTAATAACTTTAGCCTCACATATAACAACTTTTTAAAAATATATAACTAAATACGGCCAAAAAAGTTAAGTTTATGACGAAAATATCAAAGAATATAACTAAAGCTAACACTTCAAATATGAATTTGCGAACAGAAATTAAATATTCGCAGTCAGTACAATTAAAATTACAAACTCATTATTTAAAACAGCATTGTTTACATTGGTCAAACGCAAAATACAAATACAAAACTTGTAGTACAAGTAATTTCATATACGAGTACTTATATTTTCAAATTCATTTGGCACAAAAGTTTATGTACTGTAATAATTATGACGTATATTTATTTTATATAAATACATACAAAGTTATATCATTAATTAGGCTAGGGTATACAGTATATCCCCCCCAACGTGCGTTCACCTTGTCGTGGTGGGGGGGCTCAGTAGTGCCCGGCAACCCAACCGGGCGCGAAGCCAAGAAACGCACAGGGAGGTGGCCCACTTCGGTGGGCGGTGGAAGGTGGCCCTCTTCGGAGGGCGGTGTACCATGCGGGTTGCTCCTGGTACTTCTCTAATAGCAGAGTGGACCTTGGAGCAACCCCGTGGTTGTTGTGGTCTGCTTCGGCAGACCTGTCGTCGGGGCGTCGTAGTTGAATGCGTAAGCGATCCTGCGACGCCCATTAAGACGGGGGAAGGCTTTGTTGGGTTTTAGTGGGTAGTACTGGCTTTGCCGGTGAGTCCCACACCTCGTGCGTAAATGCATTTCCCAACGTTAAAAAAAAAGGGTATACAGTATATAGTAAGGCTTTCAATTTTTCGAATTTTCGAAACTCGAGACTGCTACCTCCAGTCTCGGGAATAACGAGACTTTCGACACTTAAGTCAAATAATTACCATTATTAAAAAATCTACCAAGCCACCAGTATTTTTTCCAATTAAATGGCAGCACTGTAAAGTGAACCTTAGGATAAGACAACCGTAGGAAATACTTAATCATTGCTATATAATTATTTAAAATCTATCCGCTATCTAATACTAGCGTAGAAGTAGAGAGCTTTATCTTATGCGGGTTACTTTTGTAACAAAACCAGATACTCTATCTGAAAGTACATTAAATACTCTGTCTTTTACGTGCCCACTGTAAAAATAAAAAAAAATCATAAATAATTGTTAATTTTACTTATATTTGTAATTTGTAACTGTATGATTTTAATAAAGTACTTTATTGAAAATTTAAATACCTTATATCGACTGCTTAACTAACTACCTAGCCTGTGAGTATGAAATCTATTTTTGAAGTAATCTCGAAAGTCTCATTTTTTCCCGGGAATTTCGAGTAACAAGACTGAAAGCCTTAGTATATAGGTGTAGTCGGACTAAAAGCATGCAGCGCAGCTTATTCACGTTATAAGTGAAAGCTTCATCAAAAGCTTTTGAACCTATTAATTAATATAAGCAGAAATTTTCACTTATTAAAATTTTTATTATTTCACAACTGTAATCATTTAAAATACAAAACTTTAATAAAACCTGAAACATAACGCAATATTCCTCCTTTATCAAAGAAAGAAGTAATTAAATACATATTATGTAATCATTGTGTATCTATTTTCTACACTAATTTCAACAAACTTGTTATATGTTTTGTGACAGCTGCTAATATTAATAGTGATTTAATTTATAAATCTATACATATTATAAATTCTAATTGAGGCGAATCTGTACATTAAATATTTTTTGGAAAATCTTACTGAAATAGCCATTATTATCGGTACAGATGCCGAATCTACAGTTTTAGAATTTTTGTCTGCCTGCCTGTCAGTCTCGGAAAGCATTACGAGAAATCTACTGGATAGATTTTGATGAAATTTAGTATGATGATAGATGTCAACATATAGGATACTTTTTACTGCGGGAAAATATCGTAACTAGGGACGAAATCGAGCGGAGCGAGGGTGAGTCGCTAGTAATAAATAAATATTTACTGCATAGTACATGAACTAAAACGGCTCAGTCGCGGACATATAACATAAATAAATAATAAAATTTTGAGGATTAATTTTAAACCCCTTGTCGAATAGGGTATATAAGGGATAAATATCATCTTTATAATTTAGAATTGTGAAACTTCGTGAAGATGTTAGGATTACTCGGTCGCGCGTAAGCCGAACTGATTCGGATGAAACTTGACACAAATAAACTATGTCCTGGACTTATGGTACATGTAGGATAATTTTTAAACCTAATGATTCGTCTGCTTGGAGCAGTAGTGCAATTCCGTTGTTATTTTAGTTATGAATTAAAAAAACGAGACTCTTGAAGAATGTTAAAGATAAAAAATGAAAATAATATTCTACTCAAGCATAGCCGGAGGCTAAATAAGTATAATATATTTGATATCTCAAAATCACACTTTGTTTTTTAAATGTTTTTTAAAATCATTTGTAATTAAACTGACAATATTTGAAAATCGGTATTTTATATTCATTATCAACACATGCGATTATACAAAAAATTGTATTGCTCTTTATCATACATACATAATATATATACGTTTCCAGACGTTCACTAACAGATATACTTTCTGATTACTTTTAAAATCCATTTTTTTACAATTAACAAACCACCAAAATAGGGAATATGCGTGTTTTTCTTATACAATACATCGTTATATAATTGTAAAAAATATCCACGTCCAAAAAATTAAAATTCAACAAAAAAAAAAATTTTGTACCCTACCGATACGGATACTTTAAACGCCCGACATTTCGCGCGCTTGACGTGACGTTACAGTATGATATACACAGAAAAATGACGACTCAATTTGTAGCGACAGAATTGCTAATCGTTGTGTTATTATAACACTTTAACTTCATATTCGTTTTGACCAATGGCGTGCTTTCAACTACATTGAATTTCCCACCTATATTTGCACTTTGCAATAATTATTTTCTTAATGAAAAGGAATTTACATTAAAAAATATTGATATAGGCTCAATTCAAAAGCAATAAAGATTATAAAAAGAATACTTCACCTTTATTTAAATAATACACACATCCCTATTACATGGATGTCTATTATATAGATGTACACGTTTATGAAACAAGTAGAATTATAAACAATTTTTAAATTAAATATAAATTTTATGTTCCTCGTCTTAACAAAAATACCAAAAAATGTTACAACATTAACAAATTTTACGTTTATTACGTTTTAGTCATACTAGCGACTTACCCCCAATTCCCTCGAGTGCGTCTCTACGTACGTTTTAAATAGATAAAAATAGTTATTATGAGTCTACTTTATAAGCTAAGACACATGCCGTAGCAGATTTTTCTGTAGGATTTTAAAACCTAGAATTTTATAGTACATTGTTTTGATAAAATGTTAGCCGTTTCGATGCGAGCTATTAATATTTTTAAATCTGTATGCTGTAAAGGCCAATTTTGATCTACATTAAATGCACAACATATGTATCTAAATGTATTTAATTGGATAAGGATTAATACTCTATTGTTTAAAGTAGCTTCGTAAAAACCCTTTTTTTTTAAGTAATTTGTAAAAGATTTTGTAAAAAATTACTGTGGGTTATCCTTAGCAGATAGTCATATACCATCGCGGACATTTCTGTAGACCTTTTTAAGATATTGATCTATCTCGTAAGATTTAGCCAGCGTTAGCAATGTAAGTGCCCAAAAATATGTTTTACATAATTATAAATCTTTAAAATTCTCGGGTTTTCTCTACTATAATATGCATGTACCTGCTGGAATTTTCAAAATCTGTTGCGTGGTTTAGGAGTTAGGGGAGAAACAGACAGACAAAAACAGCGACTTTGCTTTATATTATGTTTAGATATTTAGTTTATAGCCGCTAGATAAAATCATGACCTCTGCAATTAATAATGCAGGGCCGCATGGCTATATAGGACATATGGCTATAACACCGTGTACATATTTTTTACGTTACAGTTAAAACGATATTTATAGGAAGTCACATTGTGTCGTTTCGTAATAAATATAATTTGAAAAACGTTCGAATTCCGTAAACCATTAGACGGGTGGTAAAACAAAAAGCAATTTAATAACACAAAATTTTGTCGTCCTTTCACCTATTGTATACCAAAAAATATTACAAAAGAATATGTAAAAGATAAATAGTAAAATCAGCTACCGGTATTGCGTACACGCCGCTATAATATATGATGAAAATTACATTAAAAAACCTAACTTTTTTACATAAGTATTTTAACAATTAAAAGATTTTGTAAACATTTCCTACTTAACACTTCTCTTTTGTTTTGCTTTAACGATTTTTTAAATATTTATCTATGAATAAAATTTATAGAAGAGAATGACAACAGCATGCCAGTGACACTGCTGAATAAGCTTATCATTTCCGTATTTGTTATATTGAAGTATAAATTATTTACCTTCTTTGCATTGCGTTTCCAGCTGCTGCAGAATATCGTTGGCAAGCTCAGCCGGGCTGGGCTTCGTCTCGGGCGGAGATGGCGGGTAAAGAGAGTTTGATAAGTCATCCTGCAGGAATTTGCCCGATTCGATCTTCGGTGCAGCGCCAGAAAACGACTTGAATAGATCTGTTAATAAAATATATTCCATAAATAACAATAGGAAATCTCTTTTAAATGTAGTGAAAATAATCCTTAATTTTTCTTTCCATAAATAAATATTGCTTTTTTTTTGTAATAGAACAATTGTCACCGCTAATTGTTACAAGGCCATTTCCTTTTAGAAATAACAGCTAATCACAATATTCACTGTCATACAATACTTAGGAAAACTATTTTTATAAAAGTATAATTACGCTTACTTTGCAAAAGTGATAACTGAAATTCCCTACACAAATCGCACATCCCGTTATTTTTATAACAACACATTTTGGAAATATAATAATAATAATCAATGATTAAATCAATGCGAACTAGTGTCTTCACACAGATACAAATTGTAATGAGAATAATGTGTATTTCGCGTTATTAAATTGAAGAAGCTTCAAGGTAAAGAGCTTAGATAAGTGATGTACAAAATACGAAGAGGGGCCGAAGACGTCAATATATATAGGAGCGGTATCTGTCACACGATATTACGTCAAAGAAACGCCCAGATGTCGCGATGCTTTAAATCTTATTTGATAATGTCATGACAATAACTTATGTTATAAAAACATCCTTATGAACTTAATACGACTAATGTGGAGTGGGGTGAATTCCATTTTAATTATCATATCTACTAATGATAGTATAACAGAAAAATATCAAATATTCGATTTTGAAAGTATTAAATGCGTTTTGTGCTTTAAGTTATTAGAAAATATCCAACACCATTTTCACTTCACTTTTTTAATTGTTTCCTAGAGAGACAAACGAAGAATTTTAAACCGTCCGGACAAACCTCTTTCGCTTTTGAAAAAAAAGTTTAAGGAATAGACATTAGTTCATTTTATTTTTATCATCATATCCTTCCTTGCCGATCGCAACAACTGTCTGTGCCTTATATTTTAAAATAAAATATTATTTACAATCACTGCCTTTTAGTTCCTACGACAAACAGACAAAGTAGAGAACCCAAGTGGAGAGATTTTTGGCAATATAAATGATCATTTAGGCAATATAAAAAAGATTAAACGTCATTTTCTTATATTTCTCACTTTAAAAACTGAGATTCCACTATTTAACTTATGTATTTTAAATTTTAAGTTAATCAATGAAAGACAGTAGTAGTGAGTAGAATATAAGAAAATCTGCGGGCACAGTAAGGGCAGGTCAAAGTGACATTATTTTATCTATACATATAATAAAAGTGTAACTGATCGCTGTCTGTACATGAAAGATATTTGAGAAAAACTGTCATTGGGGGGTCTTTATGTACGCAGTAGAACCCAAAACAATTTTTAGAATGTTTGTCGGTTTGTTTGTTTGTCTATGCGTTGGTGCGTGCTAATCTCAGAAACGGCTTAACCGATTTGGATGCGGTTTTCGCTAATATATTGTAGTAGGCTTTACTTAACAATTCGTATTTATTTTATTTCAATCGATCATAAATAAAAAAGTTACGTCAATTTAAAGAATCACCTAGGGACGAACCCGAGCGGAGCGAGGGTGAGTCGCTAGGTGATATAATAATAATAATATCATAAGCGATACTACATTCAGTGTTTGATAAACACAAAGACGTATTTTATTAAAAAATATATTAGAACAGCATGTTGATAACATTTGTATGTACAGATTATTATTTTTTCTAATATTTTATTTAACAAAGCATGTACCATTACATGCTTATGTTTCATCCAATACTGACAAAGTGTAAGTTTTTTTATGATTGATTAGATTTTTCCGAAATGATAGTATGACGTACAGTAAAAAAAGTAATAATTTAATGCTGATATTTTCATTTAATTTCAAGTTCTCATTTACATGTAACGATGCAGTTAATATTTAAATTGTTCTCTTTAATGAAATGCATCATGTAAGCATACAGCGGCCACCAAAAGTTGAAGTAGACTCATACATGTTAAAAAAACGTCACTGTTCATAATAACACGATTTTCCCCATTATAAAATGGTATAAACCATGTTTCACAGTAGGATGTAGGTATTTGTTATCATAAGGGTTCGCGATTTCACCACGCCAAATTGTTTGTCTTCGTCAATTTCCAAGTATTTCGAACTTTTCGCTGCTGACTTTGATTTTAAACATTTTTTCACGATGCATTATAAAGTCTATCTAATAAAGACAGCCCATTTTTAATTATGTGAGATTTGTTGTAGTAATGCGTGACCGTAATTATAACTTTTACTTTTTAACTAACGTTTTTTCGAATCTTTAGTGTATGCATGTAGTGCATAAAATCTATGCTAAGTTTTGCAAATACAGATAAAGAGTTAACAATTTGCTAATATTAATTTACGTACTAATGAAATGAACTAAAACTTTCAATCTATAACTAAATCATCGAATTAAAATTCCAACCAATTAAGTAATAAGTTTATTTGAAGACTGCAAGTTCAAGTGTTACGTAAAGTAAAACGTAGTTAAGAATAACAATATATTATGAATAACATACGATTTTTAATTAGAAACAAGATAAATAACGGAAAACTGAGATATTCTGTTGAAAACATGCAACGGAGACATTGCTCAAAACAAATATGTTTTTGAATAAGTTGACGTCAGTCATTTCTTAAATGTAAACTTTCTGAGCCAATCACACTGTAAGTAAATGATTATCAAGACACACCCACGTTTTCAGCATGGCAACCAATAGAGAGCATTTATATTTAAATAAAGACTGCGTGATAATGATAATGGAAGTTTATCATGTTTGAACGGAGGATTCTCACAGAAACAGATTGTACTTTGGAATATTTTACTAATTATTATCACATTTTTTTTTTACTACACCAGCCAAAATTGAGTGTGGTAACTATCAAACATTTAACATTAACACTAACAAAATGGGCGTTTTTATAAGATCAACGAGCAGATAAGCTCAGACAGACATATTGATAAGAGATTAGTAATAGCAAATAGAAGGGATTTCCGATAGACATTTCAACTTTAAAAATGTATAAAGACAAGGCTGTTGAAGTTAGCTATCATATTTAGGGGCAGTGATTTTTATCATGCAAAAAATACTCGTAGTCCTGGTTAGTTTAGTCATTTCATTCGCAGTTTGGTAAGCAAAGTGAAATCTGATTCGGTGAAAAATCAAATTACTCCCCTATACAATATCTCTAAGATATATGGTATGCAGAGTATATTATATCTTTGGTAACTCTTCTCCCCACCATAATCATATAATTACATGTTAAATGTTTAGTTTAACGCAGCTAGGGTTTTTCTTGTAAAGCTCCGATAAATCAAAGGCTCCGATAAATGCGAATAAGCTGCAAATGATTGATATCTAAACGAATAAGCCGCTCCGAAACCCGATTCAGATTTAAAAGTTAAGTCATCAAAAATTAGACCGTTCGCGTCACCCTGTATGCGTAGAAACGACAATCATTTAGTCGATATGATATTACATCGAAAATCTTTATATATATAATTCTTCTGTGAGTGTGTATGTCACTGAACTTCTCTCAAACGACTGGACCGATTTTGATGAAATTTTTTGTGTGTGTTCAAGGGGATCTGGGAATGGTTTAGATTCACAATTTTGTCCGCTGGACAATGTTTTTTTAATTAATTTTTAATTTATTAGTAGTTGTTGATTTTGGAATGTTTTACATTGGATCCGACAGACGGCGCTACCATCGCAGTGTCAAATTTTAAATAATATTCGAATTTTAATTTTAGTCTGTCCCGACAGTTAGCGCTGCTATCAAATTAAAAAAAAGTTTTGTTATCATTGTGTTATTGTAGACCATGTGCTGGATCAAATATTAAATTAAAAGGTACTGAGTGTTTTGAGAAGAGTTTTGAAGTGTGCCTAAAAAACTATACATTTTGCGAATTTAGTGCAGAATCGAAGTGAGTATATTTCTTATAATTTTTTTTATCAAATTTACACGTGCGTTAGTTAATAACTAACCTAACCTACAAATTTATTTGTGTACTATCGGCGTCATTAATTTATGACTGTTTCGAGATTTAAGGGAAAATAAAATAGTATGCAAATAAAATTTAAATAATTGAATATTAATGAATAAAAAAATATATGACTATCGATTAGTCTAATTGTAATAAATTTACATGTAATGACGTTAGATATTGTCATAACATTTGAATAATAATTTTCATCAAAATGGTCCAGAATGTTTTAGCTTATTAAAAAAAGTTTGAAATTTTCAAATTAAAGACGTGTAGACAGGACAACGTCTGTCGGGTCCGCTAGTTATATTATATAATCGAATACAAAAAAACAAATCACATCCACCACGTGTTTTAATTAAAAGTTCAAGTGCTAAAATGAAATATTCTATAAATAAGTATATATAAATTGTAGAAAATCACTTAAGATTTATTTAAATATATGTATTGTCTAAAGATCTGATGTAAAGGCTACCACGCGGCTTAACAACATAGAAGAATTCTCGTATATAAATCACAGATAAGAAATATTTGTATAAGGAAATTAATTAGGTACATACACTTATAGCATTTTTAGTCCAATTCTAATAATTTCATTTAGATAATCCAGTTGCAGTTTTTAAATATTTTTAAACGTTGGGAATGAATATACGCGTTATATGGGGCTCACTGCCCACCGGCCAGAAAAGTCCATACTACCCACTAAAACGGAGCCACCCCCGTCTTTATGGGGCATCCACAGGATCACTTACGCACTCAACGACGCCCTACAACCAAAGGGCTTGCTCCCATGGCCCACTCTGCTATCAGAGAAGTATCTTTCAGCTTCACGCCCGACTGTTCTGCCGGTCGCTAATGACAGAATTCCTATAACCTATTTATAATAACTATTTAATGTACTGTTACATAAAAGATGGTTTATATTTGTATATAAGAGATGGAAATATACTCGATTTTGTAGGATAATTAATATGCGTATATTTGACCCGGAGCTTATCATGTTTATGAGGTGAACCTGTGGGGGGCGATATCATCGCTAGAATGCGATCGCTAAATAAAATATGAAGTTATTATAAGATAAAAAGAAATAATACTTTTCTAAGATGTACGCGAATATTTGAAATTTACATGTAACTAATAACTATCCTTTCGAATTTTGTCGCGGTTTTATTTTATATTTTGGTTTCCGAAGTTTTGAATTCCGACTTTACAGCAAACATAGTCACGGGAGAGACTAAGGTTTTAAATAAATATCTCAATAGTTGTTATATAGTTGTTACAGTATCTATGCACAAAATTATACAATAATTTGAAAGATATAGATAAATGGCAGCGAAGGACTTTACAATATTTATTACAAAGATCACTAGATAAGTTTTGCCATACAATTTTTATTTTTACAATTTTTCAAAATAGTTTATACACTTAGTCATGCGTAAAATACAATTATTAAAAATATTCTTCCACTATTCTTCTGACGGTTCTGAACAGGCCTGGTCCCAAGCAGCCAAAAGCTCAGTATTCGTTTGAAACCTCCTCCTTTTAACAACCTGTGCACAGGTTGTTCAAGACTTTTAACATCACTGTTATTCAAAAAATCGACAACTTTACGTGCTCGATTCACAGGTGCGATATCGTGATGAAAATGCAGTTTTCTCGTTTTCTCTAATTTAAGTCGAATTCCTCAAGGAAAAATTAAAATTTGCCCAAAATTTCAAAAGCTTCAAAGCTTTTGAAAATTTTGGGCAAACGTTAATTTATGTACAATCAATTCAAAAGACAACTTATACAACGCATTATTAGTCACTAGACATATTAGACATCTTATTGATTTAGAAAAATTATAATCAGCTAAATAAACGAACAACGTCGACTTATTGTATATTAGATCTCTCGCGATACTAATTGTAGTTTAAGAAAAAATATTTATAACTAACCTCCATTAGTAGAATCAGTGCATTGCAAGACTTATCTAGTGACCTTCGTAAATAAGTTTTAAAACATTTTAATCATTTTAATTAAATAATATATTTTAATTTTGGTTATAATTAATATAATTCTTACATTTTTTTTAAATCTTTTATTAATTAATATTATTTAGTGTTCCTATTCCTACAGTTATAAATTTAATTACATTATTATTTAATTAAACACCGCCAACATGCCAACTTTAGGCTGCAACTGAGAATTGCTTGATAAAAAAATGCAACCGTATTCTCTAACCCAGGATTGCCAGATCTGCGGTCGTACAAGGTAGTCACTGGACTAACGAGGCAGTCCACAAAGTACTGAAAAACTTGGAAAGAAAATACTGAATTGCAGGCGCAAGAAGTAAATATTGGGATTTGAAGAGAAGGGAATATGATTTTTTTTAAAGACTTTGATTTACCGAGCTTGTAAGTACTGTCCACTGAGTACATAAGTTAGTTAAGTGATTGTGTTTAGAACAAAATTTCAATACAAATACTAGACTGACAATAAAGAATAATGAAATTTAAAATAAATTCAATATTACATATATTATGCTAAACACAATTCCACAAGTGGAACAATGAATATAATATTATTGTATATCATTACCGCATAAAATGCGGAAAGACATAGAAACAAGGAATAAAGTAAAACTTACAACTGACTTGTTATCAACGCATATTCAATCATTTGTATCTAAAATAGTTATAAAACACTACAAACGTTATCCATAAAAACGAACGATACATACATATATACATATAAAATGTATGAGTTTAAAAAAAATTAGCTATTGTAGATTGTTTCCTTCTTTTTATATTTCCGATATGTTTCCCAGCTAAATGTTAGTTTTTAGGGTTATGCGCTTCAAAAGGAAAAAAGGAACCCTTATAGGATCACTTTGCTGTCCGTCTGTCTATCTGTTTGTCTGTCGAGACCCTTTTTCTCAAGAACCCGTGAAGGTATAACTTGAAATTAATATCAAATACTCAACTCTGCAATCCCTTGGGAACTGTGAAAAAGTCAAAGTTAATGCAGTCAAAAGATACGGCTGTTTATGTCGCATATTTTGACACTCGCAACGCAAGGGGGTACGTCCCGTTGACCTAGAATCATGAAAATTGGCAAGCAATGTCTTACAGCACTATTAAACGGAAAACCACGAAAACCGTAATTTTTTTTAATGTTTTAATATTACGTTTCATGCTACAGAACCCTCGGTGTGCAAGTCAAACTAGCACTTGTTCTATTTTATAAAAACACTATCAAATAAAAAATTTCGTTCTCTTATAAGAACACACGCCGATTAAACTGATTTATTTTTTTTCTGTATTTTATGCGATGTCTTTGATAATTGTGAGTTAATTTTCATAATGTATGTGAATGAATGAATAATAGGTATGGTATACTTCAAGGGTTGTCCGATATAAATTTAAAACAAGAATCCAACCCTCAGAGTAGAATAACTACTTTAAAGCGATTTTGAAGTCGGTTTATCTTTTTCTAGACTACCAGTTGCAAATTTATTTTAGTAAAAACAAAACAAATATAGATCACTAGCATTACCCGCGGCTCCACCCGCGTTCAGATGACAAAAAACCAAATTCTTAGGTTTTACATATTAGTATATTCTTACAATGCAATTTTTGATTTTTTCTCAGAAATGAGATATTTTCCAGCGGTAAAAAGTATCCTATATGTTGACCCGGATAACCAGCTATCATAGTAAATAATTTCATCAAAATCTGTCCATTGGTTTTCTCGTGATGCGATAACAGACAGACAGACAAACAGATAGACAGACAGACAAAAATTCTAAAAACTATAGATTCGGCCTCTGTATCAATAATAATGTCAAAAAATATTTATTTATTATAAAAAATATTTAATGTACAGATTCGACTTAGTTACAATTTTATTATATGTATAGATATTGTGGAAGATGTTATTATAAACATGAATCTAACAATTTGAAATGTGTTATATACGTAAAGTATATGTAAGTATTTTATAACTTGCACAATTATCTGATGTAAAACTTACAAGAATTTGCTGTACATAACCATGACCTACTTCTTGGACTGTCGAATATAAATTCATTGACCAACCTTAAATAGCTGTTTAACACTCCAATCGGTCACTTTCTAAAATGTAATATATAACTCAATTGTTGTAAGTGCCCTTGTCAAGGGCTTTTGTTTTGTGTTATCGTATTTGGCTAAAGGTTTTATAATCTAATAGCTAATAACCTAATACGCATATTCAATATTTGATAGTAAAGCCAAAGAAAAATTTCAGATGTCAAAAAAAATACAAGGGAATTCGTTAGTAAAATAGTAAAAATGTAGAATGACGATTTCAAATATAACTATCTTTTAGGGAGTCTTTCGTAACCATGTTTGGTGTAAACTTTACACGGGTTGTCGCTGATCTTTGTAGGTTTTCTGTTTGACTATATAAAAGAACTGTTAAGAGATTGCAACCTCAAAGTAAAAAAATACAAATTATAAGTAAACAAAATTCATAGTCTTAAAAAATACGTCAGTATTTTTAATAATTATGAAAGACATCTGAAGTTCCCAAATTCATATAAATTAAAAATCTGTAAAATGCTTTATAATATATATAAATAAGGAATAAACAGTATCAAAATTGTAATTTTTTTACAGGTTACTACATAAGCTATTTACTAGATTTTCAACACCGTTAATAAAAAAACGACCGCAGCGCCACGTATCGAGTCCACATTTTCGTATTACTTTTGATCATATGTAATTGCATAATATGGAATATGTATATTGTGTATACATATTAAACGAATTATGTACATGGATCATCAATTAAAAATTTAAAAAACCCCCTACGCAAATTAATTGTCATTTGACAATTACACTGGCACGCGTGAAGCACTTAATCGAGTAATCATACGCCAAAATGCCTTACATCATTTTGGAAAAGAGCTGTTACTCTTACACCGCTGGATCGATATTAACCAAACAGCGAAAAACCATCGCTTTCGCCAGGAATCTGGCTTTCAAATGACAAAACCGCATCGAAATCGGTCCATTCGTTTGAGAGCTACGATGCCACAGACAGACACACACACACAGGCAGACATCGACGTCAAACTTATAACACCCCTTTTTTTGCAAAAAAAGTAAGTTTGCAAAAGGTAAAAACCAAAAATAGTATCGTGATTTTGCTGTTTATGCTACTATTTCCGATATGGTGATGTCGCCACATATATTTTCTAAATTAATAGTCAACCGACTTCCTCAAAAGGAGGAGGTTCTCAATTCGGCTGTATGTTTTTTTTAAGTAACAATTTTTGAAAAGAATGAATTATTATAAATATAATAAACCTAATACTTTATTCTTTTGTATATATTAAACTTTAATTATCTTTGAGAGAGATAATTTTTTCTTTATTATAATAAAATACCGTTAGCCATTTTAATTTACTTACTTATTGAAGTAATGTATAATTGCATGAATATTTGTGTAATGTTTTTTTTTTTTTATATTGAACGGATAATAGGTAATTATAGTTAAGAAGTTTGATATTTTTGTACATAAGAAAATATTGTTTTTAATATTTTTATAACTAATTAGTAAAAAACTGTAATTTAATTTCAATTAAAATCCATTACAAGTATTTTGACTTCAAATTTAATACTTTGACACTCCATCTATATTATTCTTTTAGTCTCAGATTTTATATAAATGATATAGTCATTTGATCCATAAACATAAATTCATTAATAACTTGAACACAGCGCCACCTACTCAAAAATAACAGATATAAATAAATAATAACAAATAAATATATTGGGACACTGGGATATTGGGACACACAGCACCATCTTGTTCCATGGTAAGCTACGAGGCTTGTGTTATGGATACCATATAGTTGATACACTACATACATGGACGAATTAGAGACTGGACCTGACATAAAATACAAATGTATGAAAACTAGTTCAACCAAGTGACGCATAACGCACACAAAGATTTTATTACATTATTATAAACACTGATACACAATACAATATTTCTAGTGCATGAACGTAATCGATAAAATACATATATCGATGAACCAATGAATGACATTTTAGACATTTGTAAGCATAGTCATCATATTTTACATCTTTTAATTTAAAATATCTGTATTTATTATAATAAATTAAAATAAATGAATTAAAGAGGCAATAATAATGTGTCAAATAATAATAATTCTTTAATTTGATTTACATAAATACGATGGCATTGATGGCAACATTCTGTTAGCCTATAATAATGTTAATGAACAAATGAATATCGGGTGTATATTCCATTAATATATAATAAATATTATTTTGTAAAGATTAAAAAAATATTAAGCTAATTTAATTAAATAAAGTGATTTTGTTGATTCTGTTATTGAACTATTTTAATTGGCAATTAATTGTCTCGGGTAGTTATAAAAATGTGACACTGTCCTAATATTGCTCAGTTCTTAATAAACATTTGTGAAATTAGGAAAAAGAAAAAGTGATTGCAAATTGTGAAAAAGTGAGTGTTGGATCGTGAAAGTAAAATAATTAGTGCAAGTGGTAAAGTGTTTTATTACAAATCGCCAACCCAGAAGTTTAGTGCTAAAACATTATTGTTTGATTTTGTGTAATTTAAAAATAAATGTGGTATAAAATAAAATAAAAAATTAAGTACACATACTAATTATAATTTTTTGCATTTATATTTTTATGTGATTTAGAAAATATTTTTATAAATTTATTATCATCAGATTGTAGGATACTGTGATAAAAGTATTTTATGTTATTGTACTGTACAAATAACTCAATTCGTTCAGTTATTTCGTCAAATATCGATATATTTTTCGACATTGTCAAGCACTAGTCGATGTCAAATGAACTCACTCGACAGTTTCGTCATTTGTTCTCAATGGTATAATCCAGCCATTTTATGATGGTTGTCAGATGTCAACAATACATAGAAATATCGACTATATTTAACATAGTTGGATAATATGAAATTTTATTTTATATTTAATTAAATATTGTGATAAATAACAATAAATGTAATAAAATAATGTATTTACAAGTGAAAAGAAATAGTGCTGCTTCCGCCGTTATAGTTTTTACACCATTTAACAGAACATTTAGTCATTTTTGGGAGATGTTTTGTTGACAAGTAAGTGCTTGAGACTGACATAAAAAACAAACGACCTAGGCTAAAATTCCCTAGTTACAGACATGACCGTTAAAGGTACGTCCGCTTATATGTCTGGTCCAGTGGTTAATTCGTTCATGACTACATATATACGAGTATAACTTTAACTACATACGTATTATAAAATATAAACACCTATGATTGGAGTACAAATATTCATACTCATCACACAAATGAATGCCCCCAGCGGGACTCGAACCTGCGTCACTACAAACTGAGCCAAACGTGTCGTCAAATCAAACGATCAATTGACTTTAAAAATGGAGAATATTATTAAAAAGATTATTTAATACTTAGAAAATCAATACGTTATAAAATAAGGAAGCGTCGTTATAAAATTATAACTAATAATCGTGTAAACTATTATCTATCGCCTTTAACCCCTCATAAAAAATCGAACTCATAGTACATACATTATCCGTAACACCAGGAAGATGAAGCAAATCAGCAATAAAATACTACGTAACTCGTAAGATGATGACAGGAATAACTAGACTGCTAATTCATAAACAAACATTATTATAATAATCCTAATATAAAGTATATAAGTGGAAGCCCAATGGTAAACCGCACGCTTGTGAAACCAAGCGAGCGTGTTCATATCCCGGGTGTAGCACCTCTGATATTTCATGTGCGAATCATTTCCATCATGATTACCACTTGTCTTACGGTGTAGGAAAACATCGTGAGGAAACCTGCATGTCTGAGAGAACCAAAGAAAAGCAAGCAAGTTTTCGAAAGACTTGTGAAGTCCGCCAACCTGCGCTTGGTCAGTCCACACTCGCCTGTTCCCCTTCGTATTGAAAAGGCCGCCGCCCGTGCCCACCAGTGGTTAGTTAAAAAGGGCTGAATACAAAATATATAAAAAACAATATTTTTTGTATACATTTGTGAAAATTAATGATTTTGAATAGAAAATCTAAATATTAATATAGTATTAGATTTTGTGCATTTTACAAAAATTGTATATAATCCAACAATTCACTACTGTACTATAAAACTACAAATAACAGCGCTATAAAGGTGGAGATAAGAGATTTATTATCACACTTATTCACGGAAATTGTATCATCGTATACAACAAAGGGTTATCTATTTAAACGAATAATTTAATTGAATAAAATTGATAATTATACACCAATAAATACAAGCGCATAACTACATCTGTACATATAATAAAATTGTAACTAAGTCGAATCTGTACATTAAATATTTTTTGGAAAATCTAATTGAAATAGACATTATTATCGATACAGAGTCCGAAAATATAGTTTTTAGAATTTTTGTCTGTCTATCTGTCTGTCTTTCTGTCTGTCTGTCTGTTACCACATCACGAGAAAACCACTGGCCAGATTTTGATAAAATTTGGTATGATGATAGCTGGTTATCCGGGTCAACATATAGGATACTTTTTACCGCGGGAAAATATCTCATTTCTGAGAAAAAATAAAAACTGCAATGTAAGAGTATACTAATTTGTAAAACCTAAGGATTTGGTTTTTCGTCATCTGAACGCGGGCGGAGCCGCGGGCAATGCTAGTTATCTATATTAATATTATAAAGAGGTAAAGTTTGTGAGTTTGTAGGGGGTAATCTCTGGATCTACTGAGCCGATTAAGATGAAATTTCGGGAATCATCCCTTAAGGGGTTCACCCCCTTAAGGCAAGATTCCCGAATGGGGATGAAAGTTTGCATTGGGAAGCAAGCTAGGAACGAACCCCAGCGAACAGATGGTGAGTCGCTAGTTATTTAATACAATTAAAGTGCCACGGGATAGGCTTTTCGACCATTTCGTTGTGTATATTTTTGCGGTTACTGACAAAAATCTCCTGTTATTTATAAAAATACCAAAGTATTTCGTTCCATTTTATAAAAATGAAAAATTCCGTTTATTTGACTTTCAAACAATTTGATAATTTCTTTCTGTATATTTAATTTATTTAATTTAGTAATTTTATTTCGATTAGTATGTATTTGATTTTCAATTACTTTTGAAAGAGAAAGAGGATTTATTTATGCCATTTTACAAACATTATAATGTGTATTTTAAATAAAACTATCTTTTCGGATTATTTCGCGGATTTATTTTGATTTTTGGTTCCCGATGTTTCGAATGCTTTACAGCATCCATGGTCACGGGAGAGACTAAGGTTATAGACGTCTCAAAGGCATAACATACTTATGACAGACAGTGCCTACCCACTATTTTACAAAAGTGATTTCAAAAATTCAACAATGGCACCAAAGTGCCTTACAATATTTGTTGTATTAAATTTTAATAATTATTTAAGTAGGTATTTATTTAGTATAAAAATCTAAGAATGTAAAGTTAAAGTAAAGTTCAGTATTAGAATATCGAATTAATTAAAACATCTAACAAGATGAGTCCTGACTCATAAAAACGTTTTTAAAACTAAATCTGTACTACATTGTCTTATTCATTTCTTTATAATATTTTGAATTCATTGTGAAAAGATAAGTTTTATTTTATTAACATTAAAAAAGCTCGAATACATTATAGGTACATATGTGTATTGCTTTTAAAATGAAGAGAAGTCTTCACGCCTTTTTGATTAAAAACACATCGCCATTCATCATTTCAATACGTACATATTATGTGCTTATATGAAGCCAATTAAAATTATTATTTCTACAAAGTACTATAAGATAAAAGTTTCAGTTAAAGGAAAAATAGTTCAGGGTCGTCTAGCCGCATCGCGTCGCATCACATCACATCAATTGACGCGATGACTTTAATTATCTTTATCAGCACGTAATTATTGAACAAGCGTTTTATATAAGCTAATTGGAATGACTATGCACTTATTGAAGTTTAGTATCAAAATTAGTATTTTCCAAATTAATAAAATACGAACGAGATATCCATATTGTTACAATCAATAAATTAAAAGTTTTAAAAACCCCCTACGCAAATTAATTGTCATTTAACGATGCACTTAATCGAGTAATCATACGCCAAAATGCCTCACATCATTTTGGAAAAGAGCTAATACTCTTACACCGCTAGATCGATATTAATCAAACATAGCTAAGAACAACCGCAAGGAAACTGGCTTTCAAATGAAAAAAACGCGTCGAAATCGGATCATCCGTTTGAGAGCTACGATGCCACAGACAGACAGACACACACACACAGACAGACATCGACGTCAAACTTATAACACCTCTCTTTTTGTGTGGAGGGTTAAAAATAAAGAATGTTGCTATAAAATTATGAAAGGTATTTCTAATAATTATTTTTTTATTCCAAAAGTATGATGATGTTCTCCTAGCCGATTCCTGCCACGGCGGCCAATCTCATTGAGATTAGCCTACTGCGCAGGAGACATTATAGTGCAGCGCGTGTGAGGGAGAGCGCAGACACAACGTGCACTCTCTATTCCTGTCACTCTCATACTCCGGCGGGACGACGCGAGACACGACCAGTGAGTGTCGGCGCAGGACCGACGGCTTTACGTGCTCTCCGAGGCACGGGGGTGAAACACCGCCAACTTCCCAACTCCGGGCTGTTACTGAGGCTTACTACACAGAAAGTCTCAATAACTAAACTTGGCCCGACCCGGGACTCGAACCCAGGACCTCCGGGTGTGCAGCCGTACATGCTAGCCACTACACCACCGAAGCAGTCAAAAAGCCAAAAGTATAATGCATACTTTGAGGGATACGCATAAAGAGCTGTGAAAATTATGGAAATATTGATTCTAGTTGGATATTTACCTTCATTGGTGTCAAAAAGATCTATTTCGAGCAGCATTGAGCATTCCTTTTCAGTTAAAAGGCCCTCGGCCGAAGCCGGCGCCCAACTCCATTGATTTGCACTCATATTTGATGTTGATTGTATCGATTTCATTCTGTAATATTTAAATTTGAATGGAATTACATAAACTATACAATATTAATAGATGTATCAAGGTAAATATAAAAACTAGATAATTAGATAAATGTAAAAACATACTTCAATTTAAACAAAAGAGAATAATTATTTATTTTTTTCTAATTAAATAATTATAAAAATAATACAATTTTGAATATTTCTATTCATATATTATATTTTTTTACTCATTCTATATTACTTAATATTCATATATTATATTTTTATACTACATTCATATATTATATTACTTACCACAGAAGTAAATAGAAATCGGGATCGGTCGAAGTCCGTTAATGATGATGATAGTGGTCGAGGGACAAAGGTCTCCGTTGAAGGCGCCATGTTGGCACTGAAATTATTTTATTAATGTATATAAATATTTATTTTAAATTTGCTTGTTTATTCTTTTAACATACTTAATTTACTAAAGGTAATTTTTTTCTTAAAACTTTTAATAATTTTATTGTAAGTGAGAGAGAAGTGAAGAACTTTTTAATATTTTGATTGAATAAGTTTAATAGATTTAACATTTCAGGATTGCTAGATATAAATTCCAACAAAATTTTGGAGTTGGTATCATTTGTTATGTATTTATAAACTATAGCCGATCTTTGCATGAAAAGAAACAAACATACATAAAAACATTTGCACAAACTCTTGTTTTTGTAATATTGCTAGAATATTTTTTTTAATATGTAAAAGGATTTGTATTTTCATTTTGAAATTTACAATGACTGTTTATTGGATAACTTCAAGTTCATCAATCCGTTAAAAACAAAAACCCAAGCACATATCCAACAAGAAAATTAACAATAAACAAGGAACATAATTACAAATCTTATTTTACCTTAACAAGTTTATGAGTAACAATAGCATCCTTTGAATAACATATGACTAGAATAATATATTTTTTATCTGCTGACTATATTTTATTTTTATTTTAAGATTCTTCTATTTCATTTTGTAACAAATAACATTAGGTACCTACATAAAAAAAAATTAAGAAAAAGAAGTATAAAGGCAGCATTGATATCTTTATTTATATACTGTTTAGTTATATAGTGTCGACCTTGCAAAAGTACTGATTATGACATGTAATAGATACATATTTCAACATGTTTCGCATTTCACAATACCACATGGTACTGTTAGCACATCATGTCTCAATAAACGATGGCTTTCACTTTTAAGACTATAATTAACCTTAACTTAGTACCTATCTTTATGTCACAATCTTTAACATAGTTTACTATGGAAAAATAAACATTAAACAAAAATATAATTTATGAGTGAAATCACACAATTAGATTAGTACTATTTAAGTTACAAAAAGAAATTTATAAATGAAGAAACTTGAATATTGCTACATTTCTATGAATATATTGTTAAATAAAAATCTGTGAATAATGAATAAATAGGAACTACTTTTGTAGCTAAAACTACATAGTATAATATGAAAATGCACTATGCACATATGCCTTGTATGCACTTCTATTAGATTTTCCTAGTATACACGAATATGACTCAAGCGGTAAGTGAAAGCTACATTTTATGGCGTAATAACATTCGACGCTATGGAATTTACAATAATGCTACTACCATGACGTGATTGCAAAATAAAATATTTGGAACTTACAGCATTTTTATTATCTTTTGAAGGCACACGCAGGTGTGCAAAACGTTTAGAAAACTAGAAACCCATCTTAACGCAATAAATTACACGAAAGGAAACAAATAACACGTCTTTCTACTTTTGAGTCATGATGAGTAATAGACCTAGGGATGCAACGATATATCGGACAACCGATATATCGTTACATCGATATCAGAATATCGATATTTATCGGTATTGAAAAAATCTAAATATCGAAATGAAATATTATAAGCGCCAAACTTGAATACCCACTAAATCGGTGGGTATTCAATTTTAAGTTTTTTACAATTTTATGACACGATTATGTTAAGAATTTTAACAAGAGCTGCAACACTTTTTATAAATAATTTATTTAATTATCTCTCTGGGTGTATAACATAATTTTTTAATTTCTCTGACCGACAAATTTCCTAAAATTAATATATATATAAATTATAATTATCATAATTGTAATATATTTATTATGTTTAATTATAGAAATTAATGCACTATAATATGTATAATGCACTATAATATCTGTTTGGGCCATTTGTGCCGTTCTTACCGTTCGGCAGAATGCTTATGACGTACGAGGGAATGCACGACCCTTGTTGTTGTCTATACTCGTGCGCATCAACCGCGCTCTCTCTTTCGACCTCTTGCCTGTAATTGCGCTGTCTAACTTATATACTTCTATACTTATAGATATAATAATATAAATGTGAAAGTTTATGAGTATGGATGTTTGTTACTCTTTCACGCCAGAACGGCTGAACGGACCTGGATGAAATTTAGCACAGAGATGGATTATAGTCTGGAATAGCACATAGGCTATTTTTTATCCTGGAAAAATATACGGTTACCGAGCGATAGATTTGTTTTTGTTTTTCTAAAGGCCGAACTGGAGCGAAGCGATGGTGAGACGCTAGTGTTTAATATGTATACTGATTATTGCACTACTATGAATCTCTTTTCACTTTGCAATGGTAATTTATCTGATTGATAATAACTTTTTGGATTTATTTATTGTTTTAAAATTAAAGATAGAAATATGGATATATCGGCGTTCTAATCCGATATATCGATATATTGGTATGGACTTAAATCGATATATATATATATATATATATATCACTATCGATATATCGATATTTTCTAGACACCTGGCATCCCTAAATAGACCACAGACTAAGTAGATATGTCAATTGTAATTTTTAATAGAGAAATTTGTTGTTCCAATAATGAAGATTTCTTGAAAGGAGGGCGCTACACGTATGATCTATTTACATTCAGTCTGATATTAAGCAATTTATTATAATGAATGATCAAAAAAGATTTGTACCTGGTTTTTGCTTCTATTGTGTTCTTATCTTACCTGTTCAATGTATTGTACCTGGAAGTTAAACCAGCTGAAGAATTGAGGAGGAAAAGGTCCCGACTGACTAATGGATACAACACATCCTAAATCGCTGGCCGTAGAAAGTAGAAACGTGAATATTGGAGGGCGTATTTCTTATATGATGTATCAGCCATCCGATAAGAAAGAATTTTTCGAAATTCATCGTTTAAGTGGGTAAAATAGGAAATTACAAATTTTATGAAACTCTGACTTCTTAATGTGAAATAAACAAACAGTGGTGTTTAGCTTTAAGATGAAAAATAAGAAATATATTTATTTGAATCATTTCAAAATTCATCCCTTAAAGGGGTAAAAGGGGGTAATAAAGTTTATATGGGCAAATAATTATTTACGATCAGAATTACTTGAAACTTAGTATTAATACTCGTCAATACAAATAATAAATATATATTTTATTATAAAAAAAAAGATTACGAGCTAATATGAGTCCCATTGACTTTCTTTCGCCAGTTCTTCTCAGGTCTGAGGCTTCTTCTTTCCGAACTAGTCGTAGACTCATAACGTTCAGTAACAAATTGTAATAATTTCATGCTGAATAAAATATTTTGAATTTGCATTTATGAAACTCTGAAATTAATACATATGTAAATAAGTACAAAAAATAAAAATAAATATTCACCTGTAGATGATTTAAGAGTTTTAAAATCACTTTCTGTAAAATGATGTCCACATAGCCTTAACTACAAAGATTGTGAATTCGCCATTTTCGGTCGTTTTATTGATTTAGCTCACAATTTCTTCAATTTTTGTCTTTTGGGAACAAATTATATTCATTTTCTTTGCATTCTGACACTACACATTTTACATAATACTTTCTTAGGTACTACACAATTTGTTATTTTAATTAAATTTAAAAAAAAGGAATACTTCCCATCCACGCTAGAGCTTTACAATATACTGAGGATCATAGTGATCGCGACACCTGGCGGGAGAAAAAAGCAAAATTCATTACGTGTTTGTTTTCGTAAATCTTATATCTATTGACTGGATCTCAAGAAGATTGAAGATTTCCTTTCAGCAAGAGTGCAGATCCAATTTCCCCAATAAATCAGTACTAGTATGTTTATTAATATACTACTAGTGGCTCACCCTCGCTTCGCTCGAGTTCGCCTCTAGAAAAACAAAACATATTTTTCCGGGATCTATCCCTCGGGAACCATATATTTTTCCGGGACGAAAAGTAGTATATGTGTTATTCCAGACTATAATCTATCTCTGTGCTAAATTTCATCAAGATCCGTTTAGCCGTTCTGGTGTGAAAGAGTAACAAACATCCATACATACTCACAAAATTTTACATTTTACAATATTTATACAGATAATGCCCTCCTGACGGCGTGAACAGGTGTCGAAAACAAATAAACAATTAGGAATTGATTTTTAGAATTTTAGTATTAATCTATGGTTGGAACAAATGTGGCGTACTTACACTACATTCTAATTTACAGGTGCGAACAGAGAAACGTCCAGATAAGATCAACGAAAAGAACTATATTTATTGACAAACATGCACATATCCTATAGATATTACAATTGAGAAAAAAATAAAAAATAAAAATGATAAATTTATTTTTTAGCAAAGTCAATTCCATAATTCATTTAATTCCTCAATATTATGATCAAGCAAATGTCATGCTATAACATTCTAAATTTGCAAGGTTAACTAATGCTACAGTTTTACTGTTGTAGAAATCTGGAATGCACACTATCCTGACCAATTGTCCATCCTCTCCTGAAAAATAAACAGTGATGATAAAACACTCATAAGTTAGAAGATACTTAGATGATAGAAGAGTCATAAGTTCATTGAAATAATTTTAAATATAATGTCTTCACATTAAAGATACCTTATCAATTTTCTAAAAAAAACAATATATTGAGAATAACTTGCCTTTGTAAAGATCTGTGGCAAATTCATTGCAGTTACCACTGAAGTATACTGCAGGGCAATTATACATTGTAAAAGGATCTGTATCTAAACATGGCGTGGATGGGACACTGTCTGGGCAAGTTGGTGCTATGTGACGCCATTGTAAGGTTTTCTTCATTACATCTATGTGTCTCTCTAGCTTGCTGTATTGCATAATATCTTTAATAGGCTCACCAGACGTTCCTAAACATGTAAAACCTGCAAATTAAATTATTTTATTTTAAAATTAGTAACATGAATATACCTATTTACACAAAATACAAAGTCAACTAAATTTAAAATAATTACCTCCAATATCACATTCATATGGATTTGAAACACGATTGAAAGATTTATACTCTATAGCTTTTGGGAACAAACCTAGAAAGAAAAATAATAAATCATTCAATTTTTAAATAATAAATCATTAGATATATAAGATTTTTCAATTTTTAACCTTTGACTTTAATCAAAATGTAAAGTACACATATATTAAATGTAGCACCATTTAATGTTTACTACACAAATAACTGGAATTACCTAATAGTTATTATCTTAAAATAAATATGCCAGAACTATAATATTGTATGTATTCTTAAATAATCTATCTTTGAAAGTAATTTGCAATCACTATTGAAAGATAATTGACACTTCTTTAAAATATCTTTTAATGGCTAATCTATCTAATTTAATGTTCATTTATGTAAGTTCAGAGATTCTATTTTCTTTTAAGAATAATATTTTAAGTTAATTCACTTACAATAGTGAAAGGGTTTTTGTGGTAACATAATTCCAGAAGGATCCTTGCAACCAGGCATAAGATCTAATGGAGCAACAGCACTAAGAGCAGCAGAGAATGAATCTACAACTTCAGAAGCAGCTATCACATCTGACTCCTCAAGTGTCCTTTCAGCGTTGTTATTTGCATAAACTCCCCCTGCAGATAAAAGTTATTTATCATAGTATTTTTAAAAAAAAATTTTTAGCTAATATACTAGGAACTATTATTTGTAATAAAAGATTTGAAACTAGCTGTGTGCCAAAATAAAAATAATACTCTTCAACATAACTTAATACCAGCTAGTAGATAAATGTGAAAATATTATTAAATTTCATTATAAAAAAGAACCTACTTCTTCTTTTTCGAAGTCATTTAACAAAACATAACATAGCATTCACTCGGTGAAGTGAATTTAGTCAGCGAAACTTACCTGCTATAATGACCCTGACAATTTTAGAAACTTCTTCCTGATATTGTGATGTACCACAAAATCCTGATAACCACTCAAGAAAGAGATTTAATGAAAACAAATGATTTCCAGATTTTGATGCCAAATTTAGACCCGACATGAGAACAATGTACCTGTAAAATAATGTTTTTAAATCTATACATATAATAAAATTCTAACAGACTTGAATCTGTACATTAAATATTTTTTGGAAAATCTTATTGACACAGTCATTATTAAGTATTGATATAGAGGCCGAATTTATAGTTTTAAAAATTTTGGTCTGTGTGTTTGTCTAGGAACACATCACGAGAAAACCACTGAAAAAATTTTGATGAAATTTGGTAGAACGATAGCTGGTTATTTATCCAGGACAACATTTAATATACTTTTTACTGTAGGAAAATATCTCATCTCTGAGAAATCTATAACCCTTAAAACGCATCTAGGGATGAACCCGAGCGGAGTGAGAGTGAGTCACTAGTTATTAATAATAAGCAAGTTAATGAAGACCTGACAAAGCTTGACCTTAAGCAAGTATTTACCTATCATTTTCTAATTTTGGCATAGGTTTCTGAATGTTGCAACCAGCCCAACATACATCTTTAACAGTAAATATTCCATCTTCATCTTCACTTCCTAAAAATAATTTATCAAATTTTAATGCAAGTTTAATTATTTACTAGCAACATAAATGTATATTTATTACCAAGTAAAGCAGTTACCACTCCAGTTACAACTTCATGAACATTTATGCAGTCACCTGATAATTTTATTCTTTGCAACTCATCTTCTAATACTAAGCTATCTGTATCATGGACAAAATGTGTTCTGTAAAAGAATATAAATAAAAAAATCACCTATACAAAAATTAAAAAGGAATTAATTGAAATGTAATTCATTATAAATGACAAACCTGGTAGGCTGGGGTATTATTTCTAGTTGATCTGATAACTCTTTTAGTATACTCGGTTTTAGTTTTTGAATTTTAAAAAGGGTGCCTATAATAATGCATGTTGATCCTTTATCATGCAAGTCGCATAATTTTAAAACTTTATATTTGTTAGACCACTTTTTGGATACTATAGGCTTTAAAATATTTCTAAAGGTATTTAATCTGGCAGAATAAATATGAGCATATTGTTTCGAAAAGTCTCGAGAAACCTGGTAAAATCGATTAGAAGAATCTTCATAGCCCAAGTGATGCCTGTCGACTTCTCTAGGCTCAAAAACATTATTGTATTCTTTATCTTTAGATTCAAATTTAAAAAGCATTTTTAAAAATAATTAATTTAAAGCTAAAATAAATTTTTATCAACAAGGCGGCAAAATTACAATCATGAATCAACTTTATAGTTTATTGTCTAATCTCTGGCATATGTCAAAAATCAAAATTGACAATTATGGCAATAAAACTTTTTTTTCGGCCCTTGATACATGTCTCTTGCGGCATTATATTAATGTAGGTTCACACTAGACTTTATGTCACAGACAGAAAGATGCTACTGGATGCTCAGTAGGTATAGTCGGTAGGGTTAACTTGGATCAATTTTCTTACATTTTCATAGTAATAACATTTTATAAGTTAAGTTACTGCCATTTTCGTTGCTTTTCTGATTGCATTTACTAAATACTGTTAACTTAGACTAAAATAAAACTACTCTGTGGGTTTTGGATAGTTCAGTTTTTTTTATTATGTGTTAGGCTAAAAAAGCTTAACGTACCCTCTTATAACACTACTTTTTATGAGAAATCCTTCACAGTACAAGCAGCAAAACTCTGGAACTCCCTTCCCGATAAGATTACAAATGACAATCCATCACTAAAACTGTTTAAATCTCGCTTAAAAGAACTTTATCTAAGTGACTCCATATGATTTCCTTATTATATATTTCTTGAAGTATGTGTATGTATGTATGGATATATATATATATATATATATATATATATATATATATATATATATATATATATATATATATATATTATATATATATATAAATGTAATATGTATGTATATGTATATATGTAAGTATGTAAGTATCTATGTAAACATGTATGTATGTATGTATGGTTGTATATATGTATATTTATATTATAATTGATGTTTGTAGTTTGTACCTACACCGCACCGCATTATTATTTTTATATTTTCTCACACTTGAGGGTTTCTGGTAGAAATCTCTTAAAGAGATAAGTCATCCTTTGTACACATGGCATCTGTTTTAACTTGTATGTTTTTTTTCTGGTACATAAATAAATAAATAAATAAATAAATAAATAAATAAATTATATCAATAGGATGAAACTTAAGAAATATTTATTACTACTTTGTTTAAATTATATTAACGTTTTAATTAAAAAACATATTTTTATAGGTAATCGTTCGTTGAACAAATTTTAATTAAGCAAATAGTGATAGCATAAAAAGGCGTATGAATCAAAATATAAAAATAAGAGCCTTTTATGTTTAAATAGTATTAAATATTTATTAAGATAAAATGACAAAATTCAAACAAATAAAGTACTATAATATTCATTTAATTATGCATTAAGATCGATTATTAATTGTATCACATGTTATGTTTAGGAACTAATTAAGTGTATAGCCATAACTAAAAATAATTTGTTTCATTTTTTAAATTGTTGCTTATTATGACGCTTTCAAATATATCTATTACATTTCAGTTTTCAGACCATGTTTGAAAACACCAAGTTTCCAAAAACAATTTAGGAAAATTGTTGCTTGGAAAAAAAGGTTGGTTAAAGTCAATAATATGTAATGTCATCTACATACATTATACATATAATAAAATAATTGTAACTAAGCCGAATCTGTACATTAAATATTTTTAGGAAAATCTTATTGAAATACACATTATTATCCATACAGAGGCCGATATTATAGTTTTTAGAACTTTGTCTGTCTGTCTGCCTGCCTGTGACCGCTTCACGGAGAAACCACAAAAGGGATTTTGATGAGGTAACATGATAGCTGGTCATCCGGATCATCATAGGATACTCTATACTGCGGGAAAATATCTTATCTCTGAGATATCTATGCTAAATGTTAAAACGTAAGTAGGACTAAGCGGAGAACTTTAAATTCATTCTAAAGGGAGCTACAATGGACCATAACTGGTCGACGTAGCTAGGGCCGACCTCGGCACCCCACCCAACACAACAAATAATAATAATAAAACGTAAGTAGGGATGAACGGTGAACCCGAACGGAGCGAGGGTGAGTCGCTAGTATAATGAAATAAAATTCATGGTCCTTTTCAAACCTTTGAGAAACCGCTATTACACAATTTATACCTCTCAAAGTTACTATTAAATAAAAAAATATACTAGCTAAACTTAACAAAATAAGTAAAACATTAAATTAAATTACATTATTGAAGTGTTAAGTAGCCACAAGCGTGAAAAGTTTAGTCGGGTTTCTCGTTATGTTGCGAAATTACGCGTTTGTTCTATTTGACATGCCAAAAACCACGCTATTTCATAGCGAGTAATGGTCTAGTATAGTATAGTAGTAGTATAGTGTACGAAAGCCATTGTAACATTTATGTAGTTTTATGAATATTCGAAGCTATATTAAAACTCAATGTCTAATAACGAGATAAATAACAAAATCTTAAAATATGACTTCTTATTGTAAATACATATATAGACACACAAAGAAACATGCTTAAGTGTACCCTCCACCTTTGGTTTCTAGCTTTAGTTTAATGTTCTAGAAAAACTAAAAAAAAATATTCTTAATCTCATTTTTGGCGCGAAAAACTCAAAATGTCGGGTGTTCAAAAACTGTGCTTAAATAATTTAAATATCAATATTAAAAATGCTTTAATTGTTGGTATTATAATTGCAAAAAGTAGCCCCCGTACTTTTGGTTCTAAAAAGAAAAATGGTGAATCACGGGGAGTATTGTCCTTTACTTTACGTGATTCTGATATTGATACTATCAATGCTGATGTTTGGGGGTCGGAATATTTTATTATAACATTTTACGAAAGATTTCTCGTTGGATATGTCGGTAATATATGCATCATATAATACTTAAAAAAAATATTTTATTACCTACCATAATATTCTAGTTTCCTATTTACTGCTTATTTTTTATTTTCAGTTGAAATATCTTCTCCAAAAATTTGCGTCAAAAGTGGTGACAATGAAATTTATCGGCCTCAGGTTTGGAAAGAACATTACTCGATTACCATACGCTTCTATACTCATATTATAAAGAGGTAAAGTTTATGAGTTTGTGACGTTGTAGGCGATAATCTCTGGATCTACTGAACCGATTCAGATGAAGTTTGGTAAGAAAATAGTTTGAAACTCTGGGAAGGAAATAAGTTACTTTTAACCCCGGAAATCATCCCTTACGGGGGTGAAAATGGGGATAAAAGTTTGTATGGGGAATCAAGCTATTTATGAACCCGAGCGAAGCGAGGGTGAGTCGTTAGTAATGTATAATTTCGAAAAATCATTATATTAATGTATCATCATTTTTAGGTAACTTCCCCTTTTTATTTATCGCTAAATGAAGGCCAATCTGAAGTCAGTATATTTGACAGAGATTCTGTTACTACGTATTTACCTCTAATCCATATCCCTACTAAACCCTGCGCTGGCTATTGCGGATTATCTGAAGTTCTTAAATTTAAAGGTTAGTGAAGATATCTGGACCTTTGATTATTATTAAAATAACATCAATCTTAATTATTTTAATTGTAAACTTTTGTGTATAATTTACGTATCATGTTTGTTTACAGAACAAAAGAATGATGTATACGTAGATTTGTTGGTTGTAGTGAAATCAGTAAAACCAGCAAAGTCAATTAAAACAAAAGCAGGTGTGAATTATACATATGCTTATACAATAATAAACTAAGGGCTTAAATCTCATTATATTTAACAACTTATATTTTAATTCTTGTTTAGGCGTAGACATGTCCGTCCGAGCTGTTGAAATTTTGGACAACTCTACACCAGCCTCGCTCACACTAGATTTGTTTGATACAGACACAATACAAAGGTTAACAATTTATTATTAAAAAAATATATCCACGATATTTTTGAATTAATAAACATCAAATTAATATTTTAAAGATTTTTACACCCTACATAATATATCAACGCGATCTATCTAGCTTTCGCTTTAATTTAAGGAGAGTATCCATCCGTAGGTATATACAAATACCTACCACTTTTCAAGCACTGCGATTTATAATGTCATATTAAGTGGTCCTGCATAAATTGAAATATATTACCATATCTATAAATAAATATATGAATTTACATTTCTCCATAAAAAAACATCATGTTTACGGTATTCTAGTTACTCTCGCTTCACTCGAGAGCCACCCTAAGTCCTTAACATAGCTTTAATAGGTACTTTATTAATATTAAAATTATTTTATCCAAATCCACCCAACCACATTTATAACAGTCCGATGTGGGTGGCAGCTTAATTAATTACAATTACATTAGAGCCGAAGAGTGGCGTCCATTAGACAGCGTGCTATTCATCGCGGACGCGCGCGTGTCGTGGCGGGCGGCGGCCGCGCGCGTGCAGGCGTGCTCTCGCACTGTGCTCACGCACCAACCGCACACGCCGGACGCAGAAGCCCTTCGCCTTTATGTGAAGAGCCAGGGACATACGAGTTAGTGTTTTATTTGACATACTTCTTAGAGTGTCTTAACTAAACTAGATGTTCTAAGTTCCAACAGGAATATAAATACAAATTAAACTTAAGTTTTTGTTACAGTTTCGGCTGAAACCGAAACTTTCTTTTAAAACAATATTTTGTTGTTGCTTATTCTGTTTATTTTAATTTGTTAGTGTTCTAAATTTGTTCATTGAAGCCGAGGTTATGCCTTAAGTTATTTCATAATAATAATTTAATAATAAATAGCTCTACAAATTATATATCTATCTCATTTCATGCGAGATGAGGTTTGTTCAAAAATAAGATATTTCCATAAAAAACCTAAGAAAAATATTTGTGAGGCTATCTGTAATACAAAATTTACCTGAAAGGTACCTAAGTACACTTTTACACACTTTAACGAATGTGGGTAGGCTTCATTACCGTCGACCGACCGACCACCATCGTTATAACCATTATAAGAATCGCATTAATTTATTATTATTTATTTTATTGGGCGTGGTGCCGAGGTCGGCCCTAGCTACGTCGACCAGTTATGGTTCATTGTAGCTAGCGCATTAATTTAACAAGCAAACAATAGGTTTTCGCTGATCAATAAGGCCTTGACCGATCCGATGATCCGGCTTTACATCTCGTCGGATATCCGGTATCTGGCATCCTGGCCTAACATATATCCGTTTCATCACTAACTAGCGACTCACTCTCGCTTCGCTCAGGTTCATCCCTAAGTACGTTTTGACGCTTAGTATGGAATAGATTTTGTTTTCAATTTTTTTTGTGAAATTTTTCCGATGTTTTGATATTCTGTTAGGATGAAGACAAATCCAACAAAACATAGGTCATAAAAATCGGTCCTGTCGTTCTCGAATTATAAGTGTTGTAATAATCCTGACTTCGTTTTATAAGTATATAACTAGCGCTCAGCCTCGCTTCGTTCGAGTTCGTCCCTAGCTCGCTTCCCAATACAAACTCTCACCCCTATTTTCACCCCCTTAAGTGGTGATTTCCGGAATAAAGAGTACTTATCCTATGTCCTTCCCAGGGTCTCCAACTATCTTATCAAATTTCATCTAAATCGGTAGATTACCCCCTACAACGTCACAAACTCCAAGCTTTGCCTCTTTATAATATTAGTATAGATTATAATATTAGGGTAACAAGCTAGTATTTCCGGTCGCGCAGGCGGCAGCGAGGCGGTCGCGTGGGCCGCCTGGAGCGGCGAGCGCGCCGCCGCCGCCTGCGTGGCGCAGGTACAGGACCGGCTCGAGTCCGGCGTGCCTTTCTGCGCCGCCCTTCATGCTTTGCTCACGCACTTAGATCTAGATGATCTTGTTACGTCTACGTTAGTTTTTTGGGTTATCATTTTAGATTTTTATATATGTACCTTATTTATATACATATAATACATGTTAAATAGGTTCGTGTATGGTAGCAAGTTATATACAAATTATATTAAGATTTTTTGTCTGTCTGGTTGTCTTTTTTACGATCCGCCTATATGAAAAGGATTTTTAATAGATTTTTCTTAAATTTTCAGTTTGTTTAACTTAAAAGTACCCATATAAAACTACCTACATACATAATAAATTTAACATTAGAATAAATTTAATTTAGGTACTTCGATTCTCTGACGAATTCAAAAACATAGGTACATTGAAAAATCGCACAATAAGTCGAGATGAGAGATCTGTTAAGAAAAACTATGGTGTTTCATCCTACAAACTGTTTTCTATTTATTAAAAAATGACAGTAATTATTAAGTAATTATTAACAAAATATTTATTTAGGGATGGGAATTTAGAAGACTTGAGAGTCCGCTTTGCAGATCATACGGGCGAATTAACTGCAAGACTGCCTATACACGTATTGGAAGGAGTTTTTGGACATACTGTAAGATTATTGTTAATCACAACTTTTCATGACCCGTTTTGCTGATACTAAGAGTTTTATAAACTTTTTTAATTTTTTTATAAATTATACCCCACTAGCGGCTCACCCTCACTTCACTCGGGTTCGTCTCTACAAAAACAAATCTATCCCTCGGGAACCGTATATTTTTCCAGTATTTAAAGCTTATGTATTATTCCAGACCATATTCTATCTCTGTGCCTTTCATCCAGATCAGTTCAGCCGTCCTGGCGTGAAAGAGTAACAAACATCCATACATACTCACAAACTTTTACATTCATAATATTTATACATATCCCACTAGCGACTTATCATCATTTCGATCGGGTGCTTCCCTCTCTGTACATTTGCCTATGTGTTACTCCAAGACGTCATAGTTCTGCGTTCTAAATTTTGTCCACATCATTTCCACGGAAGGAGTAACAAACATACACACATACATATATACATATAATTTCCAGATTTATAATAGTAGTCCGATTATCTACTAATGAAGAGAAGGCCCGTGCCCTGCTGTGGGACGTTAAGAAGGGCTAAATACTACTACTAAGTACTCTACTACCTACTAATGAATTTAGTGTGTAGTAGTTTATCACGATTTCAAAAAATGAAAAAGAAAACCAAAAATTGTGCAATGGACGACACGTTTGGCTCAGTGTGCAGTGACCCTACTTGCTGCTGTACCAACGGTCACGGGTTCAAATCCCGCTGGGGGAATTCATTTGTGTGATGAGCATAAATGTTTGTACTTCAGTCATGAGTGTACATTCGTTCGTTCGCTTTGGGTGTTCATATTTATAATATGTTTGTATTTAAAGTTTATATTTGTGTAGTATATCGACTATCTGGTATCCATAACACAAGCCTCGTAGCTTATCATGGAACCAGATGGTGCCGTGTGTTAATGTCCCAAAATATTAAAAAAATAATATTTAAAAATTTAAATCAGGTAGAGCAATTAAAAGCAATGACATCAGACGACAGAGGAGCATTACGCTGGAGTTACCTTCTGGAGCAGTGCAATGTGAAGGTCGCGGTGACGCCGCGCCTGCTCGTGCTCGCGCTGCGCCGCGCCTCGGCCGCGGACCCCATACCCCTGTATTAGTTTACTATTCATGTTTTAAATTAACGAAAATAAAATAATTATTATTCATAATATTATTGGGGTTTTTTTTTTTTATTTATTTAATGTTTTATTGTTAATGTTAAAATATGAAACATTTTATGTTCCGGACCTTTGGAACGTGGCTCCGTTCGCGTTGTAACTTATAGAGAGGCAAATTCATACGCTATCTGCTTTCTGTATTTCATTGACATTTGTTAAAATATTACAGAGTAAGAAAGTAACAAATACTTATATACCTACATATAAAATCTTTAGCATTCAAAATAGTAGTCCGATTATAGTATGACATTTCATACACTTGTTGAAATTGAAGTGTGTGAGCACAAATCTTCATCAATTTAATTACTTTAATTTAATCAATAATTTCAATCAGTCTGGTCATTAAAAACATTAAAAGAGTTTTTATTCCTAGTATGCGAGTTAAGCAAACGCTGCTCCGGGCGCCGTATAAAAAAATTATAATGAAAACTATTACTAGTACCTACGATTTCCCCTAAAATAAATAATAAATATAATAAATATGTTGGGACATTAACACACAGCACTACAAACTGAGCTAAACTTCTCATCGAATTCGCCACTCACGTCTATAATAACTGGCACAATAGATATCTCTTGCAACGTTGCCGAATAAAGGTCAGAAAAATTTCAATATGATTTTATATCAATATACATGGATCATAGAGGGCATGTAAACGTAATAACAAAAATCGTGGAATAGGCCTATTACCATGCCACGATTGCGGGGATACCACTTTAAAATAACGCAGCTCTCTATTGCTTATGTTGGTAACTGAAAAACAGCTGCTTATTATCAAAAAACGGTAGCATGTAATAAATAGGTACTAGGTAGTAGGTACCTAATCAGTATTTCCAAATTAAAAAAAATGTTTTGGGAAATGTAGATTTTTGCTTTGCTTGAACTATCCAATTTGGTACCGTCATATTTTTTATTACTTTACAAATTACATTGTTCAATAACTGATACTAAACTGTAGAAATTTACCAAATCAGATTTCTCCTAGACTTAGGTAGGTAGGTACATAAATCAGGAGTTATCCATTGTTTTGACAATAACAGCGTGGACACAGCAAGGTTGGTTACAATATCGATCAAATTTCTATTAACGTATCACTGTATCAAAGCGAGTTGGTTTGTAAACGCTAAATTATGGAAAAATCAGATAAAACTGAGTTGATTTATGAATATGCAAAGAAACGAAAATATTTTGGCCGGCAGACCCTTTTTGAGGATCATGGTCCTGAATTAACTCTAAGTATACCATCCAATCCCGCTATGTATAAAAATTACATTCTTAGAAATCCTGTAAACGTAGGCATACAGAACACGGGCACCACGTCCGAGCATTGGGTTAATTCTGTAAGGTAAGTCTTTGTAATATACAAGTAATATTTTCAATCATAATTTATATAAAGAAATATATAGTAACAATGGTTATGTCGGGATTTGTAGAGCTGAGTACACAAGTTCAGGAATAAATCACATAGAGGGTGGTTGGCCGAAGGATATAAACACAAATGACCCGGAAGCCACGCAGAGGTATCGACGTAAAATTGAAAAAGATGACGCTTATATCCATGCTGTTATGCACTTGGGACATGTAAGATTTTCTTTTTTACCTAAGTTAAAAATTAAAAATGTACCCAAGTCATTACTGTACGTGATATCTTTTTCCTGCAAATATGGCAGAGTATGGAACACAATATTCTACAAAACAATGCAGTGGATATGTACCAGATTTATTATTCCGAGTTACCAACGATCCCGCCGGTTGAGAAGAGCAGCTGTCATACAGTCAACGTATACAGAGAGCCAGGTTCAGCGAGGCGGCCGATACGTTCGTTGTCGTGGCAAGCAGAAGGCGCGAGGCTGGCCTGTGCTCATGCCGATGTTAATTTCACTAGAAGTTCTAGAAATCTCCAACTTTCTTACATTTGGGACATAGGTTAGTTATAATTATGTAATAACGATGTGTCATTATAAATTCTTGTCTGCATTTTTCACGTTATGTCATTTTAATTTTTCCAGAAAATGCTAATGCACCAGAATTATCAATAACTCCGCCACAGCCTTTACTTGACTTACAGTACAATCCTAGAGATCAACATATTTTAGTTGGAGGCATGATGAATGGCCAAGTAAGCTTTAGATTATAAATAACTAGCGATTCACCCTTACTCTGCTCGGTATTGTCCCTAGGAACGTTTTAACGGTTTGGTTACCGGTTGGGTGACAAAAATTTCCCTCAGTAGAAAGTATCCTGTATGTTGACCCGCTATCATCTTACGAAATTTCATCAAAATCTGTCCAGTAGTTATTGTGATGCGTTCCCAGGCAGACAGACAGAAAAATTCTAAAAACTAGATTCGGCCTCTGTATCGATAATAATGACTATTTCAATAAGATTTTCCAAGAATATTTAATCATAAATGTACAGATTCGACTCAGCATTTTATTATATGTAGCTATATAGTGAGACAAGTACCTATAGTATATGTATAATCCACGGAATATGTTTGTGATACTATGATACTATATATCCTGGCGACAAAACAGGATCCGTAACGAATATAATATTATTGTTATATTTATTTTATCTTACTTCTTTATACCAAAGAACTTTAATAATATTGTAGAGAAAAATCCACCACTTTCACAAAGAATTTAAAATAATATGTATAACTTATATTATATAGGGCATTTACGTATTTCTAGAAAAGTTATTGTTTGATGCAAAACTAAAAAGGTATTTTTTTCGTCTTATAAGGTGGGATGTTGGGATATGCGTAAAGGCGGTGAGGCGGCCGCACTGTCCCCTCCACATGTCGCTCATAGAGATCTTGTAAGGAATGTTCTTTTTATTAATTCAAAAACTGGGGCTGAATTCTTCTCATCGTCGCCTGATGGCGTTGTTAAATGGTATCAAATTCTAGTACTAAAGATTTATTCACATTTTGACATTGTTATATTATAGAAATCCTTATACAATTTAACATGTACCTATAATATAACAATAAATACGTACGTGACAAATTAAGCTTTTCAGTTCCAAATTAAAAGTTGTATTTAATTATACATAGTTCATTTACTTTAAAGGTGGGATATAAGAAATATGAACGAGCCAAGTGATACAATGATAATAGATCCTGTAAAATCAAACAACGATACTCAAAGTGTGGAAAATGCTCTTGGTATATCCGCCCTCGAATATGAACCCACCATACCTACAAGGTAATAATGAATTTTAATTTATTCTGTAGATATATTGTGTAATTCTCCTTCTTTTAAAATTATAATTATGTAGGTACTGCGTACATGAAAAGTACTTTTTTGATCGGTGAGGTACCGTAAAATAGTTAGGTTATATATAAACTAGCGAATTATCCACACTTCGCTCTCGTGCGCGTACCTCCAATCTCCATTCCATAAATAGTTTTTGTTAGTATAGTTTAGGAGATAGACACATGCTATAGCGGACTTTTCTGTATACCTTTTAAGACCTACAATTTTCTAGTACAATGTTTTAATGTATTTATTAAAGCTCAGTCAGCGTTAGCTATGTAAATTTTTAAGTACCTTCGAGAGAACCAGTTATCGTGCTTCCCCGTAATTTTTCTAAAGTAAAAAGTATCTTAAATGTTGACCCGAGTTATAAATTATCACTACACAAAATTTAGTTATAATCGATTCAGTACTTTTTGCGTGAGATGCACACAGACAAATGGACAAAAATTTTAATAACTATTGTTTCGAGATTTATATTATGTACACAATGCGTTACTATCATTGTTTTTAAAAAAATACCTATTTCATGTACAGATTTCGCTTTCTTACTATTTTGGTATATCCACAACTCAAGCGTTCCCAACTCTACTTAAATATACATATACCTACAATACTTCTTTTTTCTGAAATTTAGTAAATGTAAATTCAAAAGTTATATCTTTTTTATGTTCTAGATTTATGGTTGGGACAGAAACAGGATTAGTTATAGGAGGAAATCGAAAGGGAAAAACACCTTTGGAAAAATTACCGTCTAGAGTAAGTTCTTATTTTTAGGACTGCTATAAATATGTATCTCGCACCTCTGATATTTTTATGCGCTAATCACATTTCAAACATGATTACCACTTGCCTTACGGTGTAGGAAAACACCGTGAGTTTCACCCTAGTAAGTTTTCGAAAGATATGTTCAGTCCGCCAACCTACACTTGGCCAGCGGGTGGGTTATGGCCTGATCCTCCTCGTACTGACGAGAGGCCCACCCCCAGCAGTGGGAAGTTAATAAGGGCTGAATACAATATAATACATAGATATGTATCAAGGAGAGGTACTTAGTGTATGTATAATGTATTAAGTGAATGAACCTACAGAAATTAGTATATTTGTACTCATACTTTATATTTTAGAATATTTTTTTTTATTTTTATACTTATAAGATATGAGGTTAAAATTGTACATCGTATCGACAGCAAGTTTCAAATTGAATCAGCCCTTGTACCCACTTATAATATGATTACTACTAATATTAAAAATGCGCAAGTTTGTGAAGAGGTATGGATGTCTGAATGTATAATAGTATATCGACACAGACGTAAAAACTACTGAAAGGATTTTAATGAAACTTTATTATAATATACATAGGTCATACATCAGAATAACACATAAGCTACTTTTTATGTAGGAAAAATATATAATAATAATATATCCCGGAAATATATTTAAGAATAAATAATAACATATTATGTTTCAGTATGAGGCGCATTTAGGTCCGGTATACGCTTTACAAAGGAATCCAACATTTTTGAAGAATTTTCTAACAGTCGGAGACTGGACGGCTCGAGTCTGGAGTGAAGACTGTAGAGAGTCCTCTATACTTTGGACGTATTCACATCGAACTAAACTCACCGATGGAGCCTGGAATCCTATTAGGTTTGTATGTTATAGACACCTATTGCAAGAATCTTTTTTAGACATAATTTAGGTATAGCCGCCTATCTATCTGAGACCTAACTAACCTACGTTAGAAATATGGAAGAATGGAACATTTTTAGTAAAAATTTTATTATATCTAAAGAGGTAAAGTTTGTAAGTTTGTTTGTAATAATGTATCTCTGAAACTACTAAACCGATTGTGAAAATTCTTTCACTAATAGAAAGTCATATATATTACTGTCAGAAATCATATACTATTCTTTATTGCACTTATATGTAAAATACAAAGTTAACAAACAATAAAATTAGTTAACAAAGGTGGGCTTATCTCTAGAAGAGATCTCTTCCAGTCAACATAAGTGAGTTGGAGAGATAGTATTAAAAAGCATTAAACTAATAAGTAATTACTTTAAATGATAATAATTGAAATTGGAAAAAAAGTGGCAGATGTATGAATTAATGAAAACAAAAAAAAATAATATAAAAAAAATAATATAAGCAATACTTTTTTAAATTTACTGCGATTTGACATTTTAAAATTAAAACTATCTTTTCGAATCTTTTCGCGCATTTATTTTGTTTTTCGATTCCCGAAAGTCGAAAAGATAGTTTTTTTTTTTAATTAAAAAGTGCGTGTATATGAATGTGTACACGCGCAAGAAGTAAAACTTCTGAAAGTTATCCGTATTGTTTATGAAATTAAATTTATGTTTTAAATAATTGGATAGGTGAGATACTAAAAATAACGCATAATAGGCATATTACAATCATATATTTATAGAATATCATTTAAGGAAAGAATATAATATATCATTTGTCAGACAATAACAACGGTCGCCATGGCGACAAACGTTCGCCTCTCACTTAGCTCACCCCGAAGTGACGCGTGCGTTAAGAACTCGTAGTTAGCGAGCCCAATAAATGTAGGTTTTCGCTGGTGCTGGTGACGCAGTGGGACGGCTGCCTCGCGTGCTGGGACCTGCTGCGGCGGCGCGGCGCGCCCGTCGCCGCCGCGCGCCTCTGCGACGAGCCGCTGCTGAGGCTGCGCCCGCACGAGGGGGTATCTGGAAACTGCTTTCATTGTATCGAGCTACAATTATATATGCGAATTTATTAAAAAAAAATTTTGCGTGTATGTTTGTTACTTTTCACGCTGAAACAAATGGACGGATTTTAATGAAATAAAAAAATAACACCTATGTAGGAACGCACCCGGGCGAAGCGAGGGTATGTCGTGTGTCGGCTGTACATCTATACAGATAAATAAATTAGGGTCTACTTGTAATATCGATAACAGCTTTTTAGTAATTGCATATGAAAGTATATACGGTGCCTACTAACTGCTAATAAAAATAATTGTCTGTCTGTTCCGACTACTCTCCGAAACGGCTTGACCGATTTTAACAAGACTTTCACTCACAGATGTTATAAGGAGTAGGTAAATCGTTAGTGGATAGTTAATATAATAAAATAAGAAACTTAGCGAGATCCGTGCTATTTTTTTTTTAGCTTTACAAAATACAGAAGACAAATCATCTCAATTATGAAAATCTATTAAGATTAGGTGCACTCTAAAAGATATAATTGATTCGATGACTATTTCTTGAATTTAAACACTAAGATTAATTAAACACTTGAACGTTAACCAACATTGCGTGAAATATGTCATTACAAAAGCTTTTAGCGCATAAATGAATTATAAAGCTCTCTTATAAATTATAATTAATTGTTTGTATGTATTTCTCACAAGGGCCTGTTGGTGGCATGCGGAAGCAGTAAAGGGACCATTTACTTGGCGGAATTGTCACAAAACCTTGGTACTGCCGATAAAAATGACAAACAACTTTTGACTCACGTGAGTATATTATATATCCTTATACGGGCAATTATTGAGACAGAACGACCAAAACAAAGGCCCTGTTTATTTTATGGTAAAACTAGTAGAACCCGCGACTTCGCTCGCGCTAAAACTGCAAAAAATCTCTAAAGAGGTAGTTTCATACAAACTTTCATCCTTTATTTAACCCCGTCATAGGATGAATTTCGAAAAATGCTAAAACACGTATTTATTTAATTTTGATTGAAAGCATTAATACCAAGTTTCAAGTAATTCTAATTATATTTTTTGGATTGTTTTATAACGTGTTTTCCCGTGGGAATTAGATATAATCCCGCGGTAAAAAGTAGCCTATGTCACTCTCCAGCCCTCCAAATATCTCTACACAAAAAATAACGCCAATCCGTCACGCCGTTTCGACGTGAAAGAAGGACAAACAAACAAACACACTTTTACATTTCTAATATTAGTATGGATATATAATCAGAAAAATCTTCCATCTTGATTTCCGATATTTCTAAAACACCATAAAAAGCTCTAATTGGTATGGTGAGTTGGTGAGGTAGCTCTAAGTATCAACAGATTATTATGACTTTTCATTGTTGTGAGTTTTCTATAAATATCTTTCAGTCTAACAGTAGGTACGCACTGCCATTGGAGCACTGCCGCTGAATTAGCAGACCAACACCTTAAAATCAATAAATAAAACTTAGGGTATATTTCTTAATAAATATGAGTTCATCTTCTATTGCATTCCCTTACAAAAGAAACAGTTGAAGTTTAAAAATATTTATTACCATAAATAAAATGTGTGTCTGTTCGTAAAATAACAGCTTTTCACTAAATGTATATGAAAGCGAGTAAGTATAAAGTACATATATACGGTACTTAAAAAAAAAATATTTTGTCTGTTTGTTTGTTCCGGCTTTCGTATGTCTTTGAAACGGCTGGATAGATTTTGACAGGCACTTTCACTGGCAAATAGCTGATGTTATAAGGAGTAACTTAGGGTTAATTTTATTTTAGAGAAAGAATTAGGGTACTGCGCAAAAAATTGCAACCCATGATATTGTAAACAAAATCCGCGTACTCAGGGGGGTCATCCGAGCGAAGCGGGGTAGACCCTAGCGGTCTAGTCAGTAGTGGATTTAGGTTCGATGACGCCCTAGGCCCAAGTCGATATGACGCCCTCTTTCTTTCGTAACAGTAGTTACCTACCTATATATTAATTAATTATTTTAACAAAGAAGTTCTACCCTTGAAATGGTACTATGTTTAGCTTGTAAGAGCGCAAGAAAATAAACTTTATGCTAAATTTAGATGAATGCGCGGCGACGCGCAGTAGGCTCGGCGCGCGGCTAAGATTGCAACGAATCAATGTTGTTGTGTACATGGCCGCGCGTCACCGCGCGTGCCCGCGCCCACCGCCATAAAATTTGGTCTTACAGTTTACAGAAAACCCAATAGATTTTTAATTTTAGTCATCTCAATAATTTTGGCGTCTCTCAAAATTTGCCACCCTAGGCCTAGGCCTCACAGGCCTAAGCCTAAATCCTCTACTGGGTGTAGTCCATACTATTATAAATGTGAAAGTGTGTTTGTTTATTTGTTTGTCCTTCCTTCACGTCGAAACGAGAGTGACATACCTAGGCATGTTTTTTTTAAACTCACGATAGAATAAAAAAAAACAGTTTTTTTTGCAATACTAAGAGTGTCATACTATTTTTTACCGCGGGAGATTATCTAATTTCCACGGGAAAACACGTTATAATTTATAATACAAATAAAAAAATATTTATGATCAGAATTACTTGAAACTTGATATTAATGCTCTTCAATAAAATTAAATAAATACGTGTTTTAGCATTTTTCGAAATTCATCCTATAAGGGCGTAAAATAAGGGATGAAAGTTTGTACGAAACTATCTTTTTAGAGATTTTTTATAGTTTTAGCGCGCGCGAAGCCGCGGGTTCTGCTACTTAAAATTAAAAAATTAAATCAACGAACTGATCAGATATTAGAGCGTGAGAACAAGCGCGAGCGTATCCTAGAAGCGCGTATGCGGGAGCTGCGCCTGAAGCTGCGGCAGGAGCGCGACGCGGCGGCCGGCGAGCCCGAGCCGCCCGGCGCGCGCGACCGCGACCTGCGCGAGGCCGAGGCCGACTACGCGCACGCGCTGCACAGGACCCAGCCGACTGTGTGAACTTTACTCGCTCGAAATGGTCTTGCGTCAGGGAGAGAGTTTCGAATGCTTTACACTTCTTTTTCGAATGCGAAACGTCGGGAACCGAAATCAAAATAAATCCACGAAAACATTTGAAGAGATAGTTTTATTTAAAACTAACGGCTCACCCTCGCTTCGCTCTTGTCTTGTTTGTCCCTAGGTACGTTTTAAATAGATATAAATAGTTAGTATCCGGCATTAGCCATGTAAATTATTATTTTTTTCGTGATTTTGTTCAATGTTTTAACTGTCCTCTGCTATTAGGGGCGGAGACAAATCCAACAAAATAAAGATCATAAAAATCGGTCCAGCAGTTCTCGAGTTATATATAAGTATTGTAACAAACACGTCTTTGTTTTATATACATACATATATAGAAGATTATAATCTATACTCGTATATATAATAAAATTCTAACTTAAGTTGAATCTATACAATAAATATTTTTTGGAAAATCTTACAGAAAAAGACATTATTATCGATACAGAGACCGAATCTATAGTTTTTAGAATTTTTGTCTGTCTGTCTGGTACCGCATCACAGAAAAACTACTGGAGGGATTTTGATGTAATTTGGTATGGTGATAGCTGGTTATCCGGGTCAACATATAGGATACTTTTTACCGCTGGAAAATATTTCATTTTTGATAAAAAAATACAAAAACTGATTAGAATAAAACCACGATAATATATGTATATTTTAGCAAAGTAACTTACTAAATAAGACAAAAACTATTAAAAATAGCTTAACTTGAAAAAAATAACAATAGCGCTATTTTATTTGGTTTTTGGTCATCTGAACGCGGGCAGAGCCGCGGGCAATGCCAGTATTATAATAAATTTATCATACATGAGATTGACATTCTTTTCTTAGAGAATTCATACGTATTTCTTAATAACAAAACGTGCGTTCCAGTAACCTGTTAGAACTTAGTTATTATGAAATAAAACTTTATAATATTTTATTTATACATAATTGATTTTAATTTAAAATGTCAATTTAATGTATTTTTAATGTACGAGTATATGTACAATGTACATATAGATATATTGCGCAAAAGCAGTATTTTAAACAAAACACATTCATTGTCATGATTATTTTATTTAAAAAAAGTGAGTTTAGGGTAATTTAATACCCAACAAATTAAATTTACATAACATTATTTACAAATGCATGTACTTTTACTTGTGTTATGGATTTTCTAATAAAGTACTGAAGACATTCCAAATATATTTTTTCCATATACCGATGGACTAAAGCTATTATTACTCCATATATAATACTCATTTTTAGTGTCATGTCTTAGCCCTGAACATTTGACAGCAAAAATGAGTTATCACATTGCGATGAAAATTGTACAATGATCATCATTGTACAAAAATTAATCTTAAATTTACACATAATTAAACCTTTACTTTACTACTGGCCTAATAATATTTTGTCAAATTTATCCAAAAAAAAAAAGATATTTACCACTTAATTTGTACTAACACCTTAATACCTATTATTGCTGTGCTAAATGTATCCAATTGATCATAATATGTTTCGTGCAGCCTTACAACGTTACTAGTAACAATGTCATTATTATTACTTGGCATCGATAAAAAAAGTACTAGATACACAATCAGCAACTAAAAATGTCCTCACCCAATGAGCGCACATTTGAACATTTGAGTGCGCTTTTAATATTTTTTGTGAAAACAACTGTAAGCATTGTAATTAAGGTTCAATTTACATTGTTGTATATTTATTTCAACTGGAATAATAGCCTAAACACAATTGATGACAGTTTTAAGAGAACTTTTTAATGGGATTGTGTATCTAATACGTTTTTGATCGACTAAATAAAACAATTACATACTATGTGTAGTGAAACATCTTATGTATAATTTACAATATGTCTGAAACGTTATGTACTTATATGTTATACATACATATCAATAACTTGTGCAGTGATATAGCGTATCTAGTCGGTACTGTCTATAATTATCTATTGTCACAGTGTAAATATATTCAATTTTGATGTATTTTTGACTCATTGCTTCTCACAGATAGGTATATCTGTTAACTTTATACTTTGACATACGTTCGACGTCGTGAACTACTTACATTAGCTCTCAGTGTTCAAATATACGAATGTTCAACAATAGTGGATTGTTTACGTGATGATATATAATTGTAACTTTTTGACCGTCTTGAATTGGCCCGAGCTGATGAAGAACGAAACATTAAGGTATCGGGCGCGGCGCGCTCGCTGTGTCCCAGAGCTCGTCCGGCGCACAGTCAGAGACACGTCTGTATATAAGCTACACACACGACACATTTGAGTACAAAATTCTTAACTACGTCTTTATTATTGTTATAATATTTATTTTTTGTTACTTTTTGTTGTGTCTTTTTTTGTGATAGATACGGTGACTGGCGTAAAAGTCTTTGATAATTAAATGTATTTAATTTTCAAATCCTATTGGTTGACTCTAATCATTAATATTTTAAAATAATATGAAAAAGTAATAAATAACACTATATATAATCCTTTATAAACATATATTTATAATCGCGTTAACTAGTGTCCACTCTTATCTATATGCGTGAGGTCTTGCTAGCATCGACTTCAGGGCGGCCAAAAAGTTTGGCGTGGACTATAACGTCCGACGTATGACTTTGTTGCTTTCGATAGGGGACTACATATATCTATATCGATACTTATAGATAACAACATTGTAAATCAGTATTACGGGAATTTGACGAGTATGTAGTTTGATTTATCAAAAGTTGAGTTGCAATGTTGTTCCTTGCAGTTTTCGATTTATGAATATTTCATTAACGTTCGAATCATGTGACATAGTTCAACTTGTCAAAAACGGAGTTACAATGTCGTTCTTTGCAATTCATGTACATGTACGTCCCTGTTTTCCAATTACAGAGCAACGTCACGTTAATCAGTCACGAATGTGAATCACTTTTCAAGCGCACCAGTAGATGGCACTCGGTTCAGTGTCGAAAGAAAAAAATATAACTAATATGTATATAATAGTACACATATAATAATATACAACTGATTAATATATAATGATATAAATAAAATATTAACAAATATTACTAAAGTTAGTCGTAAATAAAATTGTGATCAATGCCACCCTGGAAAAAAAACACCTCTCATACTTTCCGCTACTAAGTCGGTATCCTTGCGCGCATCACGCCAAAGCGGTACTCTTCAAGACGCTCGATAGAGCGGGCGTGGCCGCAGCGGAGACGTCCGAAGTCAGCACGGCGCGGCGTGCGGGCGCGGCCGCGGCGGTCACCGGGCGGCGTCGCCGTGGGCCACGAAGGCCCAGCGGTGCTCGAGGTCGGCGCCGACGCCGCGGCACGTGCGGCGGAACACGTCGGCGTGGCGGCGCAGCACGCGCAGCACGGCGGCCGGCGACGCGGCCGGCAGCAGCGCGCGCACGTACGACACCACGTAGTCCAGGCTCGCGCCCTGCGGGTGCACCTGCCACGGACGAATGCCTCGTTGACATCTTTAAGCCGTAATACTATGATTCGGTAAGATAAGAAGGTAGAAGTGCTCGTAAAAGTCTACTCGAATAAAGCACGGTTTGATTTTGATCTAAGACACATATTATACATTATCTCTGAGAACGCTTTATTTAAACCCTGAAAATCGGATTCGTTTTAAATTAACCGTTAAAACCGTGCTTTAAAATTAATAAATAGTCGATTGATTTGATATTGTATGTCGTTCGACCGGTAGTGCCGTTCGCCAACTAGCCGACCGGTAGTTATTTAGAGGAAAGCTAAACCTGGCCTACCCTACACCGACGCATACATGGGTCGAATCTTTGTTTGAAAAACATACCGAAATCTTCGGTTCAACGGTGGCGCTAAAAAGTGGCAGTAATGATAAGAAATATCAAAATAATATTATTTAACATGTGATATATTAAAGCTGAATAAATAAATGGTATTAAATCAGAATAAATGGTATTAAATCAGAATACATAGTACTATTAAATAAAACTATCTTTTCGGATTATTTCGCGGATTTATTTTCCCGACGTTTCGAATACTTTACAGCATCCATGGTCACGGGAGAGACCATCAGTCTCTCCCGTGACCATGGATGCTGTAAAGCATTCGAAACGTCGGGAACCAAAAATCAAAATAAATCCGCGAAATAATCCGAAAAGATAGTTTTATTTAATAATGTCAAACATTCGCGTAAATTTAAGAAAATATTATACATAGTACTACTTCTAACTAAATAATAAAATTAAAAAAAAAGACAATACGAAAACAGGTCCGAATTAACCACCCCGGGGGTCTTAGGAATTGCAATTCTCGGGGCCCTTTCACCCTTTTCTAACTTATTAAAATACATTTTTGGTAATTACGCTATTAAGTAGATTTCATAGAAACCTAACTGTTGCATTTGTCCTCATGGTGGAACTTTAACCAATTTTTTTTATTTTTTTAAAAAAAATTTTCACCCAATAATACATTTTCAATATTTTTTTTCTTCGATGACTACACTACGCTAGACGACACGGGGCCCATAGGCAGTCGCCTAAACTGCCTTATGGATAATCCGGTCCTGTGCAAAGACGTACTTGTAGAAACGCAGACAGGATGCCAATCAACTTGGCCTCCCCGCACTTGAGGTCTTGCTCCTTCAGGCCCGCGGCGCCCGCGTCGCCGGGCGGCGGCGGCGGCGGCGCCGTCGGCGATGGCAGCGGCGGCTGACAATATAAATACTCTTCATTAAAAAGGTATATATGCCTTCGAACTCATCTTAAAAATATAAGTCTTTAAACGTTCATGGTCGCTGACGATATTATTATGTCTGTCGATAAAAAGCTTGACGTTCATCCGCAAAGTCATCAGTATACCATATAGTGATCATGGCACTTTGCCGAAATATCGAGAACTCTCAAAAATGCTAAACATGGTGAATACCCCGTTTCGCATCATAATAACATTTTAATATTAATGATTGTTTTTTTTCTTACATTTATATGGGGCCATCCTTGAGGTATAAACTTATTTATTAAAAAAAATCAAGAAAATCGGTTAATAATTAATGACAATGATAATGAGATAATTATTATTAAAAAAAATCAACACTGGTCTTTTTCAATTATTATTATTTTCATTCTCGTCAATTTCATGACAGAAAATGTGTAACGGAGATGCGTACTTGTTTAACAACACTGAATGTTCGAAGTATTCCATACTCACGTGTTTCTCCATCGCGTCCTGCAACGCCTGACGCGCAATAAACTGGGCTTTAAACTTCTCCATATCTTTTTGAGCATCTGCTTTTATGACGTCTACTTCATTTTTGTACGCTTCCAGTTGGAATCTAAGACTTTCATTCTCCCGCTATAACAAACAGACAAGTATAATTTTAAATCAGCTGGTGATAATAAAAATATTATTTACAAATTCCATACTTTCATAGTTTAAAATACTAACTAATGAATCGTGTAGAGAATTTACTTAAGAATTTACTAGATTATCAATAACGCTTTAAATTATGCTTTAAATAGCTCAATGATAAAACTAGCACGGGTTAGACCCGTGGCGGTCATCAAGTCCTAAGTAACAAAAGAGCAGAACATTCATATTTTTTCTTGTTTTATATCAAGCCCAATAGAGTCACACGTACGTCGTAAAAAATCATTTAATTTTATACAGAGTAAAATAAATAGAACGCGGTCAGAAAAACCTTTAAAAATACCTTCAACTCTTGTAATTCTTCATTATTAACATCCATATTATTGCTTCGATTGTTAAAACCATTGAAATCCATGTCATCTCCAAGGAATTTTTCATTGAATTCTTCCTTGAGCGTATTAAACTCCTAAAAAAAGATTTATATAAAGAAAAATCTCTAATGACACTTCCAAATCGATGCAAATATCAGTTGAAATTAATTATCGAATATGATATTTAACGTTCGTTTGAAAGATAAAATGATAACTGTTTATTAAGACTTAATATATAGCATATTTGCATTAGGTTTATATTTTATGTAGAAAACCAAAAATATATATTACATAACAAACTATTTACATATACATGTTGAAACAAAAGTTAATGTGTATGTTCTTACCAACTGTTACCTGTAACTGCCGTCTTCCGTTTTAATTATTGCATTTATTACTATTCAGTCGATTATAAAACTCGTACACTAAGCATTACCTTTTTAGATAAACATGGTAGTATATCTATTATATGTAGAAGTAAAAAAAATGAAATGTCCGTGCCAAAATCCATATAACATAAACTATTTAGTACGTGCGCCTCGTTTCGTTACTGCTAATTAATTGTCGGCATAAAATGATAAGTTATTAACTCTAAAATTTGATGGAATATTTTGATAAGTGGAGTGTAGACTCCTCTGTTTGTGACAATCATAGACGTAGAGACTAGAGAGTGGACTGAGCGATACTCTCATGAAATCGACCACTCTCTAGAAAGAGAGAGCGCGACCGTGCGGCCAATATGTAACAGTATTTTATTCCAATTTGAATTTATAAATGGTGTACGGGTCAGTACATAATATTTGTCGCATAAGCACATTACGCCATACTACGTAGATAGAGGCTATATATATTTCAATTAATGAGTCCTTAAGCAGTGTCGCAGCAGTTGCCGCGGTCGCCGTCGTGCGCGCTCACGGATCGTTCTATCAATAATATCATTCTATCATAAAAGCACGGTTAATATACAATTAAGTTAATTTTGGACTATCATTTACTATATCAATAATTCCTATCAGCATCAATCACTATCAACCAAAGACTAAATAAAAAAAAGTTATAATCCATTACGATAGATAAACTAATTTAATAAATACATTATTTTGTATCTAATTTAATGTTAAAAGATTTTTTTCTGTCTTATAAATATCCTTCTTTATTTATCATATTTCAATTAATACAGAAAACTTCTCGCCGCACATTCGTTTTTTCTGTCGCGTTTTTCAGCCATTTTTAGCCGACGGCTCGCAAAGAAACACTCAGTCCACTCTCTATGTCTATCACGGTGATAATAAACTCAGGACGCGTCCTTTTAGAAAATGGAATACTGTACGACATTCCTCGACGAATAGAAATAATTATACAAACGCATACGAATGCCTTCACCTACCTACATTTTTATCGTTTAAGAGAAATTTTAAATTAATTATTTCACTGAAGACAAAACCTTAATAATTGGTGTAGAAGCATGAAAATCGCACAGGAGTTCCTTATACAGTTAAGGGTGAAGCGGTGGAGGAGGACTTACAAAGCATAAATAAAAATTAACTCTCCGAAGAGATCACATTGAGGATAAATTAATACTATACGGATGTAACTTTTACAGCCGGTCGATTTAGAGCTAACATCTCATCAGTCCGAGCCGACGCGTCCTAAAGAAACAAGGCTTTATTCACCTGCGTCATTTTCTGCCAGGTTTCGATGTTCTTGCGTTGCGGTTTAGTAAAGTGGTCCCACACCCGCTGGTGGGTGGCCGCACTAAACACTTTCGCCACCTGTTCGACTGAGTTTCACAAAGATTATGTTTACAGGTCAGACCAAACCGTAGACGTACCGTCGCGCGCCTGCCGGCTTCTGCGGCGATACTACATCTACTACGCGCCGCCGCATTGTCGACTCCAGCCGGCGGTTACTGAGATTCGTTCGTATTTATAAACATCCATTGACATATTCTGAATTGAATTTGAAGGGTTTATTAAAAAAGTTAAGGGATGTTTACAAATGTGAATGTCAGTGTGTCATCACACAGAGAGAGCCCTTAATGCGAACACAAGTATATTACTGAGATCGATCTCGCTTTTAGTTATTAAAAATAACATTGTTTTATTTATAATCAATATTATTGTACAGTATACTTGTGTAAGCATTATAACTTACGAGTTTCCCCGAAATACCAAATGGGGACTCATTTTTGAACAAAATCAGACGGAGACTGCTGTTTAAAGATGATTTACTTCTGAGAATAACTATCGAGTTATAACGTAGAGTCGACCAGAGAATCGATTTTGCACTATAGTAGCTTTAACATGAAGCATTATATTATGTTCAAAGCTTTCTAGATTCAATTAGAGCAGACATTGTTTTTTTTATTAATAAATATGGACATTTATTTTCTTTTTCGTGCATCAGACAAAAACTATCGTCATTTTATACTATTTATGTATGTAAGTAATATTATTTCATAAAAATAAATGAACATTATCAAATAACAAACCCATATAAAATGACAATATAAATTGCTGACTTGTCACATTGCCCACTTTGAGTTAACATCTTACCTTAGAGTTAATATAAATATAAAGAAAGTTCAATAGGACGGTTTCATTTTAGACTGGGACATGACTGACCAACGAATCATTCACCGACAGTGAATGTAAGACAAGGACTTTATATTATATATGCCAGTACAATACTTACGTTGTTCTATGATGCTTGATATGTGATTTTTGACTTTTTCTCTACATTCTTGTAACTCTTCCTCGGATTGCATTTTTTCATTGAAAAGCCGTCGGATATGCGAGTTAGTCGCCTGAATCATTGAGTAGAATTGGTTGGAATTCTTTTTTGAACATTCTCCCCTCTCTAACCAAGAGATTAGTGTCTGTAAGGAAAAAATATTTGTTACCTAAGATAATTTCGTGTACTGGAGCATATTATTGACCCCTTTCGTGCATACTCTGACTACACTCTGACCTTTTGATATATTATATACACGTCTACATACTAATAAAAATAATATAAATAATAATTCATATGATTATTTCTCCAAATTCTTCTCTTTTCTTTTAGGTATATCGTCGCTGCAGCTAGCTGGGGGGCGTCCTACACTAACCCGTCTACTCCATCGGTCATCGGTTTTGCGACAAATGTGACCAGCCCACTGCCACTTCGGTAACTTTTATTCTCTGTGTGATCACTTCATTTCGGGTCCGATCCTTCAGAGAAACGCCGAGCATAGCCCGCTCTATAACGCTCACTGCCCGACCTTAAACTAGTAGACTAATTGTACCGTCCGTGTAGTCGTAATGTCGCAGCTCCGTATGTCATAGCAGGTAGAATGCATTCGGCAGAGACCATCGTCTTTGGGTTTTGCCGCACTAGCGACGAAAAGACTCGACGAAGTTGACAATTACATTAGTAAGCTACCCAGCTCAGCAGTATTTTTCTTTGAGCTTCTTTCTCGAAGTAGTTTTTACCGACTGCAGTAATTGTCCAATGTATTGTAATATTTCGACAGTTATTCCATTAAGAGCAATGGATCCCGGTATTACATATTATTGAACACGATCTTCTTTCTTTTTCTTGGTTTAGTCTAAATTATCCGGAGACCGATGTTTTCGTCTGCGAATCTCGAATGCAAATGTCTTAAACATATCCTCAAATGCGATTGTGAACAATTTGGGGGAAATTATGTCAACTTGTATCACTCCTTGATGCAGGAAGATAAATTCAGACTACTGGTTTTGGATTTGGACGGTCATTGTCGCAGCGTCACACAGATATTTCAACACCTAAATATATATATATATATATTTAGGTGTTGAAATATCTGTGTAATCGACAAGGCACCGTTGCAAAGACATTAAAATTAACTAGGTTTCATTCGTCGAGTCTCCGCGTAAGACGATTCGTGATAACTTTAGATAACAACTTGTAGATATGACTAAAATACTATCTCTCTAAAGAGGGAGATGATTCGATAGTTTTTCATAACGGTTGACACACAAGGGTCACCCTTCACAAGAGAACTAAACTCGTACTCTAATACCTTAGGAATTATTATGACTGCTACAAAAGAGAAAGACATGTGTAGATTTTATGTTTCTTTTCTAAACTCATAGATACATTATATATCTCAGATTGGTCCTTTTTTTTAAACTATATTAAAACAAGATTTATAACATTGTTCCTGCAGTAGCTATATTGATGATAGCCTTTGTGTTGATCTAGAATAAGCTATCTCCATTCGGAATTTCTGAGTGTTTTAATCATGTATTATAACAATAAACTTTAAATTTAAAAATGCCAGTGTGCAGTACCACTTTTCGTATAATGTAGCAAAGTAGGTAACGACCAAAATTAATATAGAATGTTCTGGGTTGTTTGTATGTTTTATCCATGGGAAAGAAAAAAATTCAAAAAAAACTTATTAACATTTAACATAAAACAAAAATACATACAGGAAGTGTGGAAGGAAAATGTTCTTCGTTTTTAATTTTCTCAGCTAGTTGCACGATAGCCGCGTTAGAGAACGGTTGTATTCTGACGGGAGAGGGCGACCGGCGGTAGTTCACATTGCGGCTGGCTATGGCTTCTTGTTGCGCCGACAGCTGTTGCATTTGTTGCTGTTGGACGCGTAACGCCTGGCGTTGACGCCTTTCGTACTCGTTTTGGTCATCACGACTCTGTAAATACAAATCATAAAGGAATATAAACACTTAAATGTTCTATTCCCCAGAATAAATATGAAAAAGTATGTATTTCAACCAAACTAAGCACATGGCACAATATGGAGTATTAAGGACATTATTGACACCATGTGATTACAATGATTACATTGATACTCGCCTAAATGATGACATTCAAATATAAGAAATTAAAAATTATACATATTTTAAAAAATCAAAAACTTGTTGAAAGTTTAAATATCAAAAAAACTAAGAAAAACATAGATAATAATGGATCACACCCATTTACTTCTTGTAATTCGATTTGACTATGGAAATGTCTATCAGTTTACATGAGACACCTACATACCAAAATACAGAAAAGTTATAATAGTCTTTGAGTAAAATGGCTGTTAAATGTGAAGATGATGAAATTCTGAGGGTTCCACCATATTAACTTTTTGGCTACATAACCCTAATAAAGAATGAGCAGAATTCAAAACTACTATATACATATAATTGTATGAGTATGGTGAAATAGAGATTACTTAATAGATACTAATTCTAAGCTTCTTAATTTTAAGTAAAATTTTACCAGAGCATAATCAACATGTAGCCATCCTATAGTCGACTGTGTATCATCTTCATCTTCTTTCTCATCTTTGTCTTTAGATGAAATCTTTATTCTATAGCCTGAAATAAACATAGCTGCGTCCACACAACTCTCCCTATCAAATCTTATATGGCAAAAATTTTTCTTTGACAACCTTAAAATTTGAATTCTTCCATATCGCTCAAATATTTCTCTGACTGTACTTTCTCTGATTTTATCTGGTAAACGACCACCTACAAAAATGGTCCGACATCCAGGAGGTCTTGCTCTTCTTGGTGGTAATGGAGTGCCAGGTGCTGGTGGAATAAGTTTACAGTGTTTAAGTATAATTTCCTTTTTTTCTTGTGATGGATCACCTCCTATATTTGGAAACATTCCCATCATTGGGTCCATCATAACGCCTCCCATCATTCCCATTTCTAATGGTGGAGGAGCAGGTGGTAAGGGCTGATGATTACCCATAGAGGCCATATCCATTGGTGGCTGTGGTATCATTTCCATAGCAGGACCTTGCATCATATCCATTCCAGGTGGCTGCATCATGCCACCTCCCATTATATGATTTGGCATCATCATGTTAAACATTCCAGGCATCATCATGTTTCCTACAAGATAAAATTTAAAAATAATAAGACTACTTATATAATCATTATTTTAGATTTGTAAAGCCCATAGATGTGCAATTAAAGAAAAAAGATCGGAATAATTTTAAAAACTACCACATTATGAAAAACCATTTCATATGCAATGGCCATTAATTTTTACAGAAATACTGTCAAGTGCATATCTAGAACCCATGCAAGAAGAAGGTTGTTTCTATTTTAAATTTCACTTAAAAGCTGTAACATCATGAAAAAATAGCCAACATACACAGACCACAGTCATAAGCTTTCCCCTTGATTTTGACAGAAATACTGTTAAATGCAAGGGTTGTTAAAAAATACTAATTTTCATAGACAAATGTTATTTCTTAGTGAACAACTTATACCAAAAAAACTCTATGTGTCATACCTTGTGGATACATATTTGGCATCATCATGGGGTTCATAACATTGGGCATGTTTTCAGGATTCTTATTTTGATCTAGATTTTTGATATCTCTTCTACGGCCACCATTATCTCCTCTCATTGGAGACCTAGATCTTTCTCTTCTTCCTAAATAAAAAAGAAATAAATTAGTAAAGTGATGACATTACTATTATGGTGTGCATTAATATTAAGCAACTTATCAGATTAGAAGTGATCATGTGTTTATTTCAAAGCCTTTATTGACTTGGTATTAAATAGGAATAATTAAAACGTTTATGTAAAAATGAACTACAAATCGGCTAATAAGAAAATGAATACACGAAGATGTACTGAGCCTCACAATCGAAGTAATTAAAACATAAATAAGTTATTTCTAAAATTTATGAAAAAAGAATATGAAAAGCAATACCCAATACCCATACCTGTCATGATTATAATTTGTCTTCATCAATGAGTTCAAAATATTTTACAATTTTATAGTACTTTATATATTAGAATATTATTATAAAGTAAATGAGAAATGATAAATGATAATCATAAATATTATTTGATTAAAAATTATTCTTGTCCATGGATGACAAATAAAATTCTTGTCTCTTGGAGTCTTGACCATAGATTAATAATAAATAATAATTAATAAGTGTTCTTCTTCTTCACCAAAGAAATCAGAATACAGATTAATTTATGAAGACATAATATATTCGTACATCGATGAATAAATGGTTTCGTATGTACTATATATTTTTTATATATATGATGGGATGGTAGGTACGGATCTGTCCATTAACAAGTTGACAATATCATACATAGGCCATTTATTTAATCTGTAGAAGTGTAGTTAGCGCCAATGTTATTATTTTGAAAAAATATTTCCAAATGTTCATTAATATTTTTAAAAATGTTCGTATTAGCAGAAATGAAGGATGTCATAAGAGTTACTCCTGAACATTTTCACCAAAGCTTAACAGAATCCATAACAACATTGTTAAATAGAAAACTTGCAAATAAGGTATAAAACAAGATAACCTAACATATTAAAATAATAAGTTCATATTGCTTAAAAAAGTATAAACGTTAAAGAATTAATTATAGTTACTTCTAAGGGTAAATTATTCCTTATAAAACAAAACTTTAAAACACTTTCGTATCAATATCTGTAATATAAAATGTATGTAATTGATTTTAGTTACCTTATTGTTATAGGTAGTTTTAAATGTAGGTTTATGTATAGCACTATTTGATATCACCCACATTGGCCATTCATATATATTCCCTGGCGATGGTTCATCACATACAGAAGTCAAATTTCGGTATATAGTATTTAGACCATTAGTAGAAGAAATTCTCATAGGAAAAATAAGAAGTTGTAGTAGAGAAGGAGTGCATGGTAAGCTGTACATATTCACATACCTAAAAATTGAAAATAAATTATACTTTTAAAGTATTAACTAATAAGAAATTGATTTCCAGTAACTATGGGATTTTTTGATGACATATTAATACCAGTCAATGCACTTCAACATCCATCTAGATTTGATGAAACTGATCAAGCTTGGGTTTGGGAATATCCCAAAGAAGATGGAGAAAAACATGATTTGTTCATGGACTCAGGTAGTAAAAACTACATAAAAATTAAGCAATCGAAACACTTCATCATTATACTATAAATAGAAATCCAATTTTTTCTTTTGTTAATTCTAAGATTTAATTTTATTTGTAGGAATAGCTCAAAAGCTAAATTGACACTTACATGTGTAATTGGTAAAAAGGTTTGGTTTGGTAAAAAATATATAGTGTCTTAACTTTTTAGGTGAATCCATAAGATTTCGAGTTACAAGTGAGATATTTGAAGAAAGCTTACCAAGTGGACCACCAGGTACTGAATGCCCAGTACAAACGACAGCACCATACAGACTCATAGGTGGCATCAATGAACCTGGCCTTGGTCTTTTAACATGGTGGGAAACTCCTGAGCAAGATGAAGATGAAGAAGACAATGAAGAACAAGATAATAATGAATGAAACAAAAAATTGAACTTAAATTTTATATTTTTGTGAAAAACTTTGTACATATTTTTATTTAAATAAATAAAAGAGCAACTGTTAAGTTCATTTTTCTCTAATTTAATGTCTTATTCAGAAATTTAAAATTGTTAAATTAGGTACTGATCAATCAAAAAATAGAAACAGTTACAAAATTTCTATTGTGTCTATAAAAATATGTATATTAATATATTATTTGTAAATTGTCATAAAATATACTCATGAAATATGTTAAAACATTTTAAAATCTTTATTCAAATTTATTACACAAGGATTATTCTATAACCTATGAGAATAAAGCCTTGATGATGACTTAGAAGTTAATCTCTTTTCAAAACCCATGTTTGATAGTACTTGAATTTTCTTTCAAGACATTATAAAATTTATAAAAATGGGTTTTTTACCATAAAATTCATCTACTCTATTAAATGTATCTTTTCTATTAAAATTGTTACTATGTAAACTATTTGACTTGTCTTTGCTCCTGTGAAATGTAAAATGTGCAAAAGCCAAAAAAAAACAAGTTTCAACTCATAAACTAAGACCAACAAGGCTTCTGCAGATTCACGTAGGATTTAAAATTAAAAGGGAATAATGTAAATAACAACACCTGTAAAGATTTGCAACAGTAATAATATTATATCATTTACAATATGATAACAATAATATTGGATATATCCTTATGAATATATAGGCAACACAATAGTAAATACTAGAATACACATTATACGAAACAATAACAAAAAAAAACAGCCATTTTATATCACATATAATAAAATATGTAAGTTGTAACCCGTGCAAAACATAATCATATTTAAATTAATTTCAGATTTAAACAAAAACCTTACATATATATTTTAAACTATAACAGATTCACCACACATTAGTATTTTCGACAAAGGATAATGTAATAGCAAGGGAGCCCAAGAGGGAATTTTAAGATTACTCAAGCGCAGCAGATTGATATAAGTTTAGACCACCACACCACCTTAATCCGACGGTTTCAAGCATTTCTAACTTATTAAAATATTTTTTAATATGGTTCTGGTCAGCTATTGCAAGGTTTATTATCTTATGTTAATCTACGGCGCTTGTAAATCCCAAAAGCCCCTATTGGGCTTCCCTACTACAAAACAATTACTTAGAAATACAGTAGTCACCACATCTGAGATCAATGATTTGATCATGACAGTAAAAGCTAAGCATGTTGTTTCTACATTTAACGTGTCATCTTATATACGTCAGTATCATTAACTACAATAATATTGATTAAAAAACTAGAACAAAGCACCTAAAAGCGTTGTACCAAATGTCTTTACGATTTCATTTATATGAATATCACATCAATGTAAATATGATTGCTGTCAATGATTCTATCACATGCACAGTTGGTCATTTGAAGAAGATATGTTTTAAAAATAGGGGTTCCTTATTTATGTTACAAATAAAGTTTTAGTGATGCAGTATGTATGATGATGAATAATGTAGTATAAAAATATTATAAGTCCTACAAATTTAGTGCAATTTATGTTTAATACTTTGTCTAATAATAATTTGTGCAAGGTTAGACCCATTCTTTTACGAGAGACATGACGGTACAATGCAGCTTGTTAATCCTACATTTACGATTATGTATATCTAAAATACGCAAAAAATATTATTTTATTTTAAAAACATGTATAAGCAATTCACAATTTACAAACCTGTAAAAATGTCTTAAGACTTAGCAAACTACTAGTACAGTATTCTTAGTTTAAACTAAAAATATATGTAAATGCGGGGACTTCCAGAGGTAAAAAAATTAAAACAAAAAACAACCATTGAAAAAAACTCGAGACTAAAAAAAGTATGACATTTATAATTAAATTTAAAAATATCTTTTGTATTAATAGTCTGTGTGTGTTTATTTTCTATTTTTATTTTATAGATCTATCGCTTGGACTTATGTCTCTAATTGTGAATTTTCGTGGTACTACTTTTATTTGATGTGCAGAGAAAAGAATATATACTGCATATCATATTACTTCTTTTAGAAATAATTGCATATTTATAGCACAGAAATAAACTAATAGAGCTATAATAAATTCTTCAAAATATTGAAATTTTAAATAATGAAAGTATCACAATGATAACATATTTTTAATTTAAAGTGCAAGTGCCAGAGTAAACTAGTTATTTATTAAAATAATAGTGTATGTATGTATAAAAAAATAGTGCATAAACTTTAATTTTTGTAAACAAAAACTAACAATACCCACTTACAGATATGTTAGCAACTTTAATAATCTACTCAACGAGTTGAAGAACCTGTCAATTATTGCTACTGCGAATTAAAATATTTGCGATATCTCGTTGGATTCATTATGACGTATAGAAAAATGTGCAAAAATATCAAACCCGCACATAAAATATTGCAAAAGTTATAAATAATTAAAGATTGAAAAGGGTCTGGTTTTTGCAAAATAATCAAAAACTATTCATTGGTGCTAGGGAAATTTTAAAAACAGATTCTTAAAAAGGAAATTTCCGAAAAAAAATGTATACTCCCGAAACTTGACTTCTATTAACAATAATTTTTATTTAGTGTTGAAAATAGGGTTCCGCGCGGCTAGCGCAGTGCCGACGCTCCCTTGAAACCGGCCGCTAATCATAAAATTAAATGTAAAAAATTGAAAAAACTAGACACTTCAAAGAAAAAATTCCGTCGGATTTTTTTTGTGCATTTTTCATTAAAATAACCTATTGTTAATTAACTTTTTTTTAAGTGTCATTTACATTTCAAGCTAGATAATTGCTAAAAAAACGCTCATCAAATTATATCACTTCGTTGAGATCTTCTAGATGAAATTATTAGCATGGAGTGTTACAACCTAATGTTTTTTAACTTGTTGACTAGACACTATAAGTTACCCAGACATTTCAAATTTTAACAATACTCGTAAGTATATTTATTACTTTTTAGTAGCTTTAAGTTAGAGAGATGTGACAATTTATGTTTTCGAAGGTAGTTTAAAGCTTAAACTACATTATAAGAATGTTTAATTTCGAGTTTTATTGGAACTTATACTAAAAGAGTAAGCTAGACGGACTTTTTGAAGCCATTAACAAGAAAATTGAATTGATTAGAATATTGTTTCTTTTAATTGCCGATACGCTCCTCATTGCGGTACATCTACATGACAAACACAAGAGTGAGAAATAGAATTATTATCAGTTATATTATTTCAGACCCATCATTTAAAGACTACTGCGAGTTCTATCTTATTCTTTTAGTCTAAGGTATTATAGAAAAACATTAATGTATAATACGAGAGTTTACTTTAGTATTATAACAACATTTTTTTAAGTATCATAAAATAATTTAAGTACATTAAGTATCTTATTATTTCACTTTTGATGGCTGTTATTTTTTATCTCTAATTATTCACGAAATAAATATAAAATAGAAATAACGTTAATAAATAATTTTCTATAAATATTTCAATAAGATAGACAAAGTACATTCACTAATCAACTAATCACGTGGGTTGTCAAATACAATTCCGGACATATAATACTAAAGACTGCCATTAGATATTCAAAAACGAAGAACAAATATTTCAATACGATCTAGTACGAATAATTCAAAATTCGTTATCGTTTTGGGATGACAATAGTTCTTATTTTACGTATTATAACTGTGCCGTTCTGTAAGTACGTTTGACAAACATTCGTGTTGTTTTGATAGTAATATTGACATCTGCAGAGTTACTTGTGACGTAGAGCGCTACGGTTGGGATACGAGTATAGTTTTCGAAACGAAACGAACCGTGAGCCTTAAACTTTATTTGTTGTCACTATGAGTATATGCTCACGATTCGTAGCGTTACTGTAATATAATGGCACATAAAAGTCAAAACATGCAAAGAACAATGTTGTAACTCAGTATTTAGACTAATTTATCGTACTATATAAAAAAATCATTAAATAGTCATTTTAAATTTATCTTAGATTTACGTGAAAATTTGTCATTTTAAATGAAACTTGTTTTTTTTTTCATATTTTTTCATTTTTTTTAAATTTAAAACTAAAAAAATCTGTCGTTACTTTTGGATATTCAAATTAATTGTTCGATCCTAAATTAAAATTCGTAAATTAAAACTGTTTACATTTATCTGGTTTTGACATCTATCGGCACTCTCGAGCGTCAACACGTCACGTGACCTCAATTCACTCCCCATCCGAACCTGCCCATAGAACTTTTCACTCCAAAAGCACGTAAAACATCAAACATCGAGTTACAACATCGCCACTCGCAGGTAAGCGAAAGTGACGCGAGCCACTATTTGAACGTGTAGAGCAGCGGCGAGTCGGAGAAGTGGTGCGCGTTGTTGACGTGCGCGATGAGGCGGCCGTCCAGCAGGTGGCGCGCGTACGCCGCCGCGGCGTGCGCGTCGGCCGCCAGCCCGCACTGCACCAGCCAGCGCACGAGGCTCGCGCCGCGGAACGCCGCGCGGTACGTGCGCATGCGCCATCTGCGACGCGATAGGAGATCGATTTCAATTTTCGATCAATACATATGAATATATTGGGACATTGAGACTTTGAAGCGGGTTCCGATCCCGGGTCTCGCACCGCTGATATTTCCTTGTGCGAATCGTTTCCGACATGACTACCGCTTATCTTACGGTGAACGAAAACATCGTCAGAACGCACGCATTTTTGAAAGAACCTAGTAGGTTTTCGAAAAACATATCCACCACCAATCCACCATTAATCTGCACTCGGCCAGCGAGTGGCTATGGCCTAATCCCCCTCATACTTAGATGCCCGTGCCCAGCATTCGGACGTTCAAAGAGGGCCGATTGCGAGACTGATTTATACAGATAAATAAAATGAAATGTCTGTAATAAAAACGATAGCATATACGATATTTATAACAAAATAACAATTTATATATTTTTTTCTGTCCGTCTGTTTGTCCTGGCTAATCTCCGAAATGGCTGAACCGATTTTGACGAGACTTTCACTGACAGATTACTGATGTTGTAAAGAGTAACTTAGGCTACTTTTATTTTGGAAAAAGAGTCATGGTTCCGCGCAAAAAAATTAATACCCATGAAATTGTGACTGTAATTCCAATACGTCGCTAGTAATAAATAAACATGATAACCTTATTTCAAAATATTTTGATACAAATATGTACGCTAACGCTGACATCTTTACCATAATGCTCCTATAGATAACGAATAATTTAATTACAAACAAAACAACAACAAAAAACCAAAAAAGTCTATCCCACGGGAACCGTTTATTTTCCCAACATTTATTACCTGATATCTTTAGCTATGGCCGCCTTGCATCGTTCGAGATGATGCGTAATAAACTGGTCACACACGTGCTTCGTTTCGAAACTTAAATCATCTATTGGTGGCAACACCAATGTGTCCGTTCCATGCCTATAATTAAAAACAAACAAAAATCAGACACTTCCTTCAATTATTTATGCATGTTTTTTTTATAAAGTGAAATTTATTTTGAACCGATTTCAAAAACATGAGGTGATTCTTAAGTTTCTCTAGTTGTATTTTGTTTTCTGTGCTATTTGATGATATGTATTTCATGACATACTAGTTTTGTCTTTTTTAAATATAAATACTTCGAAGGTGGTTTTATTTAAAGATTAAAAAAAAATTACGACGAATTGAGAACCTCCTCCTTTTTGGAAGTCGGTAAAAAATACAAAATTGTAAAATTTTACTTATTACACAGTTTTAAAATCGATTTTATTTTTAAAATCAATTAGCTTTTACAAATAATAAATACAAGAACATAATACAAAAAAAAAATAGACCGTCATAGCGATGTCGATTTTTATAAAAGGAAACATTGACCACATCTTGAAATGTGCGTAGTAAATGTATGAATTCACCACACAAAATCTCATCATTTTGTTCCGGTCTGGTTAAGGCAGAACATAAAATTACCTAATATCAAGAAACTAGCGAAAAACAGACGAGAGAGAAACAATATCTTCTCTATTCAAACGTTAGGAAAAGTGCGTGAAGATTAAAATATAATAATATATTATACAAAAATTAAAATAAAAAAAATTTGTGCACACACTGTGGATATGTTAATATTTTGCACTTACAGAATAATCCATTTATCGTAGATCAGTTGATTAATATTACTATGACTTAGTCATTGTTCGCCACTTCAACAAAAAATATATGTTATAATCAATCATTAAGTATTTTTGCATATTATATATATAATAATTAAAATATCACTTTCCTGCTTTAGAAATTATGCAAAACAAATATATGGATATCTGTGGATATTATGGATAAAAATATTTACGCACCATTTATTCTTGAAATATCTAATCGCAGGTATAATTATTTCATCAGGATCGAGTCCAAATAGAATAAACATGATCAAAGTCTGCCCGCAGCTGGCGGCCGTGTCTAGAAACTGTATTTCTATAAACACCCCAGCTTGATCTTTACGTAAAATCTTCCATGCCATATAAGTCAAATCCTATGGAAGAAGATTATGTTGTTAACATCTTACTTTCTTAGATTTACGCGAATATTTGACATTTTAAATGAAACTTCCTTTTCGGATATTTTTGTAGTTTTTTCCAGTGACCATATTTGCAGTGAAGCATTTGAAACATTGGGAACAAAAATATAAAATATAACTTCGAAAAAAATCCAAGGTAGTTCTTTTAAATTGGTTAACATCATTTATTGATAACGACACCACCCTCAGGTTTTTAACAAACAGTTTTCGTTTTGGCACTAGCCATAGCGTTGTCTATCAGTGACTGATTTACTGTAGTGTTTAAAATCCTGTAGAATCTTAGAACTGCTTAGCTAAGTTATCTATTTCTTAAGCACCATAGCCTAGGAACTCTTGGATGACAAAAGACGTGTAGTTTATGAGATTCGTCATTCGTGTGATTTAAATAATTTTACAAGACGTGATAAATTGTCAATTGCGTGTTATTCAACATTAGAGTTACTCATAAGCTATAGGGTTTCTAATGTTAGTCTTATGACTACTAGGAAGCTTTAAGTTTAGGCTCATTTAATTCTCTTCGACTTTGACTTTTTAGGCTTTATGACTATAATTTATTACATGAACTTATAGATAAATATAGACTCACCAAAAACATAGCAAGACTGTATGCAATAATCAACACAGTGTGTTTTAGTAATTGCCCTCCGCGACCCCTGCTCTGCTCCGGCGGCGACGGCCCGAGGCGGCCGGCCGCGCGGTCCAGTTCGTTTAGGTAGGGGCAGGCGCCGTCCGTGTTGTTACATTTGACATTCTGTGATGGAGGACATGCGCAGTCTCTGTAAATGTTTTTGAAATCTGTAGCTTTTGAAGTTAAACTTCTTTACGCACGCTCGGCTTGGGGGGGGTAGGCTGGTGAATGCGTGACGAAAAGTGTAAACCGGGCGAGGCGAACGTTTGTTGCCATGGTAGCCGTTGTTATTGTCTGACAAATGATATTATATTATGTTCTTAAATGATATTCTATAAATATATGATTGTAATATACCCAATATACGTTATTTTTAGTATCTCATCTATCCTGTTTAAAAGATAAATTGCATTTCATAAAGAGTACCGATAACCTACAGAAGTTTTACTTCTTGCCCGTACACATTCATACACGCACTCTTTAATTTTTTTAGATTCAGAAGTGATATGCTACAAGAGATCTGCCTTATGGTAAGGATTATCTGCAGTCTATATACAGTTGCAAGGAACAATATTGTAAAACGATAATGTTATAACTCGACAAAATTCACTAATCACACTGTTGTCATCACACCAGAAGCTTTACTCAAGTATTACCACGTAGAGATTGCATGGGGAGGCATGACTGCGCCTCCGACGTTTCATTCTCTCATTGAATGAAACGCAACAATATCAACATAACGACTATTATCACGTTAAATGTACAGTAAGAGGAAGGAAAATGTTATATTCAAATTCACTCCTTCTACCAATTCTTGATTACGCTGATACTTGCTATCTTGACGTTAAAGAGGAGCATCTAAATAGACTTGAGCGGCTTCAAAATCTTTGTATTCGGTTTATATTTGGCCTTCGTAAATATGACCATGTTTCAGAATTTCGCAAAAAGCTCAAGTGGCTCCCAATCCGCCTTCGCAGGAATACTCATGTACTTCATCTTCTCTACTGCGTGCTGTTCTACCCTTCTTCTCCTTTCTACCTTAGAGAGCGTTTCCAGTTTTTGAGTGATACCCATACTCTTCCACTTCGCTCTAGTGAAACGTTGTTGCTTAAAATTCCTTCTCACTCCTCCTGTTTCCTTACCAACTCCTTCACAGTAAAGGCTGCACGCTTATGGAATAATCTTCCAATAGACATCAGGCGTGCCAAAAGTTTTGATAATTTTAAGGTACAGTTAAAATCATATTATTTGTCTCTATAGTATCTTATATTGAACTTTTTATACTTTTTCATCTGATCTACATTTATGTACGTATGCATTGTATTTATGCATTTATGTATGTATGTATATATGTATGTATGTATGTATGTATGTATGTATGTATGTATGTATGTATGTATGTATGTATGTATGTATGTATGTGTGTGTGTATGAATGTATGTATGTATATATGTATGTATGTATGCATATCTGTATATCTGTATTTAGGATATGCAATTGTGTGTAGTAAGTACACCGCCTACCATTTCATATAATTTCTCCTACGCCCTAAGGTTGCCTGGAAGAGATCGCTTATAGCGATAAGGCCGCCTACTGTGCATCATCTATTGTTTATATCTTCTTTTTGTATATTTATTTGTGGTGTACAATAAAGCATCTATCATCATCTATATTACGAGTATGTGTGGTTCTAGCAGAATGTTAGAAACGTTTGACTAAAATATGCGAGTAAATATTAAAAGATGAATTACTTTAGAGAATAAAAATGCTACCCTGTATGTTAATGAAATAACTAGCTACTGCCAATACCGAATGCGAAATACTCCATTCGTTTGTTTGTAAATCGGAATAGAATCTTATACATATATCTTTAACCACTACCTATCTCTTTAATTTGGACTATTATCTCTAATATTCTCAACCCAATCAGTTCAGACATTCTTTGGTGATATCATATCTCAATCGCGTAGAAACTATTATTTCTCATTTTATTAAGTTTCCGTAGTTTCTTTTTAAATTAAATATTATGTAGTATACAGAACTTGTCACGTAATCGACAATAGAAAGCACTATTTTCTTATCATTATTTAATGATTATAATTTAAGAAGAAGGTTATTAGTTAGCTACAATACCTTTCATTGTTGACCATATCTTCGATATCCCGAGACGAACTAGCGGCCAGTCCATCGTTGCAATTCGGGTCGTTTGAACAACAGTTTTCGTTTCTGTTAGGCGACGGTGTCGTCGTTATAGTTCCATAACAACCTGTAGAATATGTTAAAGATAAATTAAAGTTTACATTTATCGACAACCACCCCCTTATATTTTATGTTTTTAATTTATTAGTATTTTAATTTTCATATATTCGTACACCTTAATATAGTATATTAATTTCATATATGTAAATATGTAAAAAAAACTCCACTCCAATTACAATTTGTGATTTCTTAATAGACTATTTAAAATATTGAAGTCTTTAAAGTTAATAATTTAATATTATTTAAATATATATTTGCGTCCTTTCACTTACCTGGATCCTCTAATCCTATAGAACAAAAAAACTGCTTTAAAATAAAATATAAATACATAAAAACAATTACTTCCTTATACATATATGCACGTTTTCATAGAGTAAAAGATTAAGATAAAAATACATACATGATGCAGGGTTTAGTACATAGATTAGAATGTAAGTATATACATGCAGGTTATACGAGTAGATATATTATCATTTAAATAATTTCATATCACTAATTTCTTCTACATAAATAGCAAATCTAATAAACTTCTACTATGTAATATATCCATACTAATATTATAAATGTCAAAGTGTGTTTGTTTCTTTCTTTCACGTCGAAATGGAATGACGGATTGGCGAGATTTTTGGTGTGAAGATAGTTGAAGAGCTGAACAGCTGAAGGCTACTTTTTACCGTGGGAGATCATCTCATTCCCACGGGAAAATACGTTATAATACAATCCAAAAATTTATTTCTGATCAGAATTACTTGAAACTTGATATTAATGCTCTTCAATACAAATAAACAAATACGTGTTTTAGCATTTTTCAAAGTTCATCCTATACGACGACACGTTTGGCTCAGTGTGTAGTGACCCTACTTGCTGTGCCAGCGGTCGCGAGTTCGAGTTCCGCTGGGGGCATTAATTTGTGTAATGACGAATGATTGTACTCCAGTCATAGGTGTTTTTATTTATAATATGTATGTATTTAAAGTTATATATGTGTAGTGTATCAACTATCTGGTATCCATAACACAAGTAGCTTCGTAGCTTACCATGGAACTAGATGGCGCTGTGTGTTAATGTCCCAACATATTTATTTATTATTATTTATTTATTACTTATAAGGGGGTAAAATATGGGATGAAAGTTTGTATGAAACCTAAGTAGAGTTTTAGAGGTTTTTTTGTAGTTTTTGCGCGAGCGAAGCCGCGGACTGTGCTAGTATTCTAATATTTTCTATTACAGTGTCGGAAAAGTAAACTATACATCTAAGGGATACCCGAGAGCAAGATTGTCAACTGCGATTGGCAATATTTACGTAAATCAGTTGTTGCCAATATCGTCAAAATATTGGCAATCGCTTAACGGCATGAAGAAAACGATAAACATTCCAAGAATGTCAATTGTAACTCTAGAAAATCGTGAACATAGATAATTGAAAAGACCATCTCAGGTAGTCTTATATAGTAACTAAGATATATTAAACAATAAAATTATTAGGGTCTCGAATGTTTTGAATAATATATTTCCTGAAGCAAATCTATATTTTTATTCAAATGTTTCCCAGGAAGTGTTGGACAGATTTCAATGAAACTTTATACAATATAAAAAAAAATGTTCTTTCTGCGCATATCTATACATGTTTATACTTAATGTTTGTAGACAACATAGAAAAAATATATTTCATACAATACTTTCTTAGATTTACGCGAATATTTGACATTTTAAATAAAACTCTCTTTTCGGCTGTCTGTAACAACTATACCTTCAAGACATGTAACACCTCAGTCTCTCCCGTGACCATGGATGCTGTAAAGCATTCGAAACGTCGGGAAACAAAAATGCAAATAAATCCGCGACAAAATCCGAAAAGATAGTTTTATTTAAAATATTTCATACATTTAAGTTTTTATTAGATTTTTGATCCGCAGTTACTATCTGCTAAAAAAATATCTCTAACTCACAATTCCAACAATCTAAAATAACCTAAGCATTCCTTCATGCTGCCACAACATAAATATAATAACCTAACATTATATAAACAACAAACATTTCCAATTACTCTTCCAACAACACTCACCAAAATTAGATAAGCTCTGCGTTTGTGAAGTCGGTTCGGCGTTTTCGACGAGGCTGGAAGATTCGTCTTGGGGGGAGGTGTGGGCTATCTCTTCCGATAGTTGCGTAAACTGCGCTCTGCGTCTACGGAACCTAACGTACAGGATGAGGCATCCTGTAGTCACTAAAGGAGATACAATATAAATTAGATAATGTGGAATATCGGATCTTATATGACAAAAGATTCCGACGAATTTAAAACCTCTTCCTTTTTGGAAATCGGTTTAAAATAAAAATCAATATTTAACTTATGCGGGTAATGCTACCTATCCAGTTCAGCACTAAAATAATATTTATATTGAGATGATTGATCATTGAGCACAGATTAGATATATGATAGGTGTGCCAAGTTTGAGTTCTGTTTTTATTATTTGGTAGGATTCACATCGTAACATACATAATATATGTACGTATTGTTTATAGATATTGTAATCAGCCGTCTTTAATGTCTCACTGCTCGGCACGGGCCTCACTTCTGCTGGATGGCTGCTGGCCAAGAGTAGTTTGGCGAATTTCACATGACTTTCTAAAAGTTGCTAGCTTTCCTTTACTATTAAAGACCCGGAGACAAATCTGGTATTTGAACCCGCTCCACTAGGTTTTCCAAACGAGAGCGTTGCCACTGGACTAATACCGCCTTTGAAAATGGCCAACCCAACAGTCAGGTCATTTAAGTAACGATAATTTAATAAAAAAAAATGTTGCCTAAAGTATATTTAAAACCGGTAAGTACCTATATTAGTAAATAGTATATTACATAATAGTACATTAATCAGAACTAGATTAAATAAATATATATTTGAAAAATACCTATATATTTAAATATTCAATACGCTTTCGTTAACGCTGATAGACGATAGTATTAGTCAAATAAATAGCAGACAAGGTTCGACAATAACGTTATGTATTTACTATGTAATGAACACATTTGTCTGGGTGTTAATTGCATCATATACAATGTTTTGGTAATTAAACAGTAAAAATGACCGCATAATACTAAATTAAATCCTATCAATCAATATATTCTCCTATAATAACAAACAGCTCCTTAACTCTGTCTCATAGAAACCCTTCCCAGATTCCGGGACTAAAATAAGCCATGTTTCTGCACCTAAATCGTCTACTTGTCAGTGACAATCTATTTAAAACCAGTTCATCTGTTTTTCTAGTCTTTTATGTTACAAAACACTACGCTTTGGGACAAAAAGGAACCTATACCATATTCGCCTAAATTTTTTGTTGCTAATAAGTCAAATTAAATTGAATTCAACGAGCTACGCGCTTTTTAGGCGGGGAACTTAACTCACTTGACATTTTTTCCGTAGGACCTGGAATATCTTATATTCATAATGTCTTGGCACGTTTCATTTATTTGGCATAGTTATTGGAAATAGTATTCTAGACGAAATAACTTATTAGAACACAATTATTCAATTCGAAGAACTTACATGTTATACAAAAGAAGAGTACACTTAGTCGTATCGCATCGGAGGCGTCGGTGTTGATGTAGCCAGAGGTCTTAGTAGCCAGGAGCACGCCCACCATCACCGCCGGAGCGCCCCACGCCACGAAACATAACACCGGCCATAGTGTCGTTACAAAACACGGACCCCGACTCTAGTATTATAAAGTTTATTTAATCTATACTTATAAAACAAAATCGAGTTAGTTACACCATTTATAACTCATGAACGACTGGACCGATTTTAATGATCTTTGATTTGTTCGATTTATCTCAGGTCTCTGCCCCAAATAACATCGAAAATCCACGAAAAAAAAAATATTTACAAGGCTGACGATGGCTAATAAAATTGGAAATATATGTACCTGTAATAAAATGTAACTGATCGCTGTCTGTACATGGAAGATATTTGGAAAAAAGAACTATTATTTTGGGGCGTTTATTAACGCAATAAAACTCAAAACAATGGTTTTTAGAATTTTTGTCTGGCTGTGCGTTTATGCGCGCTAATGTCTGTCTTTACCGGTAACGTCTTAACCGATTTGGGTGCGGTTTTCACTTATTTATTGTAGTAAGCTTCACTTAACACTTAGTATTTGTTTTATTTCCATCGATTAAAAAGTTATATCAATTTAAAGAATCACCCACGAAGCAAGGGTGAGTAGTTAGTTATCTCGAAATATTCGTATAGGTATATAAATATCTATCCCGTGTTCGTTTGTCTCCCAAAAGGCTTAACCGATTATGTTTTTTTTTTTGCTTATTGGTTCTTAGCTATGGTTGAACATAGATAGGTGACGTTGTTGTCAAGACCCAAAATCAATTTTCCGACCAAATCCGGTCTGTGGCAGAACAGCGTCTACCTACAAATCCGCTAGTGTCATAATCAAATAGAAAAACGTGACAGCTCGGCTAAAAAACACACTACAATTTTCTTAAAACCCACAGAATATGTAACATTCTGGGGTAGGTAATTAAGCTATATATCAATGAAATAATTATAATTAAAGCCGATTCAGTAATTATAGAGTAGTAATGTAGTAGCAGATTCAAATTTACATCGACTTTATCGATTATATTACTCAACAATAATTAAAGAAATAATATTAAAAAAGAGACTATCTAATCTTAACTTTAACATCTAACCAATAGAAGTCAATTTTATTATAAATCTTATACCCTATTATAAATCTCTAGTTAATAGAAAGTGTGCTAAGGTCGCTGTGCATTTATATTACAAATTATTAAATAATATGATTTTTCAAACTAACTTAACTTACTTCTAACATTAGTAAGCCAATGGTCAGCATAGAGGTCCAAAGGAAACAGGAATAAGTGCTAAATATTTGCAAAGCCTGTTGAAGGGTTAACTCTAACGACGGTGGATAATTATTTAGTGGCCCACCCCAAATCATACTAGAAGCTAATAAAATCTGAAAGGAAATTCCTTGTTAGTAAAATTTTTTATAGCACTGCTTGATCTACGCCCGCATTTAAGCAACACTTCCGATATAATAGGTATATCGTACCGAAGGTTCAAGGGAATTAATGACTTATTTAAAGCAAAAAATGATAAAATATTCGTTGTATACATTAACAAGTATTTAGCTCCAAAGAATCTGGCAAAAAACTCTAGTAAGAATATTAATATTTTTGTGTCTAATATGATCTAATACCTACAGTTTTATTATGGCAGATATTATTCAGCTTTATACTAAGAATCCTTCGGCCTACACGAGTGAACAAAAGTATAGCATACCTGAGAAATATTGAGGCATAGGGTTAATTTATGTGGTATTCTCTTAAACTTCCTGGTCACAGTAAAGACGAGGAACACCCATAAACCTGCTATCAAAGCAACTATTGAGAGGTCGAATCCAAACTTCTTAATTTGATCTGCAAAGTCCTGGTTAATAGATATAACTTCAGCTGACAAGAACGTTATGGGCGCTGATACGAAAGTACATATCACCATTGACGAGGCCATCTAAAACAACGAAATTTTAATCTATACTACATTAATATATAACATTAATAATGTATTGTAACACAATAAACACCAAAACTATTAATTTAAAATTAATTTAGGAGTTCTAGATTAAACTCATTCTAATAGGGGTGGAAATTCTAAAAAAATGATATAATTAGATCTTCCAAATATTGTGAACGAAAATTATTATGAAGAAGATACTCTAAATAGTTTCTGAGTGTGCGAATCAGACTCATTTGCTCGATTTTTCTATTTTATGTTAATTTGGATAAAGATTTAGTTAAGGCCTAGTTTCAGACCCAAGGTACCGTAAAGTATTTTTTAAAAGTTCTCGTGGTAAGTTAACATACTGATAAGAAGACAACTATAAAACTATATACATCCTACTAATATTATAAATGCGAAAGTTTGTGAGGATGTATGGATGTCTGGATGTATAATGTAGATGTATGGATGTATGTTACTCTTTCACGCAAAAACAACTGAATTGATCCCTCGGGAACTGTATATTTTTCCGGGATAAAAAGTATGCGTAAAAATAATAAAAAGTAAGTCTATGTTTTATTCCAGACTATAATAAATATAATCTATCTCTGTGCCAAATTTCGCGTTCAGCTGTTCTGGCGTGAAAGACTAACAAATATCTGGATACATCCATACTGACAACTTTCACATTTATAATATTAATATACATAATATATCTGAATAACATATAAGCCCCTTTTTATTCCGATAAAATGTACGGTTCCGGATATATACACACTTTGCCACTTTTATTATTTTCCAAATATCATATCGATTATTTTTAATGTCTCCGACAGGTTTTGTAAGAAGTATTATTAACAGCAGCAGGTCGCCGCTATTTTCATCGTTTGCATGGTTTTTTATCTTTTATCGTGCCTTAAAAGAAAATATTGCAAATGAGTGTAATTTAGACCAATTTTATAAGGGCCAAGTTAGCCAAAACTTTTGACTCACTAGAGTAAAACTTGCGAGAGAGACAAGCAAGGTTATTAATTACATTATTAATTATAATACATTTTGTGCCGATAGAAGATGTAAAACAGATTATAGAGATAATAGTATCAAATAATCCATTTGAATTTTTAAAATGCTAGTACATATCGTGCTATAGGCAGGTACATATATTTGAATCAACTTCCATCTTTAATTTTGAAAATATCGAACATCCATTCATGGGCACTTTCATCCCCTATTAGGGGATATATTTTCAAAAATCTTTTTAACCGGCTGCGGCGAAGCCCAAAAGAGGTTTATGTGTTTGACCTTTATGTAAATCTATCGCCAAGTCACTAAAAAATGAGGTTGTAAAATCAGCATGATCTCGACTCTATCCGAATGTGGTGTGATGACAATTTCATAGAGCTTAATAAAATAAATATTATGTCATTTCATTTACAAAAATAAAGCTCCAAATCATTCGACTACAACATAGCAGGTACCTTCTATTATCACTAGAGTCAAAGTAACACGGGACCTAGGTGTTATATTCAAACTCGTGGATAGTTTTGTATGTCACAATGGTAAGAAGCATACTTTAATACTGCTCTTCCGTATGGAAACCAATCTACGACATTCATATTAACAGAATCGAGGCTATACAACGTAAATTTCTAAAAATATTAAGCAGGCGGCAAGGTCTCAGGCGTGAGTTACCGACTTATACTGAAAGACTACATAAATACAAACTAAAAAGCCTGGAAGATCGCCGTGTTATATCAGATTTGTGTATCCTCCAATAAATAGCCAATGGCGATTTCAACAGCAAATTGTTAGAAAAACTTGAATTTAAAATACATACTCACTCGATTCGTCAGCCACAATTTTTAATATACCTTTGGCAACTAATAATATTTCCCAAAACAACCCTTTACACAGAATGTGTAAATTATACAATAGTTTAAATAATGAATACAGAAATTTTTAATAATTGTTTTTTATCATTCAAGAAAAAAAATATTATATGTAGTTCCTATTTTTTTCTTTTACATGTTCGATAATAAGGATATGTTTTCTCTGTTTCTTCTCCGTTTTCTTTTTTTTTCTTTGTCTTTTTTTTACATGAAATGTAAATATTATTTTCTTTTTGTTTTTTTATATTTTTATGTAACTTTCAATGCACATACCTACTCGTACTGTAATTTTCACTTTTTGGTTAAGTTTGTTAATATAATTATATATAATATGTTTTTTATTTGAATGTTGTGTACAGATATAATTGAACAACCAATTTAAAATGATGTTTTTTAGTTTTTAATAAGTAGATGTAATTTTCTTTAATTTGATTCCTGTTTCTGTACCTAAATAAATAAAACAAATATATGTATGTCCGATCCTATGTTCCCTCGTAATTACTATGGCTTACCCGATTTTGATAATTCACACAACATTCGATTCGTCTTAATAACGCGAGTCACAGGGACCCAGGGTTTCAGGGACACATTAAAAATCACAATGGCGGATCCTAGGCGCCAATTTGTGTCTACTACTGCTACTACTACTGCTCTTCAATACAATTAAATAAATACGTGTTTCAGCATTTTTCGAAATTCATCCTAGAAGGGGGTAAAATAGGAGATGAAAGTTTGTATGAAACCTACCTTTTTAGTTTTTCTATAGTTAGTGTTTACAGTTCAGTTAAACGCGAGCGAAGCCGCAGCTTCTGCTAGTATTCTATAATTAATAAAATAAAATGAGCATATGCCTAAAACAGCAGCTTATGCTCAGAAAGAAGTCGCAAACGTCCGTCACAATCATATGTTATCAAAATCCAGATCTAATTTAAATTTTGAAATATTTTCGAAAAAATCTAGTATAATAATATGTAGCAAAACTGGTTATAGGTATAGAACTTTAAATAGCTAAGTCTACTAACTGGTTTTTCTTGTTTAAAACTTAGGTATTGGCTAGAAGAAACATTAGATGCGTTGTAAAGAGTTTAGTTTAAAACGTAAGGCTTCTTCGCGTAAAACTAACATTACGACGCGACGTCGTCACTTATCATACCGCAAATAAAAAAGTATTAGTTTTATGTTTAGTTCGCGGTTGGTCTTAACTTTACTATCAAGCATATAAACATTCTGAGCAAGAACAGAACCCACAATCTCCGCCTCTGCATTATCTATTGCAAAATAGATTCCACTACGGCAGTGTATTGATTACTTATACATGCGGTAACATTTCAAAAGTAAATGCTTAAGTTCAAGTACATATAACATTTATCTACTGATTAAAAAAAAGTTTAATATAATAATAATAAAACCTTCATTGCTGTTTTCAATTGTTACAATAATACACTACAATAAACATGGTTATTACATTTGTTACCGACGATCGGTTTTTTCCACAACAGCTTGTCGTTCGACAAAGGCCTCCTCCAAAGACTTCCATTTATCTCTGTCTCTTGCAATTCTGATCCATTCTGGACCGGCAACTCTTTTGAAGTCATCTTCCCAGCGTTTCATTTGTCGACCTTCACTTCTTTTGCCATCCCTGGGGTACCACTCTGATATTATACTAGTCCATTTCTCATTTTTTCTCTCTTATCATATGTTCTGCCCATTTCCATTTAAGTGTTTTGCATACTTTATTTACATCTTTAAATTTAGTTATATTTTTAATTTTGTTTAATCTTATTTTATCTTTCTTTCTTACTCCTATTACACTTCTCTCTATTACATTTTGACATACGATTATTTTGTTAGTTAGTTTCTCTGTTAATGACCATGTTTGACAGCCATATGTTAAACATGGCAAAATGCACATGTTATATACTTTCTTTTTATTAAAAAAGTTTAATATACTAAATATTAAATATATATGATAACAAAACAACACTTATTTTTTTATTTCTTCTGCCTTCATTCATATTTCCAATCACGCAATTTATACCATTGTTGATTGTACATTTCTATAGTAGATAAGGACTAATTAGACCTACATTAGGTATATGTATATTGTCTGGTCTATAAAATAAAAATTATATAATTTTAATTTTTTACTTTAAAGGTAGAATGCCTAGCGTTAGCATGCACAAACAATTGTAGGTCCTAGGTTCGAGTTTCGGACAGTGCCAAGTATTAGTATGTCAAACATTTACAGTAACAGCCTGTAGTTGGGAAGTTCGTTGTATTACACCCCCGGTCCTCGGAGAGCTTGTAAAGTGTAAAGTCTATCCTGCGCCTGATCTCTTCTGGGTCGTGTTGTATAAAAGGAAAAGAGAGCGCACATACTATACAAATATATGTCTGCGCATATAGTACTTCTGTACTATAATATTTGCGCAATTATGGCTAATCTTAGTAAGATTGGTCGCCGTGGTCGAAATCGTCCAGCGGACATTATAAATTGTGCGGGCGGAGCCGCGAGGAACGTGTAATAATAATTATTAATAAAAAATAATAATTAAATTTTGAAAAAATATTACATTTTGTAATATGTTTAACTTATAAAGAGAAAATTATGAAATTTCAAAAAATGGGGAGCCCTATGCCTACCTATTCCTATACATAGTATAAAACAAAGTCACTGCCTGCTCCTGTCTGTTTCACCGCTTACTTCTTGAAAAGTACGCAACGGATTTGATACAGTTTTCACTAACAGAATGAGCGATAAACGAGGAAGGGTGGTATCATATTATTTGTAAATAATTTCTACAAGATGGCTAAACTATGGCGGTGTTTTATTAAAAAATCTGTTTTCGTACGCCTACATGACTAACGCTGGATAAACCTCTATTTCTTATCTCTTAGATACATCAAAACAATGCACTAGAAAATTGCAGGTCTTAAAAAGGTCTACAGAGGAGTCGATAGTATGTATCCTAAGGTACAATGACTATTTTTATCTATTTAAACCGTACCTACCCAGGGACGCAAGCGATGCGAGTGAGTCGCTAGTAACTCATAAAAAGTAAAAGCGCTATCTGTGAAAATGCACGACAAAGCCAATTATTTAAAGTCAGTAAAATTATGTAAATTTTATTTACGAGCACATTATTTCGTTTTCCTTCACTTAAAATATTTTTTTAAACCATTATACACTTTTTTGCATCTATTTATTAGCTTTTATTAATTTTGCACAAACTTTATTAACAAATCTATACATAATACATGCCATGTATTGACATTTTTATGAACTAGTTTTTCTTTGTTCTATGCCCATTGCCCTCATCAACTTGAGGGCCTAATAAGCATGCGTCGTCGCCGCGTTAAAAGTTGTCGTGTGCATAGGTCCTAAATTAAGATTCGCCAAAAACAAAAATAATAGCTTGTCACCATGAACGAATAAGTCACTGGACCAGACATATAAGCGGACGTACCTTTATCTGTCTTATTAGTAGCCAGGAAATTTCAGCCTTTGTCGTTTGTTTTTTGCGTCAGTCTCAAGCATTTACTTGTCAACAAACAATCTGCCAAAAATGACTAAATGTTCTGTTAAATGGTGTAAAAACTATAGCGGCGGAAGCAGCACTGTTTCTTTTCACTTGTAAATACATTATTTTATTACATTTATTGTTATTTATCACACAATTTAATAAAATTGTAAAATAAAATGTCATATTATCCAACTATGTTAAATATAGTCGATATTTCTATGTATTGTTGACATCTGACAACCATCATAAAATCCCTGGATTATACCATTCAGAACAAATGACTAAACTGTCGAGTGAGTCCATTTGACATCGACTAGTGCTTGACAATGTCGAAAAATATATCGATAAATGACGAAATAACTGAACGAATTGTGTTATTTGTACAGTACAATAACATAAAATACTTTTATCACAGTATCCTACAATCTGATGACAATAAATTTATAAAAATATTTTCTAAGTCACATAAAAATATAAATGCAAAAATTATAATTAGTATGTGTACTTAATTTTTTATTTTATTTTATACCACATTTATATACTTTGGAATATTATTCCATTGTAATAATAATAAAGATCATTTTATTTCAACACATAAATTACACAAAATCAAACAATAATGTTTTAGCACTAAACTTCTGGGTTGGCGATTTGTAATAAAACACTTTACTTTCACGATCTATTTTACTTTCACGATCCAACACTCACTTTAATTTGCAATCACTTTTTCTTTTTCCTAATTTCACAAATGTTTATTAAGAACTGAGCAATATTAGGACAGTGTCACATTTTTATAAGCTACCCGAGACAATCAATTGCCAATTAAAATAATTCAATAACAGAATCAACAAAATCACTTTATTTAATTAAATTAGCTTAATATTTTTTTAATCTTTAAAAAATAATTTTTATTATATATTAATGGAATATACACCCGATATTCATTTGTTCATTAACATTATTATAGACCAACAGAATGCTGCCATCAATGCCATCGTATTTATATAAATCAAATTAAAAAATAATTATTATTTGACACATTATTATTGCCTCTTTAATTCATTTATTTTAATTTATTATAATAAATACAGATATTTTAAATTAAAAGATGTAAAATATGATGACTATGCTAACCAATGTCTAAAATGTCATTAATTGGTTCATCGATATATGTATTTTATCGATTACGTTCAAGCACTAGAAATATTGTATTGTGTACCTGTGTGTATAATAATGTAATAAAATCTTTGTGTGCGTTATGCGTCTTTTGGTTGAACGAGTTTTCATACATTTGTATTTTATGTCTCGTCCAGTGGTTTATTCGTTCATGCTTGTCACCTTTATAACATAAATTTTGAAACTCATTTTTATTTTGAAGTGATGAGCTGGTTAGTATTTACATAATTTGGAAATATCAAACTGGTTATTTTGTTTGTGTAAAAACTAATTATACCTAATATATTGAAGTTAAACTTCTTTAGGTTTTTATATACATTTAAAATAGGTAAGTATATAGTTTTTTTTTCATAATAAAATTTACATCACTGTATTTCATTACTTATTTTAGATTTATTTAAAATTAAATTTTATCTTAACACCATCTGTACTATGTGAATAATAAAATATTGTTTTCATTTTTGAATCGTAATTATTATTTTTAAGTAACTCTCCTATCCTAATTATTTAAAACCTAAATCGAATTTCATAAAAAGTACCGCTAACCTACAGAACTTTAACTTCTTACGCGTGTGCCGACTGCCATGTACACATTGATATACGCACTCTTTAATTTTTTATACATCTACTGTGTCTGTGCAATTTTGGAAACCATTAGGTCGATTTCAATTTGATTTAAAAAAAATCGCCTTATTTTGACTTAATATCGAAAAAGCAGCCGAATTTTCAATCGAAAATCTCCCATTAAAAAATCCGCTTTTTTAAAAAAGTCGGCGGGCTTTTTGTTCGTTTAAATGTCTACTTTCTGATGGTGTAAAAAAAACATTACTATGGTAAATTTTCTCAGAAAAATTTTCGACATGAAAATAAGGTGAAAAAGTAAATATTTTAATTAAATAAAAAATAGACATAAAAAGGTAAGTGTTCACCAATCTTCACGGAAAAAAAATTTTTGTAAAAGAAAAATAAAAAACCAAAAACTTGCTTATTTGAATTTTTCATATAAATTTTGAGGTTATGTGAAAAAGTGTAAATACATTTTTTTTTATTACCTACAACTTTGCCATTTAACTTTTTTCCATAGAACTTGTAGTTTTGCCAGAAATCGAGATAAACCGTTTTTTACCCTTAACAACTCACCCCTTCCACTTCCCGACCTCAGATCGCCCGTAAATTATTTTTCCTTTCATTTTTGTTATATTCTCTTCCTTTTCCAACGGGTTTCATCCTACTATTATTTTTTTGGTTTCAAAAATTATTGATCCTGGTCTACTATAGTGTTTTAAAAATTGCGTTGTTAAAAGTTTACTGTTTTTAGATCTCTTCATGATAAAGGAAACAAGTTTTATTTAAAATTATTAATTTCGAAGTAAAAGTTATTGAAAAAATAACATTATAATACCTAATCAGAAATGCACAGTGGAGATCACAGGATGACTCAGTTTATCATTTTAACTCATAACACCATAATTATATTTAAAATATTCATTATGATATATTATCTCTTATGGTATTGTTATGGTTTAAATTGTTAGTATACTTTAATGTATGTTTATTGTTTATTGTAAAATGTTCCAAAGGTTGAACTAGCTCTCCAACTGTCAACTCCCCAAGAATGTAAAAGTTTGTGTCAAAGTTTTAACTTATAATTTATAACATAAATAAAAATACTCACCAAATCTATTTCAAGATTGTAAAGATTCGAGAACACAAACACAGCAGGTGCAGTGGGTATAGTTCCATACAAAAAGGCATATGTAGATAAAGATTGCGTTTCAGATACATTATTACCTGCATCCAATGCACTGACAAATTCTCTCATCACAACTGGCAAAACAATCCTATAACAAATACAGCCTTTTAAATTACATATCAATATAGCTCAGAGAAAAACTGCAATATAGGCCCTGCTTTCTAGGACTATTATATATAGCATTACATTTATTTATAAACATAATCATTTACCCATCTACCTCACAATAATATACTCACAATTTCACCATAATTAATACACATGGAACTAAAAGTGCTGGGCCCCTAAGTCTTGTAATTTGACCAACCATACGTAATCCAAGCAAAAACAGTGCTGCAGCTGAGAAAGATTGACCAAACACCTAAAATATATAAGGTGCTCTATTTTAATTAAAATATCAATATTAATTATATTCCAAAATACAGAAACATCAGATTGTATCATTTATAGATAAGGAACTATTGAAATGATGAAATGTACATCCTATATAATGAGTGTATATTGATGAATAAAAATTATAATAATTTATGTTATTAAAATCAATAATATAATATTAAAATCTAAACTTACTTCTAATAAACCCTCAATGTAAACAGACAGTTGATGTTTAAAAACAATATTACCAAGTATACCCAGAATGGTCATGACCAAAACTGGATTGAAGATAATTCCTTTTAATAGTTGTAGAAACATCTTTAATTTATGGAGGCGCTGACCACTGTTAACTGTATGTGGATTTTCTCTTTGTTTATTGATTTCCATTAATACAAATGCAACTGGGTTGAGTACAGCGAGTGAAATAGGAGCCATCAAATATAGATAAAGAGCATATTCCGGATGAGTCTTTTCATAAATAGCATTTACTGCAATATATCAAAGTAATTTGTGTTAAAAGTTAAAAGCAATAATATCCAAAAATATAAAAGATATGAACTTACTTATAGGAAACCCCAATGCAAAGTCATTACTTTGTGTGCAAAATATGGCAAACATTCCAGCCTGTCCAAGATGCATTGGTTTAGAGACTAGTAAAGTTACTATTACAACTGCAAAAAATACTAGTCCTTTTGCTAGTAGTATTGCACACAAGAATGTCCAATTCACCATACTAAAGTCCAAGCGAGCCAAGGATAGAAAAATTAGAGATGGTAGTGCAAAGGTACCAACAAATGTGGATATACCCTTTGACTCTGATTTAGAGACAACATTCAGCCGTCCAGCTACATATCTAAAATAAAATTAAAATATAAGTACCTTAACATTTACAAGATTATTTTTTAATTTAAAGGATTTTACTTACCCACAAATAATTATAGTAAAACACTGAAATAGAGCTGGATATAAGTGATCTGATACAGTATCATTCACAATTATATTACTTGGATCCATATTGTAGTTTTTCAGGTACTGAAATAAATTACTGCACTCAGGTGAAATAGCCCTTATTACAAGAAAAAAGATTTTTGTTAAAAATACTCCTGTCTATACAATAGTTTACACGGGAATATGTATTGTGTAAAAATATTTTAATTTCACATTTTCATTTTGCCATACATTATTACGTATTTCTACATTTAATTTCTTTTCACTAACCTAATATTAAAAAAATATTTATTGCATTTATTCTGTTTTTAAGTTGTTTTCTTGCTTAAAAATTCAACCTAGTTTATGAAGCGAAATAATAAGTTTTAAGAATGTAAAAATTTCTTTAATTAATAAAATACTATGCTATATACTAATAAATAAAACTATCAGCATACATGTACCACTTTACCAGTAAAAATAAGTAGTTTGATTAAAAAATCAATAAAGTAGTAAGCACAGCGAATCCATAATAATCCGTAATCGGTGCACAAGTCACAACAACAGCAGTGCACAACAGTTCGCAATTTACAATCAAATCAATCAACATTCAACAATAACTATTGGCTGGTGACGGACGACAGCAGTATTACCAACAGTTGAAATTTTATCCCCCTTTTCAAAAACTCCTAAAACCCCTTAGGTGACAATTTGAAAATTATAGGTTTTTATCTATTTTTTTTATATATATATATATATATATATATATTATATATATATATATATATATATATAATATATATATATATTTTTAAATGAAAACAAGTAGCGTAAAAAACTTATTTATGGTTATTATTATAATAATTACATATAACCATTTAAAAATAATAATAAATTCCATAGATAACTTAGAAAATAATAAAAAATGGATATAATTTTTTGAAGTCTTTAACCGAAACTATAAGACCCTAAACAAAGAAACTAAATATTTTTGCCCCCTAAAAACTCCCCGGTGCAACTTTTTCAATTTTCAAACCTAAATTTGGGGAGAAGCCCCAAGTTGGCTACCCTGGTTACCAGCACAAAATCAGAAATGTTACCAGTTATGGCATTATGCGGTTCACCACTAGTGATAGATTCATCATTGGTCAGGTTAGATTCATATTTATTTTAAAATAATTCAAAAATTGAAATAATTAACTCGCCAAAAAGTTTAATAATTTACATATGGCAAAGATAAGAATGTGCTTCCTAGTTTATCATAAATTTAATAATCACAGATAACATATTAGTAAAGTTAATTATTTAAAAAAATAATTTTATTTACAAATAAAAAGAATCGTTATTTATATTTAAGTCATGCTATTGAAGAAAAAACCCTAAAAAATGCGCTTCTAATATTTTTTCCCCCTAAAAAACCCCCGGTGCCATTTTTCCCCTCTAAATTTAGGTGGAAACTCCTACGTTGGCTACACTGGACCATGGTGAGACCTGACACGTTCAGTGGGTGGAGGACCATAGCACCTTTATTCTTTAAATCTTAATGACATAACTATCTATTTACAAGAATTGACATTTACATGTCCACCCAATGATATTTTTATTATTATTGTTTGGGTGCACCAACTAGAATTTTTTCCAAACACTCGGCGTAGTAGGTATTAAATTTTGATAAAACTCGTTTTTACGAAGTCAGTTTTTTTATTTTTATAAATATTTTTTTGATTTGCATCTTTTTAGTTTTGGTCAGTTTAACATTTTTAATTTTATTTTTCTTTTTCCTTCGATCAACTACTAGTATCATGTCGGCGTAAGAATTCCGTCTCGGTAAATATAAGCTCACTTGCAAAGTGAGGGTATATTTCGATTAGTTCTATTGAAACATTGCTAGCGTAAACACATTCATAATGCCGCAATGTGTAATTAAAAGTTGCAAAAATAATGCGCGAAGAAGAAATTTTTCGTGCGGAGTGTCTTATTTTCGTTAAGTACACGTAGACTAAGTCAATATTTTAAGATCTAGCCTACGAAATAATATAAAAATGAAATTTTTAACAATTTTAAATTCGTTAAGAACGTTTGGCGAAATTTTAAGAACAAACAGAAAAAAAACATAACGATTTAGCTCACAAAGCAACAACGGGAAAAATATGCTTTATGTTTTCAATATAACGTTGATTTTACAATAAATATTATAAAACCTACGAAATGATCGTAAGTGTATGATGATAATTTGAAGATTTGTGACTTTATTACAAGGTGCTATGGTATTGATTAGGTTGAAAATAAAACTATTATAAGACTTTGTTTTGTTTCGTTAATATACAAATGTAACTGTATAAGTACATATTCGCGCGGACAGAATTTAGCTTTTATTTTATTAGTAGTTAGTTAATAGCTAGTAGTATTGTTGATCGAAGACAATTTCTTATCCTAAATTACTTTGTAACCGACTTCATAAAGAAGGACGTTCTCAATTCACTGTATTTATTTTTTATGATTATTGATATTTGGTACGTCAGAACTCCGTGATTTATTAACCGATTTGAACAATATTTGTTAAAAGTGTATACTTCCAATTTAATCCCATTTAAATTTAAAAAAAAATACTACCCCTAAGGGTGGAAAACTAGGTAATGAAAATGTGCAGCAAGTGCTTCTGTTTCGGTTGATGGTGCAGTAGTTCGTTATTGTCGACCTGATTTTATGGTAAAGCCAGAAGGTGGATAGGTGTAACTCCTCAACGGCTAATAGTAAATACTTTGAATTTGGGCTTATTTTGTTTGATTTGACAAGCCCAATACGTTAAAATTAGATTTTAGAGCCAGAATTTTTAGTGTGACTAATAAAAGCGAATTTTAGTTTTTCAATTTTCATATAAAAAATCACATCAAACAAACTTAAACGAACAAACAAACTTAAACTATAGTCAGCATTCTCAGAAAAATATGAACGTAGTGTCATTTGATTCGTAATGGTATGTAGATGATTTTTGAAAAAATCAAGTTCCGCTTGCAAAAATTGCAAAAGTTATAAACAAATAACAAGTAACTAAAAAAGAGGGTTTTTGTAATATTCTCAAAAACTAATTGAGAATTTTCAAATCTTAAAAAAAGATTCTAGGAGATGAGGAAATTTTCTAAAACAAAGTCTGGACTCCCGGAACTGTAGCGCTAATATTTATAATCTGCCTCTGTGCCTAGAGGGATGAAAATACTGTCAAAAACGGGTGCTATGGCTTGCGCAAGCTACGCCTACTTCGGACACTGTATCAATAAAAAATATGTTCACATATTATTAAGTATAATATTAAAGAAATAGAAAAATCAGGGGCTCACTGGGTAGATAAATAAACAATAATCCGCCGCAAAAAAAAAATATTACAACTTTTGCAGTTAGATATGCAATAGTTAATTAATTTTTTTTCTGCTTGAATATGAACATTGCACGTGTGATAATTGTTAAACTATAAATTCGAAATTTTATTTTCCTTGGAGCTATTCTTGAAAGGCTTCAGAATAGATCCCCGTTGGAAAAATTAAATTTTTTTTCTTTGTTATCCACAATTTACTTAGGTTGAAAAAAAAACTTTTTACTTAGGTTTTAAAATCCGATGAAAAATATTAATCAACTATTTTTCTCAAAAATAACACATGGTGTTTTTGTTTCATTATGAAGAAAAATAAAAAAATGTATATGAAAAATTTAATTGTTTGTAACAAATTGTTTAAATAATGAAAATTTAAATAAAAACGATTTTTTTGAAATTGTTGATAACAAAGTGCAAAATTACAATTTTTATTGTTCCAACGGGAATCTATTTTGAAGCCTTTCAAGAATAGCTCCAAGAAAGGAAAAAAGTCTCAAATTTATAGTTTAATAATTATACATATATCACACTTGCAACGTTCATGTTCAAGCATAAAAAAATATTAATTAAATGTATTGATTATTAAATCTTATGTAAACTATTTTTTTTTGGTTTTATACATGTATTTCCAATTTCTTGGAGTCAATGATTATGTCAATTTTTTTATAAAGGCTACACTGGTAAAATTGGGTTTCCGTATCCGTCGGCCATTATATTTTCATTATCGAGTTGTTCGTTCGCCGGGTCTGAGAGGTCGATACTCGTGAATGAAGAAATTGTAAAAAAATTCAAATTCTCTCAAAAGAGAGGTAAGTTATATTATATTTTACCTTATCCATCTGTAGTTTGATTTTTAAATTAGTTAAAAATTATTTATGTGTAAAAATATGTTCCAGATACTTATTCAAGCGTTTACATCCACGTAGGTACTACCTACACAGAACGAACATAAAACAACATTATGCAGTTTAACGCCTTTCAAAATCATCATCCCATGTAAGTTTTAGTTTTCTAAAATTTAAATTGCCTAGAAATCGTAATTCATTATATGAGCCGCATGAGCTGTTTAAATCTTTAGCTTGGCGGCCATTTTGTGCAATGCAATTCGCACAGCTGATAATGGACGCGATTCCGCGCAGGGTCCTTCACTCCTTAATTTAAAAAAATCAATAATATCATACTTTTTTGACACAATACATTTTATTTTTTTAAGTTCATTGGCAGTTTGAGGTTCATTGTATTTTCATCATATCTATAGAAAATAAATGTATGTCCAGATGTTGTAAATCACAGCTGGAGAGTAATCTCACGTAATGTAGTTATTTCATAATGAGATACATATTGTTAATATTTACGATTTCAATATTTTATGTTGAATAGTTAATTATTTACATTTATTTCATAAAATAAGTATTTGACTATGGTTTATAAGTTTCGACTTTAATTTATTCATTAAATTATCTATTTAACTTTAATTTAACACATCTCTTATCTATTTATCATTTTCTTCAATTTTAACTATAAAAGCACTTAGTAACTCTTTGTAAAGACATTATTAACCTTGTCATTCCTGTTTCATTTGATGTTATGTTTATCATATTGTGTAAGAAATAGTTTTAGTAATAGTTTTGATTTTATTATGGAACAACAGCAGCCACTTTTTTGTCAAGCACATAACAAAAACTACTGTTTTGTCAGACAACTTACAGGTTTACAAACATTTGTAAGTCATGATAGGACATTTTTTTATGCAAGTGATCTTTTTTTCCCAATTCCTTTGTTGTAGCCTTAAAAGTCTTGTATATAATAAACACTTAGTTTTTTTTAAATTGGTTTTAATAATATTCTATATTGATCCATGTTAATATAATATGATATATACTACATAGGATATTTATTATACATCAATATTTATAAATGTGTAGGTGGCTATTATATACTATTATTAAATGCATTTGTTGCTGGTTGCTGTGGAGCTGCATAAAAGAAATCAAAATTTGATTACCAGGTTAAGGCTGTTAAAGTTTACAAATTATTGTCTTTTAAAAATATGAAATAAATTTAGTATTTAGCCATGTACTTTGGTAAGTACTTATTAATTTTAACTGTAGCTATGTATCTCAAGAAAAAGAAACAATCTAAATAAAATAGTAATAGTAAAAGTAAAATAAGAATTAATGCACCACATAATTAATATTCTTTGTAATAAATGTATCTAATCAAAGATTTTGTTGGCAGCTATAGACCTCGACTAGACCGGAATGAACAATTCGGTAAAATTCCTTTCCTTACTGGCCTGCATGATTTCGGTGGGCCAAAAAATTTCCAGCCAAGAAATGGAATGGGCAATAAAAATTTTAGACCTCGAAATGACTTGAATGGGGTTAGAAATGAATTTAACAATATGAAAAATGAAAATGGAAATCCTAATGATTTTGGCGGACCGAAAGAATACAGGCCCAGAAATAATTTTAATAACCAAATTCCAAAGAAAAATGATTATGATGGTGAAAACAATTCAGGAGGCAATATGCAATTTTATAATGGAAAGGGAGACTTTGGAGGACCTAAACAGAATTTCCAAAAGAATTTTGGGCCCAAAAATTTTAACAATCAAAATGGACCCAGCAATGGCAATGGCCAGCAAACTTTTGTTCCTAAGAAAATATATAATAATAGCACTTCACAACCTTCCTCAGATTTTAATGATCGTAAATTACAAAGTAGAAAAGCAAAGTATCCTGGTGATGCTTTAATAAAGCCAGTATGGGATATGTCAAATCTTGGTACCATTCAAAAGAATTTTTATAAGCCACATGCTAATGTAGAAGCAAGATCAGAAGATGAAGTAGAAATGTTCCGTGCAGCTAAAGAGATAACTGTAAGTGGCAACAATGTTCCACGTCCTAATCAAGTTTTTGATGAGGGTAATTTCCCTGACCATATTATGAACACTATTAAAGAGCAAGGTTGGGATGAACCTACTGGTATCCAGGCTCAAGGATGGCCTATTGCATTATCTGGTCGGGATATGGTAGGGATTGCATCTACAGGTTCTGGTAAAACATTAGCTTACATGCTTCCTGCGGCCGTTCATATTGTTCATCAACAAAGGATTCAGCGAGGAGATGGCCCTATTGCTCTCATTTTGGCACCAACCAGAGAATTAGCACAACAAATTCAATCTGTAGCTCAAGCTTACAGTGCTCGTGGCTGTATCAGGAATACTTGTCTTTTTGGTGGATCTCCCAAAGGACCTCAAGCAAGAGACTTAGAACGAGGTGTTGAGATTGTTATTGCTACACCTGGACGACTGATAGATTTCCTGGAGAGAGGAACTACTAACTTACGACGATGCACATATTTGGTACTGGATGAAGCTGATAGAATGTTAGATATGGGTTTCGAACCTCAGATCCGTAAAATAATCGAACAGATCCGTCCTGATCGTCAAGTCCTTATGTGGTCCGCAACTTGGCCTAAAGAAATACAAGCACTGGCTGAAGATTTCCTGACTGATTATATCAAAGTAAACATTGGTTCTTTGAATCTTTCTGCAAATAATAATATCAAACAAATAATTGAAGTCTGTGAAGAACATGAAAAAGAAGTCAAGCTTACCAATCTTTTGAAAGAGATTGCTTCAGAAAAAGACAACAAGGTCATTGTCTTTGTTGAGACAAAGAAAAAGGTAGACATTTGTTTATATTGTATAATAACATAATACTATTTTTATATCTTTTGTAGATATGTAACACTTATTTTTTTGTTAATTAGGTAGATGACATAGCACGTGCAGTGCGACGCAATGGACACAAGGCGCTAGCCATCCATGGTGACAAATCCCAACAAGAGCGTGATGCAGTCCTTACCGAGTTCCGAAATGGGGCAACTAGCATTCTGATTGCAACAGATGTTGCCGCTCGTGGTTTAGATGTTGAAGATGTTAAATTTGTTGTTAACTTTGACTACCCAAATACTTCAGAAGATTACATTCACAGAATTGGTTAGTAAAGAAGATTTTAATAGGCACATATTATTTTTGTTAAATGTGATAAGTATAATATTTTTCATCTTATCTATCAGGTCGTACTGGTCGCTGCCAACAGTCTGGCACTGCCTATACCTACTTCACTAGTGGAGATGCACGTCAAGCTCGTTCTTTATTAGCTGTACTGCGAGAAACCGGCCAAAATCCTCCATCTAAACTAAATGACCTGGCAAGAAACAATAACAGCAACAATTCTAGTAAGATATACAGTGTATATTTTTTTTTATAATTTATAATTTTAAAAACTAATAAGTAAGAATTTTAAACGCTTACTAATTCGAAAAGAATAAATAAGTTTGACAAATAATTCTATATTAATGATTTATAATGTTACAGGCCGCAATCGCTGGCAACAACGAAAGGAAAATAATAGTGGTGCAAGTTCACCACGTCAAAAGAGCAATCAGTGGAATAACAAAATGGCTAACATGACCAATGAAGACAATCAGAATAATTACCAAAATCGTAATAGTCAACAACAACAACAACAACAAGCTCCACGATTTTCTAATCAGAACCAAAATACAAACCAAGGTTACAGACAACAAAATGGTTATCAAAAAACAGTACCTTTCCCTAGTCCTAATGTATTTGAATCTATGGGAAGTTACCAAGGAGGATACAATAATGGCTATCAGAATGCCTATAATACTAACCAGAATGGCTATGGACAGCGCACCTTCAACAGTGAGTGTTAGTTTCAATTTTTATCCCTAATTTTAATATTTTTCTTTATAATTTTTTATTGTAATTTCTTATTATTTTTTATTTTATTTATTTAGACACTCGTGCTAACGGCGGCCAACAATATCATCGTAACACAAACTCTGTTGGCAACAAATCTGCAGGATCTGGATCCTCCTATGGATCGCCTCCTCCTCATTTTGCTACCCCACCCCATTACCCACAAATGCACCCTCATCACCAGGATATGCTTGGTTAGTATTCTAAGTTGTATTGTATTACTGTACTCGTTTTTTTAATATTACTAGCGTCATTTTAAATTTCTTTAAATGATCAGGTGGCAAATACTATGGCGGCGGCGTAGGCGGTGGTGGTCCATGCGGCTACCAAGCGGCTGTGGGCGCTGGAGTGCCGTACCCGCACCTGCCGCCCGGCCCGCTGCTTTATGCACCAGTCCAACAGTAAATTATAAAACTTTAACCCACATTATTGTGTATCTGTTCAGTCTAATTTCACGCTCAATATACTGACCTTAATATATATTTAAAAGCACAGAATGTGTCAGTTAAATGTTTAGCGTATAAAATATTTCAGGTTTAAATTATTCCATAGAAGTGTATTTCTGATGGACTGAATTGCTATCTCAATAATGTGGACTATTTTTAATATGGCCCTCTTGACACAAAAAATAATTAGATTTCAGAATTTTCACTTTGATGCCCCTATTCAATTTTTTTTTCAGATTATTAACCCTTAAATAGAATAATATCGTACTTAGTTTCAATTTTTGATTGTTTTTGTACTATTGACTGGATGGGGCAATGTTGTTTTTATAACTTTAATAATAATTAATTAGAATATTTTTTAGATCTGAATGAAAGCATACAAATTTGATTAGAATATGAACAGTTTTGGTCCTCATTTATAATTAAAGACAAAACTACTTTATGGGGAGAACAATTACTGTACTTTTTCACAACTTTAAATGCTTTGTGATTTATCTTTCAGATCAATATGTATGGTTAAAATAAGTGTGTTAGGTTTAATCTGGTTTATTACCTGTTGACCATATTAGTATTTACAATCAAACTAACACAATAATACCCTTGTAACTTGGCTTTCAAATATTTTGTATTATGGCATTTATAATATATGAAGCTTTTACAATTTGAATCTTTACTGTCTGGTAATTTTTTCCATATTGTTTATTGTAAAGAATTTTATTTAAGAAACATGTTATAACTTATAGTTTTATATGAATTGTTATAAGAATACATAGTAGTTCACACTTAAAATATTTTATTGGGACTACTATTCTATGACAATGCTTAAATATATAAAAAGAATTCCAGTGAGTTGAGTACCGAGTGCATAATTAATGATGTGATTTTGGTTTCTACAAATTTGTGTATCTAATTTGTCTCACAGTTAACATGTTTTATTTAAATGAAAGATTAAAATATATAATAATGCAAACATCAATGTATAGCAGCAAATGGTAAATACGGTCAACAGTGAATGATCCATATCGGTGGGATATTTGAATAACTTGTCATTTCCACCATTAGATTTTAATCACTATATTTGTTAGAGTAGTTGGTGTGGGTACCCGTATGTGTAATCCCGGGTGCCTTTCGTTTTAAAATGTCTGTATGATGTACGAAATGCACGAAACATATAGAAGATGAGTAAAATTTAAGTGGGTGGAATTCAAAGGGCAGATATAAAATGTAATATTTTATATAAATTATTTTTATTGTTAATGAATCTTATCCAGTGAAAATGTGCGGGACAACTTAGTGTAAGAAAATTGAAAATGCTTTTGATATACTTCAAAACAATCTGTATTGCCAGATAAAATTGTGAATATTTTTCTTATGTAAAAGTGATGTCGATGACATTTCGAGTCATAATTTCGAGGTTATATATTTTTATTAATGGTTATTAGATCTTGAGTATTACGCCTAGGGATATTAGTCTTATAACAGTCAGACTAAATAGCTTAGATTTCGAATGCGGTAAAATTGATTGTATCGTTCTCAAAAATTATATAAAAGGATGTAAATATGTGCATTTAACATAGGAACACCATTAGTATTTTGGTCATTACCCGGTAGCCGAGGAATGATTCCTTTTTATTTCTTAGCAGCAGTAAATGTATTCTTGGTGATCGTTTTCGATTATTCTTTACAATGTAAATTTCACATAATTCTAGTTAATTACTGGAGTTTCTTTGTACGTAAAGGGGTTCTAAGGGCTAACGGTAGGAACGTCAATTGGTACAAAATATAATTAATAAAGCAGACATTATGTATGTATTGTGTTGTTTTAGAAGCCCGTTACTGTCCAAAGAGTAAAAATCTGTGATATTTCATTACTATAACCTGTCGTTGCGTTGGTCAATTGTTAATACATAAGAACACTTCCCTTGATCGGAAAGTGTAAACTAGACAAAAAATATATTTTTTGACTATTTGAGCGAATTTCATGAATGTTTGTGACTACAAAGCTTGCAAGTCGTTCACAAAATATATGATAGGTATAAGAATATTTTATTGTTATTCTATTTAGTTTTCAGTTTACCGCGAGGTGACGAAATGTACCAGTTCAAAGGGACGTAAAAGTTATTATCTAGAAATCCCGTTGTTAAACTGCATCTTAAAGATACGAAACAATAACTCGCACGGGTCTGATTAGATTCAAGGGGTGAACAACTCTGTGTGAATTTCGCGTCGGATGAGCCGTTTGCGATGCGAGATTTACTTGCTATTTATGTACATTATAAGAGAAAGATTTCCACGAAGAATGTGTATAAGTGCGTACGTCATCTGTAAGATGTGCTCGTATTTGCCCGACGCGCCTCCGCCCGCAGCGGCGCGCGTTGCCGGGAGGTCGAGCGGTCGCTCCTGTTTCATGTACAAAGTACTGCACCCACCTCTACTAAACAACTGTGATAATAACACTAAGTAGCGTAGCAGGCGATTTATATACTAGTTACGTCCAAGGGAAGGAATGACATCATATCTGACATACTGTATTGTGATAATAAATATTATATCGAGACGTGTACAGTTTCAGCGCGTATTGATAAAACTTTTTCTCTAAACAAGACTGATTATAATTATTTCTAATTGAGTATTTTATACGAGTTTCACTTTGACTGAATGAATTAAGATGTCTGTATTTATATCGGTAGTATTCTTGTGCTGTGTGTTTTCACCAAAATTTATTATTCACTATGTTGGATATGAGTCAAAGAGCCTTTCTAATATGCGGTCACCTGATTGAATGAAAATGATATTCAACTCTTAAAATAAGTTGATTTCTACTTTGTTTATTGTGATGGTAAATGTTGTTGACGAATCGTGGCAGCGACAGTATGAGAACTAACGTTATAAAATGTATGTTATTATTTGTTGTTAATTTGCGAAATTTTATTTATTCAACCAGATTATCTCATAGACGATCGTAGTTTCATGCTTTACTATATACTATTTAAGGATTTATTTTCTAAAATTGTAGGTTTGTGAAAAATATACATAGATTTTTAAGTATGTGGCAATGCAGATAGATCTTCATAAATATTGATTCTATAACAAAATACATAGTTCATATTTATTCAATTTATAAGGTAATGTAAAGGGAGATAGAAACTCCGTTTTAAACTGTCCCAAAGGGAAGTCTTCTGAATGTTTCTAAGAAGTGCATTTCTTCTATGTAATACAGTATTAAATTCCGATTAATAAATTGATGTATGAATTATATTGTTCTCATTTACGATCCATATAACAATGTAACCTCCACCCAGTTTCTAATGTTACAAGGTAGGTATGTGTTTGTTTATAACCAGATAGGTTGGGGTTTTTTATTAAAACAAAGTCTGTAATTAGATACAAAACGGTAATAGTCAAGACAAATTTTACTTATCTAATATATTAAAGCGATCAGTTCTTGTATATTTATTTACCAGCGATCTCGGAAACTCTTCTACGATTTCGCTGAAGTTTGGTATGTAGGGGTTTGCGGGGGCGAAAAATCGATCTAGATTAGTCTGGGAAAACATATTTTCGGGTTTTCATGCGACTTTCTTTCTCATTATTCCACGCAAATTATGGTCCCTAATTTCGCACGCTCGGGCATAAGCATTGTATTTATTCAAGTTTTTAGTTCAAAAAATACTTCTGGCAATAAACTCTGAGCGAAGCTCGGTCGCTCAGGTACTTAATCAGATTATTACTGTACGAAAATGCCCTTTTTTCTTGTGCGTATAAAATTCTAAGCAGAATCTACATTAAATATTTTTTGCAAAATCTTATTGAAATAGACTTTATTATAGACACAGAGACCGAATCTTCAGTTTTTAGAATTTTTGTTTGTCTGTCTGTTACCGCTTCACAGAAAAACCACTGGAGGGATTTTGATGAAATTTGGTATAATGATAGCAGTATATGGTTATCCGGGTCGACATACTTTTATATACTTTTTACCGCGGGAAAATGTCTCATTTTTGTGAAAAAAATACAAAAACTGCAATGTAAGAGTATACTAATTTGTAAAACCTAAGAATTTGGTTTTAGGTCATCTGAACGCGGGCGGAGCCGCGGGCAATGCTAGTAAGATAAAAAAAATGATCTCAAAGGATCGTATTGGGAGTTTTTGTGATTATTTATAGATGGCGCTGTTTATTTAGATGGACAGTTTATGGATCAACGCCATCCAGCGGGGAAGAATTTTGCCTTTTTCTCCCGCCAGATGTCGCGATATTCCTTTCGAGAAATCTTCTCTATTTAAGAAAACATAAATAGCGTGAATTATGACTTATATGAACCATTGAACAAGAGGATTGAATTGAATGAAATGGAACATTTGTGCCAGAATTATTTAATTATTGTGTTAAAAGTTAACATTATTTTTCACTTAATGGTATAGTAATCGGAAAATTCGTTATCTGATTCCTTTTGATTTTATATAAGATACTTAAAGCTTTTTTGAGTACAGTGGAAATTTTATAAACATGATTTTTCTTATATTAAATGAGTACGATTAAAACTATGAGTACTGACATCTATGAACTGGTGAGATATGAATATATTTGGTATACCGGAATAATAAGTATATCTAACATTCTGTTAGATGGCGCTACTTTACTGTTTTATCAAAGGTAAAATTTGACGTACGTCTAATGTCTACCACTGTCTGTTTCATTTCATGTTTTTTGGTAAAATTATAAATAAGCGATAAATAGCTTATTCCGTGTAATTAGTGATTTAACATTATCAAGATTTAAGTGCTCTCTTTAATTCATTCTTGAATACTTCATAAATTTAATGAACATTTGCGATGTTTTGGTGACAACGATCTTAAAAGGTCATTAGCTCTGTTATAAATATAATGGTATGGTTTTCGTATTTTTTTCTCTGAAATTTCATTGTTTTATAATTAATGTGAGTGTATTTCATCAATTAAGTATTAAAGTTTTGTATTTGGAAATGCTACATAACCCCACTTTCACATTACAATATTGGTCTAGACGGCCTTGAATCTAATCTTGTCAAGTCAATGTCGTTTATTTATCAAAATAGATATATAGTAATCGTTAAATAATTTTATAAATCTGAACTCTGATATTATTTTTTGCTAAACCCCCTTTCTTTGGTCGTCTTATAGATTGCAGAATCTTTTTGTAATATGCGATCTCTATCCGATTTTATTTATATCTATTTAATTAATACCCGCAGCTAAGCGAAAATCAAAAATAAAAAAGGTACCTACATATTTTTGCCGTACAGAGGAAGGGTAAGAAATTTCAATTTAAAGTAGATACAGTTCGTAAATAATATTGTTACTATGATTTCTTCGATTTTATCCTTATTAAGCTAACTATAATAAAAATGCACAAACATGACACATTGTCTATTGTCCAGGAATTGAAGGAAGACAGGCAGATGGCCACCAAGGGCGAACAACTAGGTTAAGGCGTCATACAACACGTAACCAGTTCGTGATAGCAAGCGAGGTAAGTTACTTTACTCACTATGGTAACTCGGTCATCCTAAACTGCGATGTAAACACTGATTCTTACTGTTTATGCTGACTTTCTAGTTTCTTTTAATTGCGCATTCCATTTTATTTCCGCCGTTTTGATCCTATATTGTAGCAAAAATAGGGCCAAGCTCTATTAATATATTTGAACAGTCCAAGAAAATTAAATTTATTATCACCATACCAATAATCGAATACTGGTTACAGCAGTGTATTTTAACTATAACATACTTACCATAACGCTGATTATTAAAAATATCTTTGAACCTCATGTAATACCTACTTCCATATATGTACTCAATTTAAAAATGGCTACAGCCTTCACAAGTACGAATGCTGTGTTTACAAACAAATACAACGCGCACACTAGCGTGAATGCCACATAGCCATAATTGCATTCGCCTTCTCTTTTATAAAGCTTCTTTATTATTAACATGCTATTTGTAAAGATACCTTGTTGCTGTTTTCTAGATCTATAATGTGATTTCTATATAGTAATATACATGTTATAAATATATATGAACGCCACTTAGGTTTCTGTACTTTTATAAGACGGTTTTATATTGCGCGATTTCGAAATAATTGCTCAATTCAAGCTCCAGTCAAAAAATCCAAACCCTAAAAAAAGAGTAATGTGTCTATGTATGTTATAGATACTCATATGCTTATATCTGAATAGTTATTGTATAGAATAGAACGGTAGGTCTATTAAATATCGATTAAATATATCCTCCTCATAGAGTATGTAATTTCCTATAGTTTAATATACGTAAGTATATCTATTTAAAACATACGGAAACTGGTCTCTGAAAGGCTTTAGCGTCATGAAAATAAAAAGAAAACTCAAACTAAAATATAAATCGTTTACGTACGAATAACTACGTATCGTATAAGCCAATAACTATAATAGACTTTTAATTTGTATATAATACTGCGGTAACGGTATTGTAAAGTATACATTTATTATGTTGGACCTATTGAACAATGCAAAACTTATACTAAGTCTGAATATCTTCTCGATGTTAAACGAGGCTGTTTCTCAAGTCTTGACTTTCTACGTTGCGTAATGTTTTTGCGTTTGTTTTAAAACGAAACAGTTGCATAATCACTAGGAATCGAACTGGTTTATATAGGACAGCTACGATAATTTGCCAGTCGATTTAATATGAATTTTCAAAAATATATCATCTACTCTTATCTTCAATCTTCGTCATCAGTTTCCATATTCATCGATTATGAAAGGTACTATCGATTAAGTAAGAATGTGAACTGCTTCATCTTAGCGATCTTTGACGTGTAGTATATACATACAAAACCTTACCTACTTCATTTTTCTATTATCACAAATATGGCGATAATCAGTGTGCGGTGGCAATAGCCATCCAACGCCGTGATTTATGTAAATGGTCCTGAGTCAGTTATTGTACAATCAATACAAATATAGGTCCTCTTAGGAAATTAATACTGTGGTCTCCAGTGTGAAGTGGCAGTGCCAGTCAGACTGTTGCCCCACTCGACCACGACGATCGTTTTGTGAATGTAAAACTTATTACACAATGGTTTGTTTTGTCGGTCGATAGATACTCTTTGCATATTGATAGTTTAGAAGACTAATTTTACCTATATTAATATTCTTGCATAAACAGAATTTATCCAATCAAATAGTAACCATCCAAACTTCCATACTAATATTATAAATGTAAAAGTGTGTTTGTTTGTTTCTTTGTTTGTTTGTCTTTTTTTCACGTCGAAACGGAGTGACGGATTGACGTGATTTTTTGTGTGGAGATAGTTGGAGGGCTGGAGAGTGACATGGGCTACTTTTTACCGCGAGAAATAATCTAATTCCCACGGGGAAACACGTTATAATACAACCCAAAAATTATTTATGATCAGTATTACTTGAAACTTGGTATAAATGCTTTTCAATACAATTAAATAAATACGTGTTTTAGCATTTTTCGAAATTCATCCTATAAGAGGGTAAAATAGGGGATGAAAGTTTGTACGAAACCTACTTTTTTTGGAGTTTTTCTGTAGTTTTAGCGCGAGCGAAGCCGCGGGCTCTGCTAGATTATATATAAATTCGAAGTAAGAGGAGTGACATGAAGCGACATTCCAAGCGCTGATGTAGAATACGATTGCGTTGCGCAACGTGTTTTGACGGCAGAGACGTTGCTTCATTGCTGTATACCTACTGCCTACGTAATGCGTAACTACACACTTACTTTTTCTTGTTATATATTTTATGTGTGTTACCTGAAAACAAAGTGTCCGACTTCTATAACTGAGAGATCTGCTTACACCACATTATTGTAGGGTTTCGGGTAATGTTGTATTTGTGTCTTCAAAGGAGTTGGAGTCCGTCTGGGTTTATTATGTTGTAATTAGTATCTAAATCGTTGCATTAATTTATTTGAAATGTAATGTGGAAGATTTCTTGAACGGAGGGCGCTACACGTATAGCCTATTTACATTCAGTCTGAGGTTAAGCAATTTACTATGATATCTCTTTTGTACCTGGTTTTTTGCTTCTATTGTTCGCATCTTACCTGTGCAATGTATTGTACCTGAAAGTTAGACCAGCTGAAGGAAGAATTGAGAAGGAGAATGTCATCCTGAAATAAATACGTGTTTTCATTTTTTAAAATTTAATCCCATAAGGGAGTAAAATATAGGATATAAGTTGGTATGAAACTGTAATTAATATGTAAAATAGTACAAAAATAAAAATTCATCTGTAGACGATTTTAGAGTTTTCATATCACTTTCTGTACAATGACGTCCATATAATAAACATACCGGCATATTTAGCGGAACATAAAATAAAGGTTTGATATCAGTATCATATAAGGTTGCTGGCTGGTTTATACGTCATTTAATTTAAAAAGAAATATTTTCAAATTAAGAAAACAATAATATTTTCTTAGATTTACGCGAATGTTTGACATTATTAAATAAAACTATCTTTTCGGATTATTTCGCGGATTTATTTTGATTTTTGGTTCCCGACGTTTCGAATGCTTTACAGCATCCATGGTCACGGGAGTGACGAAACGTCGGGAACCAAAAATCAAAATAAATCCGCGAAATAATCCGAAAAGATAGTTTTATTTAAGAAAACAACTGAATATCACATTTTATGCAATTGTTTTAATTTTATTTAAATACACCTTATCTGGAGCGAATTTCGAGTATTTCTTCCTTCTGAGTTTGATTTAAAATTTCATTGAAATACTGTTTTTTGTTAGTTTTTTTTTAATCGCGTATCTTTTTGGAGTTGAGGACTAAATTATGCCTTTTTTTTTTTTTTTTTTTTTTTAACGTTGGGAAATGCATTTACGCACGAAGTGTGGGACTCACCGGCGAAGCCAGTACTACCCACTAAAACCCAACAAAGCCTTCCCCCGTCTTAATGGGGCGTCGCAGGATCGCTTACGCATTCAACTACGACGCCCCGACGGCAGGTCTGCCGAAGCAGACCACAACAACCATGGGGTTGCTCCACGGTCCACTCTGCTATCAGAGAAGTACCAGGAGCAACCCGCATGGTACACCGCCCTCCGAAGAAGGCCGCCTTCCACCGCCCACCGAAGCGGGCCACCTCCCTGTGCGTTTCTTGGCTTCGCGAGTACACTACTGAGCCCCCCCACCACGACAAGGTGAACGCACGTTGGGGGGAGGACTAAATTATGCCTGACTTAGCCCCAACGGAGATTGCCAGGGCACTTGAAATGCGAAGAAATGATCAAACCTACAGAGTGATATCCAGAGATCTTTGTCGACCAGTTTCAACGATCCATCGCAGTATCTAACGGTTCAGGGAGACCGGTACTTATGTAAGAAGAGCAGGACAAGGCAGAAAAAGACTCATTTCGAGTAAGGATGATCGTTTCATTCGGCTTCGTGTACGTAGAAACCCCCGTTTGACAGCCGTCCAAGCCCGGCATGAGTTAGAAGCAGTGTGGGGTGTAACCGTAAGTGAGCGTACGGTACGAAGAAGGTTCGAAGAAGCTGGTTTGGGTTCATTTGTGCCCGCCAAGGCTCCAAGGCTCGAGGTAAATCATCGTAGAAACAGGTTAACTTTTGCTCAGGAACATCGACTTTGGAACGCGGACCAATGGAGTAAGGTATTGTTTAGTAATGAGTGCAGAATTCTCTTAAATCAAATTGACGGCAGGCAAAGAATATACAGACGCAAAGGAGAACGATACATTCAGACAAACTTTGAAACTACAGTTGCATATGGCGGTGGATCAATAATGGTTTGGGTGGGCATTTGTTTGGGAGCTCGCACAGACTTGGTAGTGATTGACAGAGGGAGTCTGACTGCAGACCGCTATATCAGAGAAGTTTTAGAAGAAAATTTCGTACCGTTTTGCCCCCATATATCGGTGACGATTTTTGTTTTTATGCAGGATAATGCTCGGCCGCATACCTCTCGGGGTAACTCAAGCTTATCTTAATGATATGAATATCACTGTTATGGAGTGGCCGGCGAGATCACCAGATATGAACCCAATAGAGCACGTTTGGGACTTGCTGAAAAGAAAAGTTAAGTCCAAAATTCCAGCTCCTGCCAACGTGGGTGAACTGCGAATCACCGTAGTTGAGGAATGGCGGAGACTATCCCAGGAGACCATCGATAACATCATTCTCAGTATGCCTAGACGGGTAGAAACTTTAATAAGAGCACGTGGAGGAAATACGCGATATTAATCACCATTTTCTAATTTAAATAATTGTTATTTTAATATTAATTTTCACTTTTCCCGGTTATATGAAAAGTTCAAAAATGTACCATTTTTCACAAATAGCCTTTACTCGCAAAATCTGTTTTTAATGTGATCTCATTTTAAGTAAAACAAATGAAACTTTAAATAACAAAAGAAGTGTAGTAAATAGATTTTAAAATAAAACCATATTTTTTTAATAATGGACCTTTTTTTTGTGTTCCGCTAAATATGCCGGCGAGTGTATATAGCCATAAATATGAAGATTGTGATTTCGCCAATTTTGGTCGTCTAAAGGCTTTAGCCCACAATTTCTTCAGTTTTTGTCTTTAGGAAACAAATGATATCAATTTTCTTTGCATCCTGGCACTGCACAATTAGTTATTTTAATTAAATTTTAAATAATACTGAGGGCTATATTGATCACGACATCTGGCGGGAGTAAGAAACTTTTAAGGATTTAAAAAAAATCGACAGATCTAAATACAGATTTCAGAACGTTGATATAAGATATTGTTTTTCAAGCCATTTATTTGTCAATTGTCACCTCTAAGTACATGTAACTTATAAATTCTCAAAATAGATGACACCCATATTGTCTATATTTTAAACTACATAGATAGATGTTGTCACGCCTTGTTAACTGTTTAACAATAAATGTTGTTCATGATGACTTTCATCTCTTATAATAGGAAATAGTATAGGTACGTAAATTCTAATAACTCGTCCTTGTATTGCACAGACGCCGACGCGACGGTATATAGCGGGGTCCTAGTGCTGATAATATTTGAAATACATTCTTGAAATTATTATACATATACTAGCGACTCACCCTCGCTCCGCTCGGGTTCGTCCCTGGGGTGGTGTCTGGGAGGACCACCCTTATCCTTATCACTTAGGGGTATGAAAAATAGATAGTAGCCGATTCTCAGACCTACTGAATACGCATATAAAATTTGGTAAAAATCGGTAAAGCCGTTTCGGAGGAGTACGGTAACAAACATTGTGACATGGAAATTTTATATATAAGATAAAATATTTGAACTGAATAGAGCGCTAAGCCTTTGGCATAAGATTTTTTTATCGTTTACTATACTTAGCCAAAACGAATTCTATTAATAATTAGAAATTTTGTTCAACAATATTTTTAAAATAAAAATTGCTATCTTTTGCGATTTGAACTTTTGGATAACTTTTTTAATACGTGTTTTTGGTTATGTGACTGTTTTATTGTCACAAATTACGATCAAAACCATATAGCTACAACTTTAGTAAAAACTTAATATAAGGGCATCATAGACTCGCAAATAAAATGTATTACATATGATACGACCATAAAATAATAATATCATTAGACTATTCACTATGGACCAATTACATGCATATAATAACAGTAATAAGTAAATAGTAAGTTTTTTTAATACAAAGTAGCAAGTAAGAATTTGTCTCAATAAAAAAATAGAAAATTCGGTCTTCTGTAAAAATTAACCGGGCAGCATTTGCATATTATCAATATTTAGTGCACTCGTAATTTCTTACAGTAGGTACACTATACTGTGATTTTACTAAGACCTAAAATTTCGTTTATTGACTCAGTAAAATCTTGTAGATATATCTGTAAGGTAATGAAAATCTACATGTATATAATAAAATTGTAACTAAGACGGAACTATACATTAAATATTTCTTGGAAAATCTTATTGAAATAAACATTATTATCGATACAGAGGCCGAATCTATAGTTTTTAGAACTTTTGTCTGCCTGTGTGTCTGTTGGCGCATCACGGAAAAACCACTGGAGGGATTTTGATGAAATTTGGTATAATGATAGCTGGTTATCCGGGTCAACACACACTTTTTACTCGGAAACGGCTCCAACAATTTTCATGTAATTTAGTACGCAGGGTTTTTGGGGGAGATAAATCAATCTAGTTTAGTCTTATGTCTGGGAAAACGCGTGTTTTCGAGTTTTCATGCAGTTTTCTTTTGCTATTCTACGCAAAATATGGTCGGTAATTTGCACGCTCGGGAATAAGCATCGTGGTCAAGCGGCCAAGGTGCAAGATCAACAATCACAGGTGTCCAGGTTCGAATCCCGGTCGGATACAAAGGTATAATTTATTTTTGTTTTGTTTTTGTATTTATTCAAGTTTTTAGTTTTTTTTTTTTAAAGAAAATTGTACTTTTTAACCAAAAACTCCGAGGTTCTAAAAATTTAAGCGAGTACCGTTCATGTGGAAATAGAAAATACAAACATTATTGCTAACTACAAAAATAAAACAAAATTGGTCGACTATTTGTATTAATTGATATTTCCTTCTCATCTCAGGGCATCTAAAGTAATTATGAGGCTACGTATTCCTGGGAAACTTTAAATATTACTATGTGTGTTAGTACGACGACATGTTGTTTTACCAGATTTTTGTTTATGTATAATATATACCCACGACCCTTGTTATATGGAAGGAAATGAAAGATATAAATATACTTTGAATTTGTTTACATCTCTGAGGTTTTTAACCCCAGAACATAGAACAAGAAATATTGAAGGACTTTTTGTATATTATTTATACATTTAAAAGGTTTTTTTTATTATTTTATCATATATTTTTTTCTAATTTTTTTATAATATATTTTTTCTGTTCTGTAATCTAAATAGACCAATATTATTAAAACTCGGTTATAAATGAACAATAAGTAATTTAAAAGATATGAAGCTCCACAATCTTGCTAGTAGAACCGTTTTTGCTAAGTACCATTGCAACACTTAACCTCACACTCTTTCCCACAGTATTTTAAAATATGAACTCTCAATAAACAACGTGGAATGCTCCAGTGTATTTGTAAGTTAGGTTTGAGGAGTGTTATTCATGACGACATAGTAAAAACAACCCCCAAAGTGCGATCCCCTTGTCGTGGTGGGGGGGCTCAGTAGTGCCCGGCAATGCAGCCGGGCGCGAAGCCAAGAAACGCACAGGGAGGTGGCCCACTTCGGTGGGCGGTGTACAATGCGGGTAGCTGGTACTTCTCTGATTCTCTGATGGCAGAGTGGACCTTGTAGCAACCCCATGATTGTTGTGGTCTGCTTCGGCAGACCTGCCGTCGGGGCGTCGTAGTTGATTGCGTAAGCGATTCTGCGTCGCCCCATTAAGACGTGGGAACGTTTTGTTGGGTACTGGCTTTGTCGGTGAGTCCCACACCTCGTGCGTAAATGCATTTCCCAACGTTAAAAAAAAAACAAGGCAACTTCGCTTGATTCCGTTAGTTTGTACTTATTTTAAACTGAATTACATTTGCCAAAAAAACAGTTGCTTATAAATCGGGATTTTCCATTCCTTTAGTTATTTTCCAGTTACACAGTATCGTAAATTATTACTAAGATGCATTATCTTTTTTGCTACGACAATAGGCTTTTATAAAATGTAGCGTAACATTATCATAATACGTATTATAATATTTCCCACTGACCTACAAACATGCATGATATTTTTCATCTCTAGCCGAAACTCTTTCGCTTTGACTTTGTCAAATTTTACATTTATCTTTTATATCCTAATATTTCTAACTATTAATAAAATGATTTTGCAAAGGCAAATTGAAGAATTATTTAAAGGAAAATAACTACAGAATTTATAACTGTTTTGACGCAATACTGTACTTATTTGTTCTGATATTTATTTATATTGATATTTTTGTTGATTGTTTATTTCGATGCTTGTTTTGTTAGCAAAGGCATCGGGTTGTTGCTCAATCCAAAGGCCGCGGCAAGGTCGTTTCGCCCGCGCGCCGCCAATCGCCGCTGTCTCTTATGTAGCGTGCAGTGTCTACTATCTACTGCGAGTATGTGAAACTAAGTACATTACTGTTACATGAACTAAAACCATATTTATATGGCTTTAGTAATATTAATAACTTGTGTACCTTTGCCACTGTTGGGATGTTTTAGTAAAGTATTTTTAGAATTAACGCACATAATATTTCACAAAATCTTGTTATATAATATACTTTATATAACAGATAATATATATTTGAAATGTAAAAAGAAAATCTTTGACTTTAATCATTGTCGAGTACTAATTTCTGTATGCCTTTATAAAAGGATAAGCGACTCGCCCTGGCCTCGCTCCGCTGGGGTTCGCTCTAGGTACGTTTAACGGTTAGTATAGATTTCTCAGAGATGAGTATTTGCCCGCAATAAAAAGTATCCTATATGTTGACCGGGGTAACCAGCTATCATCATACCAAATTTCAACAAAATCCGTCCAGTAGTTTTTCTGTGATGCGGTAACAGACAGACAGACAAAAATTCTAAAAGCTATAGATTCGGCCTCTGTATCGATAATAATGTCTATTTCAATAAGATTTTCTAAAAAATATTTAATGTACAGATTTGACTTAGTTAGAATTTTATTATATGTATAGATGTATGTAGAGATGTACTTAAATCGGGAATATGTTTTTGTGTGTTTTTACTCAATGTCTTCGCCAAATGTGAACTGATTTCAATGGTGTTTTAATAAATAGGGGTTAGGCATGGGCCTCATCCCTCAAGGGTAGACCCGTATAGACTTATAGATGAAACGAAATGCTCCTTGGTGTCCTAATTAAGTTAATATTGATTTTAAAGTCTATGTGTACCTTTTTCATAAAAAACTAAAAAGTAATAATTTAACTCTATTTGCTATAACTACTTTGGGAAGAAGACCTGTTTAAGAAGTGGTGTTGTTTTTTGAAAGTCTTAGATTTTGAAGTATTAGAAATTACCCTTTAAGTGTATAATTGTTTTTATTTATTTAAATAATAATTTTACTCTGTAGAGATTAGAGAAAAAAAAATATAACAATTTTTAATATCAATCAATAGGAAATAATACCCTTCTCATCTACAGTCTGCCTGTGTTTTGTGACGTCAGCATTGTAGTTCAGTTAAACACATATTGATTTTTTATATTATGTTGCAAACCTACAAGATGTTCGATCAACTTGATCAACGTTTTGAAATCTAATACATAAATAGTATGAAACCGTCAATAACCACTCCCACACGTTCTTATTTATTAACTCTTAAAGTTTCACGCACAAAATGTCACATAAAGCAAATAAGCGTAACAACGGTTTGGAAACATAGACATTCCTTGATCATCATTGGCAAATTTCTATTTGTCCTCGCGTGTCTCTCGTCAGCACCTACTTCATAACCAACGAACCGTAAAGTATATGTCAATATAGATTCTTTTTAATCGTTATTAGTAGGCTTCGATCGCATTCCACATACGCGTTTAACTGCGTTGCCTCGATAGTGGCAAGTGGGCTAAGGTCGCGAACTTGCATTTTTCATGTCGCCTAGTTATTTGTTCGTGTAACAACACTGTAGCATTATTAATCTAGTTTTATAGTTGCATTTACGGATTTAGAGAGGTCAAGCTGACCCACTTTCTAAGACACTAAATAAATCATATATTTATTTGATACTTAGTTGAATATTTTATATGGAATGTTTGGAAATATAATTTTGTTTCTGGTATTAACCTGCGTACATTTTTAAATTGTGTTTGTTAAGCATTACACCAATCTAAGTTTAGCCATACCTGCGTAGGATATTTAACTCTGATATTGTGAAATGCGCTTTCGTTCTAATGCGGCTGCGTTTAAGATCTAGGTCAGGCACGAATAAAGTAAGCCATATTATACACAAGCCACATATAGTATGTATTATTGTCTTAAATGTATTTTATATAAATTTAAGTATGTTTGGAATATCTTTAATAGTCCAGGATCCCGGGTCCATTCTTACAATTGATTGGTATCAAGCTAATTTTCCGTGAGTTCAGAGCTTCATTTTGATGAGACGCCCAACTTTTTCTCTTACGAAAATTCTCGATTGTGGTAGATAGCACTAAAAAGATCTAGATATATTTTATTACCAGCAGTTAGAATAGCAGAGCGAGCAGTTTGTCGTCGCGCTTAACTTGCATGATTCATGCCTGATTTCATGCACCCGTCCTCCGACGCCGGAATGTAGGTCGATGTTTGTGATGGTCTGTTTGGGTTTTCTTAAATTAGATGTTAACTAAAAATAAAAACCAGTCATTATTTTCGTATCGTCATTTATATTATTCATTGATTTTAATTAAAACTACAACGTCGCATCGACTTGAATTATGAAGCCAAATATTTTTACAAAACGAATTTATTATTAAATAAGGTCTTGTAAAAATTAAAACCTTAGTGGTGGAAAAAAGTTTTTTTTTTAAATAATAAATACTTGTTAACATAATATTCATGTAAATCATAATATTTCTGTGTATGCGAATCAAACATTTCTACTATACTCTATTTTTTATATTTTATCTTCTACACACTGTAGCAAAAGATAGTATAATATAAATATGAAATTACAATACCTAATACCAAAATGTCAAAAATGCATATTCACACATATATAATATTCTTATTTTAGAGCACCACGTATTTTTATTATTGTTTATGAAATATTTTTTTTCAAATTAGTTTCTTTTATGCGAACTTGGTTTATTGTCGGCTAGCGACTCAACCTCGCTTCGCTTGGGTTCGTCCTTAGGTACCTACGTTTTAACGGTGGGTATAGAACAGACTATATATAGGAGGCATTCCACGCCAAATCGAACGGTTTCAAAAAACTTTAATTTTGATTTTCTTAATATTTGATATTTTTAGTACTCTACTCCTCAAAAGAGGCTTCCTGGTAAAGCTTGAGACTTTTTTGATCACTTGTTTAATACCGCTCTTTTTTGGTTTTTTTTCTCACAACTTTCTTAGTAATGGTCGAAGTTCCATTATTTTTTTCAAATTTTTTATTTTTGGATTACCTTTACATAAAAAGACTTTTGAATTAGTTTTCAATCGTGTTTTTTAAAACTGTGTGTATAATTAGATTTTTTGAAAATTATCTTTTTTAAACTTCCATCCATCATGCAACTTTTAAACCCAGTCCGGTAGTGGGCCTTCCTTGATTACTATTTTTTTCGATTTTTAAAAATTAATTTTCTTTTTAATTTGCCTCTTTTGAGGAGTAGGTACTAAAAATACCAAAATATTAAGAAAATCAAAAATAAAAATTTTTGGAACCGTCTGATTTGGTGTGGAATGTTCCATATGTACAATGTACATTGTACATACATCTATTCAACCCTTTTAACGTCCCACTGCTGGGCACGGGCCTCGATTAAATACGAGGGGGATCGGGCCATTGTCCACCACGCTGACCAAATGTGGAATGACGGACTTCACATCTCAGAGATGCAGGTGTCCTCCCGACGTTTTCCTTCATCCTAAGGCAAGTAATAATCATGTTGGAAATGATTCGCAAATGAAAATATCAGAGGTGCGAGACCCGGGATTTGAACCCGCTTCACTCGGTTTCCCAAGCGAGCGCGTTACCACTGGGCTACCATTGCCTTTTAAATTTGAATGTACAAATAGTAGGTACATACTGTAAGGATGCATTTTTATATATTGAGCGTTGTAATAGAAAATAATATATTTGATTAATTTGTAATGATTTATGTATAAGGCATTTAGTTACGTGACCTTGGCCAATAGGAATGTGTTTTAAAAATAAATAAAAAAAAGGTGCGGATTCATTTGTTTTCCCGCGCTTTTTGCACAGAGATGTCGGTAACTACCACCCTGTAGTGACTAGTCACGAATTGTTTGTGATACTGAAAATTATGGTTATAAATTATATAACTCACTGATGATTATAAAAGTAGACGTTTATTAGGGATCCTACAATACATACATTGGTACCTATAGAAAAGTAGGTAAGTATTATAAAAAATCAAAATATATATCCCTCACGTACTTGAGAAATTATTGATTGCCCATTTAATCTTCCACCCCTCTTTTCATCCCCTTATACATGATATGTTTTACACGATGAAGACTATCCTATGTCATTCTCAGGAGGTTTCAAACTATTTCCATTCCATTTAGCGGATTAAGCGTTAAAAGGTGACGGACAGGCTAGAGGTACTTTCGCATTTAATATTAGTATGGATGGATAAATAAAGCTGGTTTTTTTATGGTGCTGGTCTATCATCATCGGCTTGGGCTGAACGTTGGAGACGAGAACTAGAGTGCCCGAGTTATAAGTTATCACTTCCCCAAATTTTATTGAAATCGGTTCATTACTGTTTACGTCAAACGCGCACACAAAACAGACATACGTACAACAAACATACAGATATATAGACATATAAACAAAAAAAATAATAACTATTGTTTTGGGGTCTATATTGTGTACATAATACGTTACAGTCATTGTTTTAAAAAAATATTTCATGTACAGATTTCGCTAAGTTACTAGTAGCTTTATTATAGTATAGATACTGTTGATATAATTTTTAATTTTACTATCAATCTAATGGTGAAGCCTGTAGCCTGAACTACTAAATAGGTCACTTGCCCACGCTGCCCTAGCACCCAGTTTGTTTGGGTCTCTTGTATTGATTCCACTCCGACAGATGTCAAAATGCGCACGCAGCACTCTTTTAATGTGCCAATGCAGTAAATGCATTCATTTGGCAATATTTCTAAATATATACTTGGGTGCAGTATATAATAATACCACATCTAGTCTTACAGTAACTGTTTGAAGAGCTGTAGCTGTTGAGGGAATATTGATATCGATGATGTTGTATTTCTTAAATGATGCAGAAGTGCACAAATTGGTATATTAGCCACATATTTTGACTAAGGTGTAGAGTTTGTGAAGTTAGGGCTTATAGAGATACAGCGTGTAGAGTTAGAAGCTTGGCTCTACATATATGAGATCTGATAATTTTTTGACAGTGCGAGCCATGTTGCCTCGTCTTGGCAACATTTTACATGAACATATTTTTGGTGGGATACATTTATACAGCTAATAATACTAATGAAAACTTACAATTTTACTTACTTTAACCAATCAAGTCTCCACAATTAAATAATTCATAAATGCGAGCGAGCTCATAAAATAATAAATGCAATTGACAAAGGATAAATTATTAACAAATTAATACATACATACGTGTTACATACAATATTAGGAAAAAAATTACATTAAGTAACAAATTGAAACTATATTAATAGATAATATAATTAACGATTTATGTGTAGAACAGCGATAAGACATAACTTACTTATAATTATTTAGGTATGTTTCAAAATTGATTTAATTATTAAAAAGGTTATACATAAAGTTTATAAAAATATGCAAAGTAAAATTAATTATAATTAAAATTTTAAAGATAAGACATTTCCTTTTCTGTAAGGAACCTGTAAAATAATCAATGGAATAGGATTCTTTGTTGTATACGAAAAAGGAACGATGGATTAAGGCATTTTGTGCATATTTAGTAGGTACGTGTAGATCGTATTTTAAATAAAGATTTATTTCGCGAAGATTGCCGCAGACTACGGAAGTTAAGGCGATTAAAAAGAATTGGGGAGTAATAATATTGTGTAGTAATTTCAGCAAAAATGTTTGATCCTTTACCTTACAACGTTTTTCCAAATAGATCAATTTATAAACATTTTCATAACGAGCGAACGAACTAACGAAGTTGAAATAACGGAACACCCAAATAAATACTTTAAGAATTTTGTCTAAATTTTCCTTATTCTTGAATGTGGATTTTGTACTGAATTCCAAATCGCCGAATCGAATTCTAGTAACGAACGAACAAATACATTAAAAAGAAGAATTAAGTTGGTAATATTTTTAAAATCCTTACTGATTCTGAGAATAAAATCAAGCATGCGATAGGCTATTACAGTCATATATCTATTGTGTTGATTGAAGTGCCGATACGGCGAGAGTAGGTATTTAAAAAAATGCTATCTGTTTCATACCGCATTGCATCCCCCCGGCAGTGAACAACACAAATACAACATACGCAAATTCTCACGCACACTATGATAGCAGCAGCCGGTGACGCGCGGGCGCTCGCGGGGGGCGGGGGCGGGGGCGGCGCGACTCGGCGCAAGAGCAATTTCAAAGTTTATCTAATATCTACGGTTTGCGTACAATATACATTCCCTACAAGTTACATCGCACCTTTATTCATAAACTGAAATAACTCTAAATTACAATTTTGTGGCGAATATCATTTAAAATTTGACTTGTTTAGGTTGATGACTAAATAAAATAGGTGGTTTAGATCAATTACAAAAATGTCGTTCCAAAAGTTGAAAGTTTTAGATTTTTTTGTTGTTTATGTACTAATAGACCAATCGGAAGCCTTTTATTTTTAAAAGAAAATTTTTATTGAAAACCTGAAGTTTTATGATTTTAAAATGTTAGCTGGTATATAAGGAATACAAGTTCATAGAATGACCTGATCATGAATGATGATGATTTACGATTTTTTAACAAACCTATGACTAAATTTTAAAAAATATATCAACTTAATTTTTTAAAATATATTTTTAACTAATGAATAAACAAGATTAGACTACGAATGATTTTTCAGAAAAATCCATAAAATTAACTCCAGAAACTAATAAAATATCGATAAATTCGAAAAAATTATAACGAATAGTATGTGTGTGTGTATATATATATATATATATATATATATATATATATATATATATACACACATACTATTCGTTATAATTTTTTAACATTATAACGAATATTATAAATTATAACGAATATAGAATTAAAAATATAAATTTTACAAAAATAAAAGTATTTTTATTGCTCCTCCTAAACGGTAATAGTCCAGCAATCAGCAAAAAAAAGCGCGTGACCGGTGGAGGAAGTGGCCCTTACTCATTTAAACTTGGCCAGATGCTAGAACTTTACCGTTTAGAAGGTGCAAAAAGAAAATTTTTATTTTTGTATGAATATGAAAATTTAAGAAGTATAATTTTTTCTTGTTACAAAGGTGATTGTTATGATGTAAATAGTATATTCCCAAAAGGTCTTCAATAAATTAAAAATGTCCCTGTATATATATATATATATATATATATATATATATATATATATATATATATATATATATATATATAGACGAAAAGAAAGGACCCTATTTGAAAATTGAATGATTTTTTTTTTAAATGTAAATGCCCACTTGAAGTTGGGGGTGATTTTCAGCCTATCGAGACCATATTACGTACTTTTCTCGGAAACGGAAAATTTCTGTAAATATTTCAATTTCGTTTTTTTTATTATATGTATTTCGAAGATTACATTCCCTTAGTTCCATGGAAATCAAAAGATTATTCTAAAAATTAAAAATAGATAAATTTAAAAACCGAGTTTTCTGCAAATATCTCGAAAACTTTGAGGTTATCGTAAAAAATGTTATTTATAAAAGTTGTAGATTTTTACTAGACCTTTAACATTTGTACAAAATATTTTTCGACAGAACGTCACAGTAAGCCGGAAATTGAAAAAAAACTATTTTTCAACGCTTTGCGTCCTCCCATTTCTCAGGTGTAGCTGGGCAGAGGGGGCATTTTACGAATTTCTAATCCTTATATACCAGCTAACATTTTTAAATGATAAAACTTCAGGTTTTCAATATTTTGTTCCCAGATTCCGATTGGACTATAATACTAGCTTACATACCAAATTTTAGCTTTCTTGGACCTCAGGAAGTACCCTAAGAGTTTTGATGATCATCAGTGAGCCAGTGACGAAATCGGAGTTTTTTAGATATCAATAAAATCTAATGTAAAAGAGCTATGCAATTGAAACTCTTTATGTTTAGCTAGCATTGCCCGCGGCTCCGCCCACGTTCATATGATCAAAAACCAAATTCGTGGGTTTTGCATATTAGTATACTCTTACATTGCAGTTTTGTATTTTTTCTCAGAAATGAGATATTTTCCCGCGGTAAAAAGTATCCTATATGTTGATCCGGATAACCAGCTACCACCATACCAAATATCATCAAAATCCCTCCAGTGGTGTTTCTGTGACGTGGTAACAGACAGATAGACATACAGACAAAAATTCTAAAAACTATAGATTCAGCTTCTGTATCGATAATAATGTTTATTTCAATAATACTCGTATTTTCCAAAAAATATTTAATGTCAGATTCGGCTTAGTTACAATCTATACATACTTTGGATTGAATCCTTTCAGTATCGATCGATATATCGATATTACCTTCTCCTCCCTAGGAGATAATAATATCGATAGCACCTTCAACATCACTACAATATGCCCCTGCCCCCGACCCGTATGGTGCGATAGAGAGAGTTGCAAGTCTTAAAGGCAATTACCTACATTTTCTTTTTGAAATATTGTTTCGGGCGATAACGTTTTCACCCCCCTAAACATTAACGAAATGAGACAATTTTGGTCTCATTAGATTCAGTACACCTTAATCTAGGTCTGTACGTTTTCCTTTTTTTGGTAATTCAGTTTAGTTTAATTTAAAAAAATAAAAACGCTGGAGGAAGTTTTTAGGTCAAAAATATAGATATTTAGATGCTAATAACTTCTATCGTACGCAATATTTCTAAAAAATAAAAACGTACAGACCTAGATTTTGATTATATCTACAACATTTCCAAAAATTATGAAAATTAGACTATGTTTAAGGGGGGAAAAACGTTATTGCTTTTTGTATGAAAATTTACAGCTTCACAATCCTCTTAAAGATTAACACGGAGTCAAGGTAAATGCCCAAAACTCTCACCCCTAAAACCCGTTCAATAGGATTTTAATTTAGAGTGTACTTGAATATATTTTTTTGCGGGAAAATGATATTAAGTTACATTTTTGTAAGAGATAATCCTTGCAATATTTACACAACTCGTTCAAATCATTGTGTATTAAGCTACAATCCGAAGATTTACCAATGGTTTTATATATCTGTCGGAGCCAACTAGCTTAATTAGCCGTTCGATTGACAGGTTAATCTACTAAATAGCGCCGTTCTACTAGCGGCCTGAACTATATTCAGTCGTGTAGCGTATAATAAACATTTAATGAACGGGCTGGCAGATGGTTAGGCTGTTCATAGAACAAGGAAACCGTGTGACGATAATATATGAAATATTTGAATTTTGAGAATTGTTTATTTATGTAAAGTAATTAAAAGAATAGTTTATCGCATGGCTTACTCGGCAAAAAGGGTAGGTTAGGTTAGAACTGAAAGAAAAACGACTAGGGCTTTTTGAAGAAAAAAAATGCTTTAGAAGAATCCAAATAATAAATGAAACATTTATAAATGAACTTAATGTAAATGACTAGGCTAGGCGAGTAGTTAAACCATATCGATCCAAATTATTTGCCTAGCTGTTTGATTGACGGCTGAATATCATTCAGGCCGCTAGGTGAACGGCGTCGTTTAGCTAAGAGACTAGGCTGTTAATTGAATGTCTAATTAAACTAGTTGGCTGCGACATACCTATATTATTTAAATTCGTCCTTTTCTGTTTTTATACTTTTTTTCAGATAAGTTCGTAATATGATTTACAAATCACATTACGAACTATTATTAGATATACATATCTAGAGATTCAATCTAGCCCCATTCATGTTAGACCCTCCTTAATAAATAACAAAATGTTATCATTTTGTTAACAACAATATTAAAATACTATGATTAGATGTTAGTCACTATCTGTAGGAAGGTACTCAAACAGATATTTTTATAAGTTGCTGACAGGGCTAAAGGCGTCTAGCGTAGGTCGTGTTCATGCCAGTGGGTTGGAGGTGCGAGTGCGACGGGCTGCGCCGCGGCCCGCGCGACTTACGAACAAGTAGGCCACGGCTACTAACTAGTTGCTACTTTGGATAATTGTAGTAATTTTGCTGTAGGGTTTTAATGAATTATTTGCTACAAACGTTGTTTTTATGTAATGATATGATTATCTTGTTCCGAAAATTTATTACAAAATAATATTAATCGTGAATTATATTTATAATGAGTGTCATATGACAATTGAAAAAGGTTATCTATTAAAATGTGTTAACAGTTAACACATTGTTTTATTTACTTTAAGATAATTATAGATATAAGTTTTAGAACTACATATTATATTATTGTTGACGATAATCATGACGTAGCATTTTATTCGTTTAAATAACAGTCAAGTTCAATTATTTAGCGAAGGTGGAATATTTGGTCACAACTACCATCCAATCTAAAGGTCAAAGGTATGCTAAAATATATAAATTATAAATTTTCTCCTTTTGTGCAATATTGTGCAATGAATGAACATTCTATGTAGGACACGGTTCAGAGCGTCGTCGTCTGGTAAGTTTGCTACTGTGCGCGCATGCGCAAATTACCTGAATCCTGCCAGCCTGGCGTTCGATCGCGCTACGTAAATGCTACGTGAAAATGTGAAACGTAATCGTAAGTAGGTCGGCGAGCAGTGCGCGCGCAGCGTCCCCACCCCCCGCCCTATACAACGACGTCATTATTGATCGTTCACGTGGCGCCGTAAATGACGTAGAGCTGTCGCGTCGATAGTACACCCTCTCCGTACACCCTCGTCACCGCATTCACCCCACATCATCCCCCCGACTCTTGCATTCTGCAGTTAAAAGCATTTCATACCCTACCTACCTACCCGAGCGTAAACCTACTTTCCAATGATGCCATTAATGAACACGTTTCTACTTCAATAATTTTTACCAAATACTACAATTTAGGACTAATGCATATTACATAGTATATACTGATTTTCTTTTTACTAGATACCTAATGGTTATTCAATAGTTTAACTTTAAGCGATATCACTGCTATTAACTTTTTTATTTCTATGTATCTTTTGTTTTTCTTCTCACTTTTTTACCCTTTCTTTATAAGCAGTTTAATAAAGACGGTAATAATGGGGGCAAATAGGTATAGTGCATATGATTATTTTTGGGTTGGGATATTACAATGCAATTAAGTAAATCCAAAATAACAATTGTTTGAATTTTTGTGTTTCTGTTTACTGGTAGGTATACATAGGTACATACTATAAGGATAAGAACTGAACCAATGAGATCCTAATATGGAAAAAATTGAGTTTAAAGTTAATAATATAATATGTTGGGATATTAACACACAGCACCATCTAGTTCCATGGTAAGCTACGAGGCTTGTGTTATGGATAACAGATAGTTGATACGCTACACACATATATATATATATATATATATATATATATATATATATATATATATATATATATAAATTGAAATACATAACATAATTGAAATCACACAAATGAATATGCCCCTAGCGGGACTCGAACCCACGCCCACTAACACAGCAAGTAGGGTCACTACAAACTGAGCCAAACGTGTCGTCAATGTCGTTACATTCATTATCTACATAATATAGTTTCATATTAGTATTGAATAAGATGGATAAATTCAAAACTTAAAGATAATATTTAGTCTCTCCCGTGACCAAGTTTGTTGTAAAACAATCGAAACGTCGGGAACAAAAATCCATACTTACATGATAAATGTAAAAGTTTGTTAGGATGGATGGATATTTGTCACTCTTTAACGTGAGAACGGCCAAACGATTCTAGATGAAATTTGGCACAGAGGTAGATAAATTTATAGTCTGAAATAGCACATAGGTTAATTTTTATCCCGAAAATATTTACAGTGTCGTTGGGATAGATTTTTTTTTTATAGGGACGAACCCAAGTAAGGCAGGGGTAGCTCATTAAGTGGTAACCCAGTAGTAACGCGCGCGCATAAATAACCGAGTGAAGTGGGTTCAAATCCCAGGTCTCGCATCTCTGATATTTTCATGTGCGAATCATTTTCAACATGATTATCATTGGTCTTACAGTGAAGGAAAACATCGTGAGGAAACTTGCTGTCTGAGATAACCTAACAAGTTTTTGAAAGACATGTGAAGTCCGCCAACCCGCACTTGGCAAGCGTGGTGGACTATGGCCTTATCCCCCTCGTATTGATAGGAGGCCTGTAGTGGGACGTCAAAAAGGGCTGATTACATACATATATATATACATAGGGACAAACCCGAAGCGAAGCGCACAAAATCTGAAAAGATAGTTTCATTTAAAATTTCAACTATTCGCGTAAATCTAAGAAAGATAATATTTTCTGATAATACGAGGGGCATTTTTACAGCAACAATACTCATGTATAAGAATAAAAGCTAATCCTGAAACTGAATCCATATATATGTACATATGTACCTATTACCTACGCTATTTGCGCTTATGTCACGCTCACGCAGACTAACTCGTGACGTTCTATACTGCGCAACACTGAGTTTACTTCTTTCACTGTATTTATTTTAGCGTTTCGTTAGATAACAAGCGTCGAATTTACTAGCATGGCCTGCGGCTCCGCCCGCGTTCAAGATGACAAAAACCTAATTCTTAGGCTTTACATATTAGTATACCTACCTACTCTTACATATACCAATTTTATTTGAATGTGTATACCTATACCTACTATCGTCGTGGTTTTATTCTAACCAGTTTTTGTATTTTTTCTCAGAAATGAGATATTTTCCCGCAATAAAAAGATCCTATATATTGACCCGGATCAGCTATGACCATACCAAATTTCATCAAAATCCCTCTAGTGGTTTTTCCGTGATGCAGTAACAGACAGACAGACACACAAAAGTTCTAAAAACTTTAGATTTGTCCTCCGTATCGATAAAAATGTCTATTTCAATAAGGTTTTAAAAAATATTTAATGTATAGATTCGACTTAGTTACAATTTTATTATATGTATAGATTAGAAAATTAGATAGCACATGTACAACCTTTTAGATAGACTACTCGAAAAATAATACATAGCACTATATTATTGATATCACTTAGTTTCCACTTAGTCATCATGCTTTTGTGAAACCTCCATGGCTTAAAAATTGTTTAATAGATAATGTTACGAATATAACTGTTTATAATAATTATATTTCTTAAACCTACTTTATGATACCTTATTTGTATTGTAACTAGCTTATACAAATTAACTACAATTATTCATCTTATGTAAAAATGTCGCTTGGAGACTTTTCCGAAAAATAACTCCTTCTTTTTCTGTGAAGCCACTATAGTGAATTATATGAACAAGTTGTGAAGTTTTGAGTGGCAAATGAGGAAAAACAAAAAAAAAACACGTGGCGAAATGAGGCATTTCCATCCATTTCTACGCTTTAACATCAACGATAGGAGTTCACGGGATTTATATGAGAATCAAAAATTGTTTTAGATCTTATATTAACATTTGTGGTAAAACTATTTGGGTTCTAAAGATAAGATGTTATACCTACAATTAGCATGATATAAATCAAAATTACAAACTTTAGTGAAAAGAAAGTCAAAGTTGTTTTAGTAGTATTTAAATTATTACATAATTCGTTTTAATATACGTTGTACTTAATTCAATTTAAAAAATAAAGGATAAGGCACATAGGAAACAAAATTTAATTTCAAATTGATAATATTAAAATATTATAAGCTTTCTATATAAAAATTGTTTACACGTGTTCTACTCACACTGACACAATACGAGTAGGTTTTATGGGTCGCGAAGGTGGAAAGGGCAGAGGTCGTGGTGCAGTGCAACTGCAGTGAGCCGTAGGGGAGTGGGCAGGTAGGTAGGCGTCTTAGAGGCGGGCGTACCAGTTACATAAGTCTATCGCCGTCATTATATACCTAGTTCCGCTAAAGCTGAAGGTTGTTTTGTATAAGGTCGACTGTCTGGGTCATTATATACCACGGACGCGTAATTTGTTTCGCTAAATTATTATAGTTATAGTTATTTTCAATTCTTCATTTAAACAGCTTTCGCAATGTATTTGTCACTTTTGTAAATGATGATTACCTTCACTATTAACCTTCACTTGATTGTAACTGCGTTTTAACGATCTTTATTATGTCTCAAATCTGAAACGCATCTGTATTTGGCGGCATCTTTTGTCAAGGTACATTTAATTAGATTTTGTTGTAGGCAAAATTAGGTATGAATTTATAGCATTATTGTGCCTCTACTTTTTAACATTTATTTACTTTAATATTTGTATGTTGTTGTGTTGCTATACAGGGTGGATTTTTGAGACGGGAGAGTAAGGGCAGGTATCTGCTATAGTTACAGGAAAACGTTCTTAGGAAACCATCCATAGCTTTTTGAGATATTTTGAACTGCATTTATAGATTTTCGAAAAAATGTACAGTTAGCGAAAAAAATGTGTTAGCTGCCTGACTTTCCTAACAGTGAACACAGCGGAGCTCGGTCTACTCACGCGAGATGGCAGATGGGGGCTCTATTGAAGACCTGAATCCAATGATATACCCAAGAATACTGTGGAATCTACAGTATTAACAATAAATTCAGAAAAGTATTAAGAATCTCATTATTTTATATTTTTTATATAGCTCAAAAAGTATGCACATTGGAAAAAATAGTCTTAAACATAAGTTGTAGAGAATAAATGGATCTTTAAAAATGGATACCTTATAAAACAAAAAAAATGGATCGGAAATTTAGTGCAAAGTTAAATTCTATTTTTACTGGCCTATTTTGGGACCTCTATAGTAGGTACCTATTTTACGAGTGATTTTTATTTTTCTTATTTAAGGTAAATAAATAACTATCGTTTTGTCACCTAACGTTGTTAACTGATGCTAACTGTGACGTGTTTGAGATGAATCTGCTTTCACTAGGGCCTTTATTGCATCGTTATCGACTGTCGTCTTCTCGTTGGTCGGCCACGTTACTCATTGTGGAGATTAATATTTCTAGAATGATAGCGATCAAACCAAGATCAGATAAAACAAAAAAATCATTCCTGCCTTAAACTGATGAGAATTTGTGAATTTTGATTTTTCCATGAAATTATCATGATATATGTATATATAAAGTCAGAATAAATATTTTTTAAATACATATATTTATTAAATTTTTAATTATTACATAGATTTTAATCTTGAATCGAAATATCAAAGCAACGAATAACCTTTAAGATTGATTTAAAAGGAGATGATCAAGAACAAAATCTTTTGTTTTGCTAAAAACTTTACCTGACTATACACTCATGCTCAGAACGTACAACGATGAAATAGATATAATATTAAAATATAAACCTCATTATTTAGGTAAAGCAACAGTTTTTACGATATTTATTGTTATCTGTCTGCTTGCGCACACATCGCGTGAATTTAATATAAAAACTTTTATAATTTACAGAAGAAAAGATATTTTTAAAGTTTTAATATTTAAAATTATAATTTAAAATGAAAAGAATTTCTTTCATATGTATATATTTTTTAGAGTTCCAAACTCAAATGCTAAAATGGGTCAAAACTGTAACATACCTACTAAACTAGTATGAGTAAAAGCGTCAATCTAATTTATTGACTACACCATTTTTTTAGTAAACTATCTATACATATAATAAAATAGTAACTTAGCGAAATCTGTACAAAAATATTAATAATATTAAGAGATATATCTGAACAATGTACTAGAAAATTGTAGATGTTAAAAAGGCGTACAGAAAAGTCCGCAATATGTATGTATCGCATAAGGTATACTCGCAATAACTATTTATTTCTATTTAGAACGTACCTAGGGAACTTTTTTTAACGTTAGAAAATGCATTTAGTTACGAGGTGTGGGACTTAATGCATTTTCTGTAGCTCCCAAACGGATGAACCGATTTTGATTTTGTTTTCATTGTTTGAAAGATGAATTAGTCGGGAGTGTTCTTAGCTACATATGTTTGATGAAAATCGGTCCAAGATGGTCGGTGGTTTTTAAAATTTTTAATTTATCACTTGTTTTATGTTTGAGTATCGTTTATGTCGGTTACGTATGCGGTCTACGTGTTCGCAAGTGTTTTTACTATCGTGGTCTATCGATTCTGTTAAATCAGATAAAATGGTTAAAAACAAACTTTATCGAAAACTAATATAGCAGATAAACGTGAAATGTTATTATTCATGCGAAGAGTTGCAGTAATACCGTGACGCACGATCAGGACACGTGCATATGTAGGCGAATAGCGATGGCGCCGCAACTAGGGTTGCCATTTTTTCTTCTAAATTATATATTGTTAATAACTAATTGTACTTTTTTTTTATTTTTTAAAGTCTTATGAAATAAAATAAAATCAATAAAGATTTACTTGGTGCTAAATAACATAACGAAAACGCAGAGTGACAAAAGCTTCACACGCAATAAAATTTATTTCTGTAGTTTTCAACATAACTCTTATAGATCAATTGAATTTCATGTTGAAAGATTAAAAATATACCTCACGGTTGTTATGAAAATAAATATAAGAATAGATAGTATTTAGGAAACAGACTGCTAAATGTATCACGAAATAAATTTAAATTGAAGGCAACTAAAAGTAAATACATACTTAATTGTCAATGTTATTGCATTTTTTATGGAATAAAATTTAACTTAACAAAAAATGACGAAATCCTTGCAATTTTATATTGCTTGTACCACGGTTATGTAATGCATAATATTACCGTGCTTGTACAGTCTTATATTTATCCGTATTCTAAGGTGCAATCTATAGTGAAATAACTCCATAAAACCGTTATGAGAATGACGTAAGACTTCATTACAATGAACAGTTTATTGAATTGCAAATGTCCACTGGCCTCCTGTGTAACCAATATGTATTAAAAAACCATAGCAGTCAACGCAGCAGATAACGTAGGTAATTACGTAAACTGCTTACGTTAAGTAACTTATCTACAGTTCATAGAATTTTTCACCTCATGTTGAAAAAAAAAAATATTTTTAACTTATCAACTGATAAACTTCAGACTTATGACAAAAGGTTCGCTTTTATAGTTAGCAGTTACAAAATATTTACAATGATTACATTTATTTCGGAGACAAGTTATAGTTTTACAATTTACATATTACAGGTACTTTCTATAAAAGTAATTAATAAAAGTAACTTATGTTTCAAAATTTAACTATTGGATAAAATAATGCTCAACACCAAAGAAAACATTGCTCAAATTAAAATATTACAAATCCCGAAGTTATTTGATTGTTTATAGTCATGAGTGCTCGCGATGTCTAAATGGACGTTATAAAATTTTTTTGTCGTAATTTTTTTATAAAAATATTATTTACTAGCATTGCCCGCAGCTCCGCCCGCGTTCAGATGACCAAAAACCTAATTCTTAGGTCTTACATATTAGTATACTTTTACAATGCAGATTTTGTGTTTTTGTATTTTTTCTCAGAAATGAGATATTTTCCCGCGGTAAAAAGTAGCCTACATGTTGACCCGGATAACCAGCTATCATCATACCAAATTTCATCAAAATCTGTCCAGTGGTTTTCTCGTGATGCGGTAACATACACACAGACAAAAATTCTAAAAACTATAGATTCGGACTCAGTATCGATAATAATGTCGATTTCAATAAGATTTTCCAAAAAATATTTAATGTACAGATTCGACTTAGTTACAATTTTATTATATGTATAGATAAAGCATTATCTCCCTGCCCATTTTCCAAACTACTTTTGATAGGCGCAGTAAGTACATACTGGTTATTGGTTTTGTCAAAAGTTTTCCGACCGGTCGCCTGCCCGACGTCAATACTGTTGCCCGCCCGCCATCGAGCAAGGGACTCGAGGTGTCTGGTATCTCCATAGATTCTTCAGTTGTCTTCTACGACACCTACAGGAGGAGATGCGGTAGCCCTATTCTAAGCCGAGCGCTACACAGCTAAATTTTATAATGTCATATTGAATTTGGAATTAAAATAATTAACAATTTATCTAATATAATATTATATAGGAAATTATCTTAGATAAACAAAAACTTTACAAGGATGTTTGTTTATTACATGCAACCTAATTTAAAATTATTCATTCTTTCTCTGTTTGTAAGTCTGGGCTTTTGTCCAAAATGATTAAAAAACTATTTTGATGAGATTTTCCTTTTAATTATAGGATTTTTAAGAAAATAATCTATAGTACTTTTTATTAGGTAATAATTAAGCTACTTTGTAAAAAGTTCAAGAAGTGAAAAAGTTATGCTTAATTAGAGATGTCGCGTCGACAGGAGTCATACAAAGAAACATTCCTCTATGACTGTGTAGCACTTACCGGTATTGAGTTTTGTTTTAGTTCTTTGTGTATTTTATTTTTTAAATTATAATACAAACTGTAAATTAGCTCAACTTTGTTCTATGTATATTATGATGCTATTTAATCCATTATATTATTCAAATGTATTTGTAATTAAATAAATATTGCTGTCTCTAGTATTAAAATAATGTACTTAGTAATAAAATCGATTTTTTTATTACAATCTCAATTTCAATTATCATTGATTTCCTCGTAAAGCGCTTACCGCGGTTTACAAATATGTACCTATATTAAGTGTCTGTTCTGAGAAGAATATACGTTATAAATTATGTTGCTATTCTAAGAATAATTCAACACAAATAGGTTTTGCAAATAGTATCTACCTACACAAGTCTAAGTACTGTGTGTTAAAAGGTCAGGACATAGATTTTATCCTTATAATATTTTTCTATATTTATTAAAATGTTCTTTTGTTTTCAATTTTTACATTCTCTAATAATCTACCTTACACAATTATTGGAAAAAATAAATTAATAGTTTAAAAGATATATTTGGAAACGGATTTTTACGAACCTTGTATATATTTTTTTTTTGCACACAGGCTTTTACTGTAGAATGTAGACTTTGACATGCTATTTAGTATGCTCAAATAAAGATAATTCCATTTAAAACTTTGAACTTTCCCTTGTAATTATAATTGCATAGACTTTTGTCAATCATCTCTATTTCTTACAATATCCATGAATTACAAACTTAATTACAGTGTAATTTCACTAAGCACTTTTATTAACATATTTACTAATTAGCCTAGATAAACTGTCAATAGTACCAATGCTTGGATGTGGTCGGATGCCTCGGGTCATTTTGATGTCGATTCACTGATCGGACATTTTTCAAACTAAAAATGTTGGATTTTGCCAAAAACATTGGAGTATGCTCGGAACAGGGATGTTAACACTAATCACAAATTAATGTTTAATGTTAATAATAATATATTATGTTATTAATATATAAATGTTAATAAATATATATAATAGTTTGTATTATTGACGACATATTTATTAAAATATCGAAAATCACATTTTTATAGTTCAATATAACTTAATAAATTTATTAAAATTGATTTTAAATGCTATATTTATAGTCTGTTGTCACGTGACTGCAAACACGAATATGAGCTTATTACGTCACTAACCGCAAAACAAGCTGTCAAAGACTGTTTACTTTTCTGCATTTTCTAATATAGTTTGCGATCTTAGTAAGGAATTAGTTTGTGAATTACTTAATATTAATACCACGATGGAATCTGGATTTACTAAAGGGAATAGTTCCAACTTACCAAAGATAGATTCTTTGATGATGGCAAACTTTTTTGCAAGAAACAAAGACTTTTGTGGTTTAGAATTCAGGAACGCGTGAAAACATCTTTATATTCAAGTAAAAATAAGAAAACACATAAACGGGACATACAGTCATGAATCGCGACCAATGTTTTGCGGTTAGTGACGTCATGTCAGTCAGGTGACAGTTGTTAGTGTTTAGCGGGAAAATTCAAAATTACTCTATTTTTGTATATTTTTTCATCGAAAATACTAATATTTTTAGTAAATTTTTTTTTATGGTAAACATGAGTCAATCTTCAAAATAAAAGCAAATCCGAAAAATTATTAACATCCTCATTATACATAAATTTATTTTATTGTGAATATTTTGTGTCTGTCTAGGCATTATTAATTGCTTTATAGGCTGTAGGCATGAGATAGTAGGGTAGAATCGCAAGCTCAACAAGACCCCAATTTACCAATCTCGGGCGGGAAACAGTTTGAAATTGTGGCTCTTGAAAATTTCGACATAGTGCTAAGAAAGTACTACAACCCGTATGATATTTATGTGTTCACGTGTATAAAATATATGTTGATAGTTTGAGAAGCAAAGCTGTCATGCGTTAGCCTTCACGTTAGTTCTTTTTTATTTCAAATTCAGAATCCCTACTATAAAAAAAAACATAAAACTACAAATCAGTCATATGATACGCATCAAAAAGTGAGAAAATATTATTCCTCAAAGTGAAAGAAGTTTCGGAAGGATCATTGATAGCTATCAAACATAACTCTAGTACCTACAAACTAACAAGCGCACAAGTTTTACCTCTTTGTAATATCAATATAGATAATAATAATTCACACTTTTATCGTTCCATTGCTTGGTGCAGGACTTCCCTCAATGCAAGGGATTTAGCTATAGACTATCAGGCTGCCTAAAGGCTTCACATCGAAAACTAAAAAAGTTACATTGTGGTTAAGAAAACTCGACAAAAATCCGCAGCAGTAGTAACAGTAGAAAATAATTCATTAAAATATTTAGGTAATGGATATTTTTATTAATGTAAGCACACTATGAAACGACAAACGCCACCAACCACCTTATTTATAAGTTCCGCATTGTAACGCTTTGGAGTTTCCCGTAAGAATCACTGTTTAGTCGGATTTCCAATGATTACTTGTTTATATTGAATGCTATTTATAAACGCGTGACTTTGTACGAGTGTTGTTTATAAACAACTGCAAGGAAAATGTAAAAATAACACGTACTGATTAACTGTAATGGCCATGAACATCTTAGGATATTTTCTACAATGTAACATGACATTTGTTGTAGCCAGTTAATTGTCAATATTCATGCCTTAATTTTTTTAAACACAGGTAAAACCTTTAATGCCTCACCTCATATCTTGATGACTTTATATATCATAACTACTAAATGTAGTTATACAAAGATATAATTTATTAAAGATATATTAGTTTTGCCCCAAATGACATGCCTTATGTGACTAAAAAATGATTATTATTACTAAAAATTAAAAAGAAAATTATGTTGTTTATACCTAATATGTATTAAAAAACTAAATAATATTTTTAATAATATTAAATTTTTATTAATAGTTTTTTAAAGTTAAATTTCTAATCGAGTGCAATTAGTCCATATAAAATGTCCGTAATGATGACCCCGCAACTTTCGAATTTCTAAGAAATAGAAAATGTGCTGAAATGTACCCAGTGTGTGCTATTACGTGCCATTTAAAAACAAATTACACAAAAAATACAATTTTATAATTTATGAGGAGGTCCTTTTTTCAAGTCCGGTTAGCTCCGACACTTTACTGTATCGAAATCGTTAAAATTGATATAATTTGTATTTCCAAGAATATTAAACATTATAAATAGATTTAAACTAAATTTTGTGTAGTGATTACTTATTACTCGGGTTAACATTTAGGATACCTTTTACTACTGAAAAATCTTTCATTTCCACGGGAAAACACAATAACTGGTTCTATCGAGTCCTTATTAGAAATGTGCATTGTACATGTCTACGACCTACATAAAAATCTGCAAAGGCATAAGCATATCTATAACGTACCTAGGGACGCACCCGAGCGAAGCGAGGGCAAGCCACTATATTTTCATCAGCCAAATCCAATCATTATAGTTGGGTTCTGAGGTATAATAAACCTATTTTTTTTTTGATGTTCTTGTTATGTATGTATGATTCGTGATCCTTAGTAAATTACGGAAGGTGCAGCATGAAGGTGCAGAAATTTTACGAGAAGGTTATTTTTTTTAGAATAATTTTTAATTAATAATCTAGAAAAAATACCCAACTTCAAAACAAAATCAATTAGTGTAAGATCCCGATCTATGTGGTGGACCCCTCATTCTTTTGCCAGGCGAAATATATTTTTTTAAACCATAAAATATATTAACAAACACGACCCACAGGTGTTGTCACCAAAAATTCGCTCTAAGCTATTTTTTACTAAAATCTTCTAGTCTGGACATATTTCGTTGGTATAACAACCCTATATAATTAAAATTATAAAGTATAAAAAATTATCTAAATTTTGATACTTTGTTCGTTCCGGAGAACGATACGAGAAATTAACTACTTCAATACAATTATCTGGATGTCAGGTAATGAGTTCTTGTACTTAAATAAAAAAGAAAAATAAAGACAATATTTTTTTTTAATTAAAAATAGACTGTGTCCTTTGGCCGTGTTTGTTAATATGTTTTATCTTTTAAAAAAAAATCTAGAAAAAGAGTGAGGAGTTCCACCACATAGATCGGAATCTCCTATTAAATATATTAATCAGTTAAGACTTTTGCTTGCATACCATATGATATTGTTGTCAGAAGAAAATAAATTAATTAAAAACTCAATAATCTTAATTGAATAATTAAGTGTCGTGTGTATAGGAAACTGGTGTATGATATTTTTGTTGTTACCACAAAAATAGTACTTATCTCAGCTAAATGGAAATTCCACTGATTGTGGTAAATAATGACCATCGTACATTTTGTATTAAATTTTTAGTTTAATTATAGATTATTTAATAATATCGTTTCCTTGTAACAATGACATTGTTATTTTAACATTAATGTTTGGATATTTTGGTAATTATTGATATTTGTTATTACACCTTCTATATATACATACACCCGTACCGTCCGTCCGTCTGTCCGCAGCTTAGCTCAGAGTACTAGAAATCTGTAATGACACATTAGTCACGTCGACAAAGCGGTAAAATAAATTTTGAAAAAAAATTTTAGGGTACCTCCTCTACACGTAAAGCGGAATTGTTATATTTACTCTTCTACCCCAAGGTATGGTGGGTCGTTGGTTAGGTCTTTCAAAAATATTGCGGGCTTGTAAAAACAATTTTTTGATTAAGCTGCTAAACGGATGTTTGTGAAATATTAAGCTTTAAAGTGCTAATTTTTGTTAGAAAGAATCAAATGAAAGCTTTTTAAGTTTATCTAATAGGTGTGTTTTTAAAAAAATACAATTTTATATCTTTTCTAAAAAAACAAAAAAAAAATGCCGAACGAAGCTCAGTCGCCCAGGTACTACAAATCTTATCTTATCTTTTGTCTTATATATAAATAAAAATAAATGTTGGTAAGCGCATAACTCAAGAATGGCTGGACCAATTTGGCTAAAAAAGGTCCACGGAAGGTTTTAATAAAGAGAAAAAATGAAAAATTAATGAAAAAAATAAAATAAAATTTATATGGTTAACGCTGGCTAATAACTATTTATATCTATTTGAAACATACCTAGCGACGAACCCGAGCGAAGCGAGGGTGAGCCGCTAGTGTTATATAATATTTTTATTTTATAACAATGAAACAATTTTTTAGACATTTTTTCAATTTGAATCAAATGAAAAAATTGATACTATTTAAAATTTAAAATAAAACTGTAAAAATTACATTAATATTACTTCTATATTGATTACTTATTAGTCGAAATATCCGTAAAATACCAACTGATATATAATTAGAAGTCGACTAAGTACGAGTACCTACTCCCTTTCCAAATCAATCTTGATAGATAAAAATTCGAATATGTTTTGACCCGGAAATTGTTGGGTGTGTTTCTGTTAATACGTCAGTAAAATTCTGATAAAATGCTAGTCTCTAATAATTTGGATTGCATTCTTAGTTCTAAAATGTTTGCTGAAAGAGTGTTAACGTACATAATATTAACTTTATTAGAGCGTACAAAATCGTCCGCGAACGATTTGAATTATTAATATACTTATTGTTACCCAACTATCGAAGTGGGGTACCAAATGAAAGGGTATTTATGTGTTTATTTAACCCCCGACGCAAAAAGAGGGGTGGTATGAGTTTGACGTGTCCGTTTGTTTGTGTGTATGTGTATCTGTGTGTCTGTGGCATCGTAGCTCCTAAACCAATGGACCGATTTTGATGCGGTTTTTTTTTGTTTGAAAGATGACGTGATCGAGATGGTTCTTAGCTATTATTTATGAAGATCTGTTCAGGCGTTTGATGATCATTACTCATTTCCTACTTGACAAAAGGGTCTTACACACTTTTACAGATGCGATTGATGTGTTTGTTTTACTGTACTGTTACTTTGGTGGTATTTCCAAGACATGCTAATCTTGAGCAAAATGCTGTAGCATCAAATGAGCGGGATGCTCAATTCCTCAGAAACTTTCAGCCATAGCGTGACAGACATAGCGTGTTTGGGTTCGTAAGAATAATCTCAATGAGAATTATCTATCAGAATTAGTATCCGCGAGTAGTTTAAGAAGAATGAATTAAAAATAAAAAAATTAAGTAACCCCCGAAGGATGCGGCGGCGCTCTTCGTCAAAATATTAATGTGTAGGTACTTTTAACGAAATAAAAGGTTTCTTTTTAATAATTTACAACAATTATTAAAAAGAAACCTTTTATTTCGTTAAACCGTTAAGGTTAAAGTATTGAAGTATATTCACTCCTAAATAATTCAGACGTCTAGACAAAGCTAGATTTCAGTTTAGTCTAGACGGGCCACGACCCTTTTATCGCGCTACTTGAATCTGATAACAGACATGAGCTGGTTACATTTAGTTTATTTACAACATACCTGGTGTTTGCTTTTTGAAGATCGCGTATTAGTTTCATTGATTAGTGAACAAATAAGTCTAATATGTGACTATACATTTGTAAAAAAATAAAGCACTTGCTTTCATTTTACTTCTCCCACGAGACATTGCTACAATTTATGACTAATCAGAACTCCCCTTTTCGTTATTCATGTTGATTGAATTGCGATTAGTTCGTTGCTCTTCTTAATCCATTTCGTATTAATCAACATGAAACATTTTAAAGGTGTAGCTTAAATTATAAATATGTATAGCTGAGAAAGCTATAGGATTTTTGTATTTACGCTCACACTTATTATATTATGTAACACTAGCGGCTCATCCTCGCTTCGCTCAGGTTCGCCTCTAGAAAAACAAAACTGTCCCACGGGAACCGTACATTTTCCGGGATAAAAAGTAGTCTATGTGTTATTCTGATGTATGAGCTATATTATTGTAGAGTTTCATCAATATCCATTCAGTGTTTTTTGCGTGAAAGAGTAACAAACATACATCCATACTCACAAACTTTCACTTGTTCGATGTAAATTTCAGGTTAATACTGATAGTACCTTATTTAACAACACCATAGTGGTCAAAGAATGTATGTCTGTACATTTTCTAAAAATGTATTGGATGTACAACTCTTTAGCGGTCCGACATATTATAATAGAATGGGTACTGTTTGATCTGTCTTGAGACTATAGCTATACTATTTGGTCTAGACGTCTGAACTTACATAAGAAATACTACCTCTCTATAAAATCTAGGAAAACAAGGCAGGCTTAATTCCTAGTTAATATAGAATTATGAGAGCTCATTACTGTTGCTTAACGAGCCGTTCCTCAGCTCTCGCGGTGATGACCGCGCGGTCAGACGTTACCGTCGCTTCGTTAGTTCCGCACTGTTGCAGCACAACTGTTATATTCCGGTTTCTCGGTTCGATTTCCAGGGCTTTTTATATTAAAATATGTTATTTTAATGTAATTCAGAAAGATGTATTAATTACAATACACCTACCTTATAATATACTGACTTATTTCATTAAATATTAAATACCTATAATAAATGTCAAAAAATGAGTATTTCTTACGATCATAGTTACATGTCGTACTCAATTATCTATACATATAATAAAATTCTGAGTCAAATCTGTACATTAAATATTTTTTGGAAAATCATATTGAAATAGTTATTATTATCGATACCAAGGCCGAATCTATAGTTTTTAGAATTTTTGTCTGTCCGTCTGTCTGTCTGTGACCACATCATGGAAACCACTGGAGGGATTTTGATGAAATTTGGTATGATGATAGCTGGTTATCCAGGTCAACATATAGGATACTTTTTACAGCGGGAAAATATCTGATCACAATGAAATCTATACTGAACGTTAAAACGTAAGTAGGGACGAACCCGAGCGGAGCTAGGGTGAGTCGAACCTCCTTATATAAACTTCCTGCACATATAGAAATACACAAAGTAAATTGTCTCAAATTACACCGTTTTGACTGAATATTTCGATTGGACACTGCCTTGAATAATGAGAGTCTTGCGTGGGAAACGCGTAGGCATCAATCAGTTCCCACGGCCATTGTCTACCAACCTACGGCCTAGCCTTCATCAGTATTGACCTACAAATCTGGGAATAATCAGACAAAACAATAGTTTAATCGTTTATCGAATCATTATGAAGTGTTTTTATGATATACTCAAAACTTTCATTTTTATTTAAAATGTGTAATTGTTTATCATACTTTCAAATAAAATACAGGGTGGATTTTTGAGGACGGACAGTAAGGGCAGATACCTTAACTGCTATGGTTACAGGAAAACGTTCCTAGGAGACCGTCCATAACTTTTTGAGATATTTTGAACTGCATTCACAGATTTTGGTACAGTTAGCGTAAAAAATGCTAAAATACCAAAAAACTTTTTTTTATGTCAATCGATCCTATTTCATGTAGGGATAAAAATACTCTATGGGACCATTCAAGGTATGAGTACTAGAAATTACAGAAATCGCCAAAAACTTTTCCCATACATTTTGTACGGAAAAACGATTAATCAATTCGAAATATTCTGTGTTGCCAAACGGTCCTATTTCTTACCGTGAGGCCAAATGGAGTTTGAGTACACAAACTACGGTAAGTCACAAAACCGGGCTTACACGCAGGCATTTTAGGCAGCGGTATACCGTACCGTATACCGATAATAATGACTATTTCAATAAGATTTTCCAAAAAATATTTAATGTACAGTTTCGAATCGGTTAGAATTTTATTATACTTACCTATGTATAGATTACGTACAAACCGCAGCTAACTTGAGTCAAATTAATTAAATTAATTATAGCATCTTAACTTTATTGCAAACGTTTTGATTGCATAAGAATTTAAAATTTTATTTTCAAAATATTTTTAACATGTTTTTTAAGATTATTGTCTCTTAATAATAAATATTTATGAAAATGCGTGAAAAGTTACATTAATGAAACATGCTTTTGGCCAAGCCAAGGTTTTATTAGCAGCCATTTTTTACTACCCATCTATCTTATTGATTCGACAATAATTAGAAGTAGGTTTCAAAGTAGTCAAAAATTAATATCGAAAATCGATTACGTAGCTCCAAGCAAAGTTAATAAAAGCGTCTTAAAAAGGAGGATTATTTTCATCAAGAAAAGAATCGGATTATACTTATGGACTTATTATTAGTGGAAGAAATTAAGAAAATGTAATACTAGTTACATAATGATTTTGATTAATATCCATGTATAATGAACGAACCAACGAAGACAATACAGTTTTCGTCGACGCCTCCAAGGTCGATGTCATTGAACCTATGTAGGTAGGTATACGTCTTTTGTCGCGCCATCCAGTCGCACTGTGCCTTCTATGGAAATAAACTATTATGTTCATATTGGTTTTAAAATTTTAATTTATATTACATTAATTATTTTACAACGAAGATCTTAAAATATTAATTATTATTAAAGTTTAATTTTAACAAAGTTGTTGGATTATTATTAAGTATATCTTGTAAAAGTGTAGAGTTGTATTATTTGTAGACTTGCCTTATTCTCATTAAAATAAGTAAAGATATATTTCCTATAGTCAAGAAATCGATATTCAATATCATTTTGTGATATACATATAGAGCTTAACAGGCTCTATTTGTATATCAATAATAAAATCTGACATTGATATCAAACAATATCTGGGTCGGCCATTGTCAATATTTATTATAATGATGTGACGTCTTGTTATTCAGTATATTCGTTAAGAAAACAAAATAAAATCTTTAAATATAACACTTTAATTTATTTATAACTTAAAATGTTATGAGTACGTTGTTTTTATCAAGTACTAGCGACACACCCTCGCTTCGCTCTGGTTCGTCCCTAGGTAGTAGGTACGTTTTAACGGTTAGTATGAAATACAAATATTTCAATTTCTCGGCTTTTCTGTACTATAATACGCATATATTATACGTATAAACATTCCTCTTGAATCACTTTATCTATTAAAAAAAACCGCATCAATATCCGTTGCGTAGTTTTAAAGATCTAAGCATACATAGGCACAGACAGACAGCGGGAAGCGACTTTGTTTTATACTATGTCTATGTAGTGATTTTACATATTCCACAAGAAAAACCCAAAAACGTGATCTATTTGATTAGGTATATGGATTTTTTTAATTCGAGTAAGTTGTATACCACTCTGAGGTTTTTTTACCTGATATATTATACAAGACATTTACGTTCCAATTTTATGTAAACAATCACAATCATGCTGCAAAAGCATGTCGATTGTCATTCAACTCGATTATTTCTGATATCCAATTCAAATTAACTTTGTACGCGTATATTAGCAAAAATTTCAAATTTACTGTTTTGTGTGAAGTGTTCATTTATTAATTTTTCACACTTTAAGGTACACAATTTTTTTCACGCTTTTTAAATAGCATATACTAACTATATATTTAATAATAACTTAACATTTGATTGCAATCATAATAGCAATTTTGTGTAATCTCTACTAAATCTTGCATTTCACTGGCGTATATGGTGGTGGTGGTGGTGGAGGTGGTGTTGGTGGTTGTGGTAGTGGTTATGGTAGTGGTGGTGGTTTCTTTCCCTTTTTCCTTTTAATAATTTCTTAATTTGTAAGCTTTATTTCGTTAACATTAAGCGTCTAGAATAAAGTTTTATTTATTCACTCATTCATATTTAACAGAATAGGTACCAGGATAATACTAATGACTGCAGACGCACCAGCGCGTGCCTGCCAGAAATTGTGGTTTTTTCCTACATGGGGCGTATACTCGTAATTAATCTAGAGATTCTATTGTAATCAAAAAAACAATACATACTGTTGAAACTTAAGTATATCGAAAAATGGAATCAGTCAGAAATAATAATATCTTTTAGCTGTGTTCTAAACTCACAGTATATTTAAAAAAAAATACATATAATGATGTAAATTAGGTTTAAGAATATGTGCGTATTTTTGGTCTCGTCATTAACATTATTTTTATTTTTTTGTTTGCGTTTCCGTAAATATGTTTTTGTGGTTGATAATAAAACGCATTATGGTATTTCCGGCGCAGTGTTGTTTGTATGTAATGCACAAGTAGGGCACAAGACGGCAGAGTCCAGCGGAATATTCTCGGGCGCGAACGATGCCCTTTGTTTACAAGTTACTTCTATTGCTCATGCGAACTCTACACAAACAACTCATCTCTTGTGATTTGCTCATGACGCAGATGCTATCTAAATAAATGTTATAATATACGCTTTTTCTTAATAAAACTACAGTTACTAAAATATATAAAAAAAATTACTATTTCGATTTTTATAATGTTAATTAGTACAATTTACACAATATTATATGTAGTATAGTGACGACACGTTTGGCTCAGTTTGTAGTTACTTGCTGTGCCAGCGGTCGCGGATTCGAGTCCCGCGGGGGCATACATTTGTGTGATAAGCACGAATGGTTGCTCTCCAATCATGGTTGTTTATATTTATTTACAATATGTATGTATTTAAAAGTTATATATGTGTAGTGTATCAACTATCTGGTATCAATAACACAAGCCTCGTAGCTTACCATGGAACTAGATGGTGCTGTGTGTTAATGTCCCGACATATTTATATTTATTTATATTGATATTTACAATTATTATGTAAGTTTAAGATGATAAATAGGTCAGGTATCAATTTATACACTCTGAGACCATTATATTTTTTTAAATTACCTTGTCTTCATTCATATTTAGTTTCTTGACAATCAGACAAAAATGTCATTGATATGTTTCGTATTGTGCTATTTTAATTATTTTCCAATGTTCGCGTATACGAACCAATTTTTGTTTTTTATGACAGTGGTGTTTATAGAAAACGGTATTCGAGGAATGAAATACTAGGCTTGTGTTCTATTCCTAGCGGATGATGAGAGATGTGATGGACGGATGACGCGGCCTCGCCGACGCCACCGCTGCAACGCCCCGGTTTGGCTCGGCGCCGGCGAGCGCCGCTGATCACGAGGAAAGCTGTACATATGTATTGCATGTATACTTGTAGTCTATATTTAACACGACTCCATTATATTGCTGCATACCAGAACTGATTACCTCACGAGATGACGCGGCCGTCGCTTCGTCGTCCACACGTGATGTAATTTTATGCTTAGGTATATAACTACTCAATGAACTGAGTATACAGATGAGAATTCATCATACAAAACCTTTGAGATAATAATGACTTCACTTTTTAGTCATCCAACTTATTGTTTACTGTTTGTTGACACATATCAAACGAAAAAATCAAAAATTAAAAAAAAATATTTAACAGAAAAGTAATTAAATTTTTAGTTCTTCTGAGTTAATGCTGTTTATCCTATTTTATAACGTTACATGGAAAGCATTATATACATGATCTGTAAAAAAGCTTAGAAAAACAATTAAATGACGTGAATTTTGATGACTTTTCATGGTAATTGACGTCAGACATCAGTGTCAATGATAGTATTTATAGGGTAGTATAAAATTGGAATAAGTTAGAACGCCAGGACGGGATAAATTTGGTCACTGGCACCTGCGCCCACGCCTCACGTGATTCATTCTCTTGGCTGTGTAACGGTAAATATCACCCTAATTACACAACATGCTTTTTTTCGAGCTAGGTACTACATTTAGGCTGTTTATCCAAAAGCAAGTTTATCTCATGAGCGATAAATTAGATTTATTCTTTTTCTTCAAAAGTTTGAAAAAAATAAATCCTATCCTGTGTAATAAGAAAAATCTGCTAAAAGCTCCGTTGAGCTTTTGGAACTCAAAAAGTATCTACAAAAAGTATCTACAAGAAACTACAAAATTATGATATTATTAGGTTCATAAGATTGTATACCAAAGTAATATCAAGCAGAACTAGGTACATACATATTATTATTCGTATATTTTTTCTGTCTGGTTGAATAACGGAACTCAGAGATAATATTAAACAATTCTTACAATTGTATCAAGTTTTATCAAAATCAATCCTGTATATTTCTCTTTATAATTAAAAAAAATATAGACTCCCATTCCCATTCACCCTAGAGTTTCTAATGTTTTTTTTTTTGGGATACAAGGTATTTGAATACTTTAGTTTATTGAAAATTATCAATGTATGTATGCTCGTCTGTTTGTGACGTGTTCTTCTAATCGATTCAACTTCATTGTGATACATTTTTGGTGAGTAATTGTGTACACACGCGCCATACAGCTTTTCTATTCGGGTAATGTAACCATTATTCATGATAAAAAAACACTAGGTATATGTAGTTTATAGTGAACCATGATTCGGGTACATCGAGTTACATTTTCGTGTAGAATTAGAAAACCGCCCTGGGAGCCAGGTGTAGAAATGTCTATCTCATACAACTCACGGCGCCACCTATCTTAATGATGGTATTATAATAATTTAGTCATCTAAGTTAATATATAAGCGTACCTACATCTTATATATATATAAAATAAAGTCGGGTTTGTTACAACACTTATAACTCGAGAACTGCTGGACCGATTCTCATGTTTTTTGATTTTTTGCATTTTTCTCCGCCTCGAATAGCAGAATAACTATTAAACCCTTGGAAAATTCATGAGAAAAAAATTTGAAAAATAAAATCTATTCCATAGCGTCAAAATGTACCTAGGGACGAACCTGAGCGAAGCCAGGGTGAGTCGCTAGTATGAATATAATGATTTTTAAACAAAAACTAACAGTGCTAATTTGTTGCGTGTCCTGATCCGTAATAAACAAAACTATTGGTTGCTGCAATAATATAGGCTGATTTTAGGTACCTACATATTTAAAAAAAATAATTTGTTAAGTATATTTCCGGCTACAAAATATTTGGTTTATAAAATCAATGACTGCATAATTTTAGCTGTATCGAAATATGCTTCGTGACTTCCTCGAGTATTTTTCTCTATACCAATTATTCAAGATTTCATAATTTACACCTGTTTTAAAAATTCAATCTCAATGTTTCATATATATTCTGTTTTCCTCTATTTTATGGAAGATTATGTTTTGCTTCCAAGATGGTCGTGACAAACGATGTTTGAATTTGGTATATTTAAATGTCTAGACAGGCGGTGCCTGCAGTACGCAGGCCAGACGCTAGCGTGCCTTTGCCCTGTCCGACACACGAGTAACTCACAAATATACGTACATTGTTCTTAACTTCTTCCTCATTAGATTTTAGAATTAATTATTTTTTTTGCTTGCATAAAGTATTTAATAACAATTAGCATAAATAACATTCACAAGGTTATTATAATATAAATTTTTAAATAAAAACAGGTCTAAATAATAGTCCACAGTCCACAAAAGATGAACAGTTTTTACCATTTTAGACCATTTAATAGATATTGTGGTTATATGATTCGATGTCTTGTTGGAATAATTGAACCGAATTGATAGAAATACATGAACAGATTCGAGCTTTTAAAGTAGGTACCTATATATTTTTATTTTGTAAAATATTTTAGTATATTACGTTTATACATAATATATTACTAATACCTATTGAGTTTATATTAGTCGTCGCATCAGAAAATAAAAATAAAATGGGTAAACATAATTATATTTCGTCACATATATACATACATGTACGACGCACGTAGGTGTAGACTAGTGACAAGTAACGGGAGGGCAGCAGGGCTGCGCCGTGTACTGTGTAGGTTTACTACGAGACAGATTTATTTGTGCGTGCGTTGTTTGCGTTTATTTCCGCGAGCGCTGCGCCGAGTCCGCATTTAACCGCAACATGATACTAGTGTGCACTGCGAGTGTCGGCGGCCGGCGCACCACATCCACAGACTTAATGCATCGCGCCAACAATAGGACGCCGGACGCCATGATTATATTGTTTTACATTCCGATGCACTTAGCTGTTAGGTGCTTCTTACGGTGATTAAACATCGCATTGTATCTATTATTTTGTTTACATACATTAAAAGATGCGTCAATGTTTGGTTAATTCTTAGTAACTCATGTTCCGTTATCACATATTTCTCGTGTCTCTGGTTAAAGTTAATTTTAACAGTGTACGAGTATGTCTAATAAACTTATTATAAACGCTATAGTCTTTAGTCTAAACTCTAAAGTAACTTTTATATACCTGAAGGCAAAATATTGTTTTCTATTATGTAAACAATGGTTAGTACGTATTCATCGGTATGTTATCTTATCGTTAGACGCAATTTTTCTACGTAAATGATAAGCAATGAATACTTACATTAACCTGTTGTTATCTGATAGTTACGTGTATCTGGACGTTTTAATAGAATATCTTCGTTAATTTTTGTTATTTAAGTACGTTGCATAAGTTATACAAGCAGAGAAAGGTTTCAAATAAGTTTTATATTTTCAATATTTCTGAGTAACAATAAAATATTACGAAAAGTTTAAAAAATAAAATTCTATTGGAATTATCTTTTAACGCCATTTTAGAAATGGAAGTTAGTAGTATATACTAGGCGTATCAAATTGCAGAGGTGCGGCGAAAGGGGACGAAGCCGACTCAATGAAAATATAAATAAAGTTCGCAGACGCCGCGCCCTGCTGATCCGTTTTCCTTTCCACGAACTGCGCTCAGTGTCGCCATCGTCTACAAATACGTTAGGAAAATACTAATTAATAAATACTTTTACTTTCAAAAATTTAAGTTTAAATAAACTTGCAAATTCATTGAATTATAAAAGAAATAAGATTATTATATAATAAATAAATAAAGTAATATTAGCATAAGAATGGAGGTATAAATACATGAGATCATATCTAGTATTACTGTACAATTATTTAGTAAATATTTGAATGTTCCTATAGATATATAATATTTCATCTACACTTACGATTGTATTACTCGTAGTTTGATTACTGCGCAGCAATCAAGGGGTCGAAGTCCGACGCGACGTCGGTCTGCGTTTGTATAAGAGTATCGTTATGTCGAAACAATGGTATCGATTGTCTCTTGAAACAGATCATCGACACACACTTCCTGTGTCCGGACGGCCTGACTTGTGCGTTTAGTTATAAGTATAATAACCTGATAGATATATTATAAAATTCACTAAAAAGACAACTGAATAGAACGAAATTACATTATAAATAGTCCAAACGAGGTAACCTCACTCCATACGTGATTTCTTAATAATCATAAGTGATTCCTTACAGGCAACCCTTATTAAAAGGAATATGAAGTAGGTAATAAGAATTATTGGAGTAGGTATAAATCAAATCCGTAATGTAAAATAAAAGTGTGTAATATTTACGTAATGAATAATGACCCATTAAGCGGTTGACCCTGTGTCGAGCAAAGGGGATGACTGACTATCTATCGTAGGAGCAAGGAAAGTAACTGTTCTTGTGGCTCAATAATCTACATTCTACGCGTTACCTTTAACCCTAAATATATGGACATTGTTTTTGTACAGCCCGTACACATATAGCCTGTGAATGGACATAGATTATTTTATGCCGGTCCATCAAGAGGTTCCTTTAGAACTTGAAGGCTTTGTTACATTTTATTTACACCAAGTTGATTTACAATCTTGGGCCACTTTGAAATATTCTATTATAACATTTTCAATAAATATGGTATCAATAAATTACATTTATATTTTCATAATAATCCTTGCAAGGTGTACACGAGATTATAAAGCCGAAATAAAATCCTTTATTTTTTATAAGTCAACGTAAATTCTTTTTTATAACAACTACTAAAGTAAATAATTTTTTTATGTTATTTTCCCAAAAAAATCATTAGTAAATCTTAATTGGTATCATAATTTTTCCATGAATCCTAAATGATTGTAAATCTTGATTAAATGTCAAAATTATGTAAATATGATTTTATTCAATACTTGCTATTACTTTATTATTCACTATTATTAACGAAACAAAACTCATTGATTAACTCATCAGTAATTTACTGCCATCGAACCCCTTACGTTTTTTTAAGTGTAAAAAGCACTTTTCTTCAGTATTTAATTAGTGTTATTACTATTTAATTAAAAAAATTGTCAATAAAGTACGCTTGCTTTGAAAACAAAGTGAAACGAAATCGAATCTTGGGTCGTCCACTTATAATTTTCACGTCGAAATCCTATTTTAAACATGATAACCACTTGTTATGACGGCGAAGGAAAATATCGGGAGGAAATCTATGCAGGTTCTCTACCTACATAGTTATAAAAACACATGTAATCACCGAAGCCCGCATTTGGCAGCGTGATGGACTCTGACCCTCGCATTGAAGGAACGTCCGTGCATTGCAGTGAGACATTCAAAGGACTAAATGATAAACATTATTATAAAAGTAAAAAAGTGTTAAGTACATTTACAACAGGTTTGTTTTCATCCGAGTTCACTGCAATAATAGAAAATTTTATTGGTTTTTCGTGCTTACCATTATTGTTTCTTATCAACGATAAGAAATGCAGTGTAGCGTATACCACGTGTAGCGGCGCCGCACGAGCTTTAATTTTAACAGCTCAATTCACCTACATTTATTATAGCACTTGTACTAAACTACACTAAGTGCTGTTATGCAACAACTGACGTTTTGTACCGTAACTTTTGGGAACTATGCCTAATCATGATGGCGTTCTTATATGTACAGAGTTGTAGGTACTGGTTAGTGACTTTACCTTTTACTCTTATCGAACGTTACACGTGCTACGAGTTTGCTTAGTGGATGTACAGGCAATATGGTTTTAACACACGAGAGTTATTTTATTACTTGGGAGTATTTATTTTTACACAATTTTAAGCGCCTTTATAACCAATACATTTTAATTACATATGTTGTATCAAAAGTCCATTGAGGGTTTATTGTAACATCAAATGCTAGTATTCTCCTCTAATCCCCCCATGACTGGCCCCTATAGTGTCATAATAAGAAGGGCACGTTCGCCGATTAAAGTGATTATACTTCTTTATCCCTATAATGTTCACGTATTTATATTCTCACGCTCACGTCTAGAAACCCGTTTCCACAGTATGTTTATGTGAATAACGGGTGAAAGTAACGAAGTACGAATGTCTATACTTTAACCTACTTCATTCGATGCTTGTGAGATATAAACAAATGCATCGTATTTATTTAAATGAGTAAAAGATACAGCCGGATGTCCTCTATAGTGGTGGCCCAAGGTGAGCAGACGGCGGGGCGACGAGGTGCGCGCCGACCTCTATGCTTGACTTACTGGTTTTTTCTAAATATTAATAACTGCTTTTATAGTGCTATAGAAATTCGATATTGTCTGGCCGGTAACAAAATAATACGCTATATAAGGCGTCGTCCATAAGTCACGTGATGCTTTTTAGCAACTTTAACTCCCCCCTTCCCCCTGGTGATACGTGGTGAGGTTTTAGACTACCCCCTCTCCCCCTATCTAAAATCACGTGTATTTTTTGGTACAAAGTTTTTAAAAAAAAAACATTATATTATCTTTACATACAGGTATAATCTAATTTAATTCTGGAAAATTGAGCACAGTGAAAAAAATGTCCAGACAGATATTAAGATTGCAGGTTGTTAATCTAACTGGCATAAAAAAATATAAAAAAAAGTGTAATCATGAGAAAAACGTATAATTGTACTGTTATATGAATCTGTCATCGGGCTCGGCATACTCTGCTACGGCGTCATGGCCGTCGATAACCATGTTGCATACTTCTGCGAGAACTTTTCCAGCCTTCTGAAATCAACAAAAGAACGACGAACGACGAAGTTCAACGAAATCGTGATTTTTTCCGAACCCTCTCCCCCTCCTCTTTCGAGCCTCACGTGATTAAATGGAGAATCCCTAATATTTAAATTAGGACAATTTGAAAATTTAACTAGGCGTATATTATAGAGAATTATTTATAACGTACATAATTGTAAAAATTGGTCTCACGTACGGAGAGTTCCGTACCACCATATAATATATTTGAAATCAAAATTTTGAAATAAAATAAGACAATATATTTTGTTAGAGTACCATGAATATAAAATGATAATAATAATTAATCAAAGATTATTATGATTGTTAATGAAAACAATGCGATAATATGTATACCTAATTAATGTTTATAAAACATCTAAAAATAAAATACCATTATGGAAATTTGTTATTCAATTGCAATAATAATACTGTTATTAATTAGATTACTTGGCAAATCGTGATAAACCAGAAGCAGATTGATGTCTCAATGATCTTGACAACAGTTAAATAGTAAACAAAAGTAAATTTACTCGTAAACAAAAGGAGAAATTGTTTATTGATTTTACTTTTGAAAATGAATTAATTTTAAATGCCTTTAATTACGTATGTGCGTACGACGTCATAGACCGAATATAGATGGTAATAGTAATCAATATTATAGATATTTTACTTTTGTTAGGTCGTACTTGATATATCAATGACTGACTGCAACCGGTTACCACTCTGCTTGGTATCGCTGCTAACTACGTTTTTATACTAGTATACTCTATTATTAATACTTACGTTTCTCGCTACATTTATAAAAAAATATCTCTATTTGTATTTAAATTTGGTTTAGGTATACAGCGTTTGACTTTATCTATCAGTTTTTAAAGAAAAGATAAAATATATTTTGCCTATTAGGTAAGCCTTTATAACTTTTTATGTATACAACAATAATAAATACAAATAAATTATTAACAGGATAAATTGTAAAAGTCTAATTAAGTAGGCTCAAAGTAAATCTTGGTAATTTAATTTGATTTGTAAACGAAGCTTAAGATTTTTTTCTAAATACAATAGAAATCTGTTAACATAGCTAATAGCACGCAATATGAAGTTTGGTATAAATTTCTTCTATTTGTACATAAATACTCTTTAAATGATTCGCAGTGGGTAGGGGCAGGTGAACCGCTTCACGTGGTCCGTGGCATTATGTCTGTCTGGCACACACAGACGAGCAGATTTAAATATAAGAGCACCGACGCAGACGCGATGTAGGTGAGGCTCGCTGTTATTGCCTTTTGTGACCGATTATTTCTGAGAAATGCTTGATTTAGATCGATAGTGCCCTTTAATAATTCTAAAATATTATTATTATCTTAATTAATATTATTATTATTAATTAATATTATTATTATCTCTCAAAAGACGTTATATTTATGATAAAATTCATAAATATGCATATTTTTGTTTACACTATATGAAAACTAAAAGTATAAATAATTGTAATTATTGGTAAGGTTATTTTTTCTACAAATCGTTTGCTTGATTTCTATAAGAATTAATTATTGTTTACGTGTTGGAAATATTTTGTTGTTTTAAATGTGCCTACATTATACTTAAAGTTTATAATTAGTAGAAAAATTAATTATAACCTAAAGTACTGAGTCCAATTTTAGAATGTGATCACAATAGATCAATTAGGAATGGTCGCAATGATATTCTATAGCAGCAAGTCTAATTTGAATATAAATAATTTTTATTACTTAATACTTAATGCTAAATTAAATCTGAAATCGAATAGTAGTTTCTTAACATGTAGTAAATAAACGGTTTAATGTTACTCCCGGAACTATTTGTTTCATTTATACCAATAAATACGGAAATTTTTGCGCAGATAGTTTCCCTTTTAACTTTTACCTTTAATAATGATAACTATAAATTTATATATTTACTATTTTTATAATTTAAAAATAATTTTAATTAAAAATGTACAATTATTAACCAAAGCAATGAAATAAAATACAAAAGAATATTAATTCTAACAAAATCAGACTATTTCATTTTCCAAATATAGTATTCTAAATTGATGTTCACAAGTCTACGAGCGTACGCCTTTTGTCCAGACAAGAGGGCGACGCGTTGGTTTTCACTGTCTTATAAAGGGCTTGTCACTCGTAGCTCCCTCTACTTTTGAGATACAGCTAACACGGCGTCTCCTGACGATGCAGCGTCTTCGATGCTCTCTGTTGATGGCTCAACTTGTTTTGTCTCTGGGCTGTCAGAACAGTTCAACTGTTCAACTGCTCTGACAGTCCCAGGGAAGATATAGAATAACAAAGAAAATAATTTAACAGAGAAAATATAGAAAACATAGAATAGATAAACATATTAAGATAATTCCTTTATTTAAATCAGGAAGTCGTTCTGATCCCACTAACTTTAGACCCATTTCGATTCTACCCACACTTAACAAAATCTTTGAAAAGCTTATTTTATCACAATTATTTAAACATTTTTACAAACATAATCTTATGCATGGTAAACAGTTTGCACACGGGGCCGATCTACGACCGATGCTGGTGTAGAGTTAATTAGGAATATTTTGGATTCCTGGAAAGTATCATGTGATGCTCTAGGGATTTTCTATGATTTATCCACAGCGTTCGATTGAGTCCACCAATGAAACACTAATGAAAAAATTATGCCACTGTAAAGAAATACCGCTTTGAATTTAGTGAAATCGTACTTAAATGATAGAGTTCAGCGCGTAGACGTTAATGGAAACGATCTTTGGGATCCTCCGATAACAATGGGTGTACCACAGGGCTTGATATTAGGTTCTTTTTTATTTCTCGTCTATATAAATGACTTGCCATTTCTTGTTAGAAATAAGCATGGTTTCAAGTACTGTTTGCCGATGACACATATCTTTTGTTTAAAATTGAACGCCAGCAAAACGATTTTATCGATGTAAACAGAGTTATTGCAGACGTAGTAAACTGATTTAATATAAATAATTTGCTTTCAAATGGAAAAAAAGACCAAATGCATAAAGTTCACGTTTCTGAATGTAAGGCCTCACACGCCCTCTATAATATATATAATCAAAGACTAACAGCTTGATTTAGTTGATAGGACAATATTTTTAGGCATTACATTGGACTCTAAAATACAATGGGGTCCCCACATAAATAATTTATCAAGTAGACTTAGCTCTGCAGTTTTTGCAAGGAGTGGAGTATCTTGATACTCCACTCCTTGTGGTTCTCATTTTTTTATAGATCATAAAGAATTATTTTATAATTTTTATATGTCGGTATAAGATATGCTTCTTAAATTATAAAGAAAGAGATTTTTTTATATAACTTCATTTACCATTCGAGTTTTAATAAAAGAACACTTAAATCTCTGCTATTAATTATTATAAGTTTATTAGAATCGATAATTATAATTAAAACATTAGCATAAATTCATTAACATAATATGCCATAATAATAAGGTTAGATGCTCTTAATAAAATTTAGCTAAAATGGAGGTACCTACTCTAAAGCGGAATCGTGTGAACTGGTCTGCTGGTCTGGGTCTACAACCTTAACGCATGACGCAGTTTGTCGTTTAATTATTTTTTACATTTTACTGCCTGGAATTCGGTGTTTATTTTTTTTATGGTGTGAAGAAACTGTAATTCCTTGTATAAACATATAATATTAAAATACTAAAACCACATCATTTTATGTTTATTTCAACGTTTTTACTACATTAACAGTACGAGATAATTCAGAATGCAAAAACAAAATTGAGGAAAAAGATACCTAACTTTTATGGTCAGCGGAAAACCCGCATCGCCTCGTAGCCGTGATTCGTATTCGGGACAAAACACAAGCAAAAGGCAAGAGGCTGTTGTGGTCACGTCTATTTGTTTTGCTGTGACTTAAATACTTTCTAAACGAATGACAATTCCGTTAATGTAAATGAAAGTTAACACCGTAACAAGTCATCGTTATTCTTCTTTATAAAAAACTGATTTTAAGGACGAGCGTCAACAAACGTATTTATTTATATTTATCATGAAAACTATCAAAATATTCCATCGATTTATTTTATACCCAAATGATGCCTATTGTAAAAAAAGTTCTGCTTTACTCTGAGATGATAAAGTTGTATTAAAAATTTGCATTTCCGTTATTATTCGTTCCGTTATTATTAGCAACAAATAGGTAATTTTCACCCCTCTCACGACGAACAAATATGTAATATAATTTCCATAAGGACATTTCTTAGGCGAGACGAAAAATGATCGGAATGTAGCCTCGCGGAGGATGCAAACATGCGGCGAACGACCGCAATGGCGCGCGCCGTCAGCGCACATTCCCTTTGCTTGATTCACCAGTGTATTACTTGAATTGTAACCTTTTATTGTTACATCATTTTTATTTATACCTTTTATAATAACATGTAACATTAACATTATGTATATGAGCTTAAAATAATATTAAAATATTTCCAAAAACTACATTTACTAGATACTATTAAGCATCTGCTAATGTACCTCATGAAAAGAAACTTTTGAATCATTTCTTTTTTTTTAATTTAAGAATAACATACATCTCGTGTCATGTCAGTTTCTCTTTCTATTCAGCGACAATTTTTTTTTCATATCTTCCATTAAACTTCCGAAATGCACTATTTTAGTATAATTTTTTTATGCACTAGCTTAGTATAATTTTTTATCAGATATTCACCTTTCGCTTCCGTTTCGCTTTGTTTGAAATTCTGGAGGTTAACCACATATACATAAGTTGAACTTGAACCATCTATATAAATCTTTGTTGATCGTCTGTTCGGATGTTTAATTAAAATAAAACTAAAAATTAAAATAAAACTTATTTATTTTATTAAAATAAAACTAAAACTACAAGAAAAAAACTCTACGAAGGTAGGTTTCATACAAACTTGTATTGAAGAGCATTAATACCAAGTTTCAAGTAGTTCTGATAATATTTTTTTTGGTTGTATTATAACGTGTTTTCCTGTGGGAATGAGATAATCCAATAAAAATGTAACCTATGTCATTCTCCAGCCCTCCAACTATCTCCACACAAAAAATCACGCCAATCTGTCACTTTGTTTCAACGTGAAAGAAAGACAAACAAATAAACACACTTTCACATTTATTATATTAGTATGGATTATATGTACCTACTACCTAAAGGCACGATGACAATTGACAACACACGTCAAAACCTCTCTCATTTGTGACATAAATTACGAAAAAGTAGAATTCGCAAAATCGTGATCTGCTATAGTTGAACATCTCGGTAGTAATCCTGGACTTTCCAGCAGCATTGCCATATTTGAGCAATACCATGCTCGGATTTCAAAGGTTTTATTTCATTATAAAGACTACATCATTGCATACATTCATCGCGGCCAAACTTTTGTTGATGACTTTGGTATAACTATTTATGTATTATACGATCTTTACTTTGTTTTATACTATCAGATAAACTGGGATCCCATAGGTGGCACAATGTAGTCAAGTTATTAAATAATTCTGTTTACTGACCAAAAGAATACGCATGACGTGACTGGAAAGAACGTAAAAAAACGTTGGAATCGAATTTTGAAAATGTTTAATGTAAATTAAAATATTATATTTATTTGTAATATTTTTTTAAATACATATTATATTTTGAGAAAACATTACCTGCTAATATGTGCTAATGTGTGATTTTAACGTTACTTGCAAAACATTTTAATTTAGTCTAAATTTTTTTACGCGCCAGACGAGTTCACCGTCCAGACGGCTCATGTAATTGTTTTTTGCCTTTTTCTTGAATTACGTCTAAAATGATCTATCTCATTTAAGATCGTATTGATATTTAAAAATTATGATAGATAAAAATGTGTTGCAAGACAAAAAATTGTTATTATTTCTTAGTTATGGAATAACTTCTCACGTTAAGTTTAAACAAAACAGTCACAGAACAACTACAAGCGGACAATCCGGTCGGACGTAGACTTGTTCACACATACAACATTGGCGAAGGTACCAAGTCCTTCGGAGAATTTGCACTCACACATTAAGAATAAATATTAGAAGCGAAGCCGATGAATGCCAACAAAAAAGTTTTGTTTAATCATTGTTTGGAAATTCTTAAAATTATTATTTTTACAAAAACAACAAAGAAACATGTACCTGCTTAAGCTTTACAAGTGTTCCCTTGCTGCGACTTGCGAGTGAATATTTTGCATTTTGTATTTTACAATTAATAAATAAAATGCCAAATATTTCAAAACTAATTTTGTAGTAAAGGCTTTTAAAGTACTATATTAGTTTAAAAAAATCAGTTAAATGTAAAGACGAAATGTAATGAAAAATTATACAATCGTGAATGGCAAACACGTGGTTGCCGCCATCTTAAATATACACGGATTTTGGCGCCAACTTTCCAGCGCCATGCGGTATCGCACTTTATATATTAAAATTAAAAAATCCGCTCCCATATTATCTTGACTGTTTTAATGCACATTTATTTTATTGAACATTATAAGAATAAACTAATTTATACATATTTTTTAATTTCATATATAATACCAAAAGAAAAAGTACATATGTATTATGTATTACGATATTACCTATGTAATTCCCGAAATATTAATTGAGATAGTATGTTATTAATAACAAGTAATTCGGTTACAAAAACGGTTATAATTTATGTTTGGGAAATAGTAACCATTAAGATATCTATCTATCTACAAACAATGAAATAGAACAGTAAAAATATTACTTTTGTTGTTTTTATTAAGAACATTATAATATTTCATTACATTGCAAGTAATTAAAATTCCCCAATAAAATTAAAGTTCACTTCCATTATATGGCACTTTTTTTCGTTAAGGTAAAATATAATAAACAGTATGTTTTGTATATGCATTTACGAAATGGTTCCCTATTTCCTACGCGGTGGGCGCCAAAACGTGGTATGGTACTTCTACGTTGATGGCCCCCCGTTCATTGCGCCCGCCTGGGTGTATTGCCCGCTACGCGCATCCTGCCTACTACGTCTTTGGTATCCTTCTCGCACTGCTTCTCTGACTTACTACACGAAAGGGATGCGCATATCACGTGCAGCGATTTTTGTACCATAGAAGGACGCGCCATGAGATCAATGCACTTTCCGAGGACAGCGAAGCCGTTTTTATACGGGTTAAAGTTAGATTATAGTGAGCGTAATACAAATCTTATATAGGGGACTTAAGATCGATTTTAGAAATGAACCCCCGAAGTCGGTGTCTAGACGCGCGGGAAGTGAATAAAAGTATGTAAGCAGAAGGCATCCCGGAATACCAGGCACATTGTGCGTACGGCAAAGCTCGCCATCAACCGCCGCTCTCTTTTAAATCTCATCTGGTATTTTTAACCACGATGCCTGTAATAGATTTATGTCAATATGGGTTATTTACATATCTAAATATAAAAACACTTTTTCTTACGCTACGCTAGTCTGTTGTTGAATGGAAGATTTATGCTTGTGTCCACATGTTAATTTGAATTCATTATTTGTTTCTTATACAAACGTTTCCCGCTTTAAATTATTTAAGATTATAAATAAATGCCCTTGTACATAATAAATACTATGAAGTATTATATTGACTGTAACTAGGTACGTGCGTTTATTTAATTTAATAAAAGTATGTTTACAAGTAGGTATGTCTTACTTTGATCAATAAAACCATTATAGTTTTTATAAATAAATTTATACAAGACTTCCCATACATATTCATTGAAAAATTCTTATTAGAAGAGGTTTATAAATATATTTATGTAATATGATTTGAAAACCTCCATTTTTAAGTCAAAATTGGTTCAAATTGTAATAGTTGTAGATTAAAATTGTACATACATTTAATATTTAATAATTTAGTGGTGAATTTTGGGATATAATGGGAGTCAAACTTATAAGTTTATAGAAAGTCTATCTGGTTAAGTATACCACTGGATCATGGATCAATTGACTTTGACTAAATAGCAAAAATATTGAATACTATTTAGCAGGTATGTACACCATTCAATATTTTTATTATAAAGAAGGTTGTTCCCCTTCAAATCTTTTATTATTTAAGCAATATTATTGAAAAAGGCTAAAACAATTAACATGTTTTTAAGATTAAATTTTGTTTATGAATGAATAATATGTATTATGGAATTAAGTAACGACAGCTTTTTCAAATACGATGACTAGTGACTTACCCTCGCTTCGCTCGGGCGCGTCCGTTTACGTACGTTTTAAATAGATAAAAATAGTTATTGTGAGTGTACCTTACACATATGCTATCGCGAACTTTTTCGGAAAATTGTATACCTATGTATTCAAGTTTTGCGTAATGTTTAAGGGTTTTCCATTTTCACGATGAAACCCTAAATATTGCCATAAGTATCAATAATAATGTCTATTTCAATTAGATTTTCCAAAAAATATATAAGGACAGATTCGACTTAGTTACAATTTTATTATATGTATAGATAGATAGATTATACCCTACAGAAATATATGTTATCGTGTATAAAAAACGTAAACTTATAGAAGCCTATAAAGTTCAGGAAGTGTTACTTAACACATAATAGATTAAGTTACTAGACATTTCGAAATAAATGCTACCTTAAACTTTTTAGGTATCATACATACACGTGTGATAGTTGATATCTATCAATTAATTATTATAATATACTATATAGTATAAAATATTGTTAATTACTTCACGGTGTTCTTCTTACATTGAATTTTCGTTGTAGGTTGTACTTAATATTAGTTTATGCTTTTGAGCTAAACTACTGATCTGATTGTGAGAACTATATATAATTAACGAAATGCTTGCAACTTGTTTTTTACCTAATTTGTTATCAATAATTCTGCAATGCTATCTAGTATCTATACATATGTATTTATAATAAAATTGTAACTAAGCCATCCATCCATCTGTACATTATATATTTTTGTAAAATCTTACTGAAATAGACGTTATTGTCGATGCAAAGGCCGAATCTATAGTTTTTAGTATTTTTATCTGTCTGTCTGTGACCGCATCACGGATGTCTGTGTCCGGATCAACTTATAGGATACTTTTTACTGCGGGAAAATATCTCATCTCTGAAAAATCTATACTAAAAGTTAAAACGTAAGTAGGGATGAACCCGAGCGGAGCGAGGGTGAGTCGCTAGTTTAGATATAGGTGTAACGCAATCTATAAACATTTGCGGCATCAACATGCTACATGTATATCAATCAACTTAACCTTAATTTTATCAGAGCTCTTTTTTTCAGTTATAATAAGTTCTAGAGAAGCAGGACACAATATTTTATGTTCATAAATTAATCAATGTGGTTTTCTCCAAGTTGATTAAACAAATAAAGAATCTATAATGTATATGTCTGCAATAAGTATCGTACTGTTTATTGAACTGTACTAAAACCCTATCAGTTCTGTTTACAAATTAAACTAAATCGAAATTCATACATTTTAATACACAAGTAGGTTTATATACACATATGTATTATATATCAAAAGCATTTAGGTTTTAAGTTCTTTTACCTGTGAGGACAACGACCGTCGCGCTCTGATGCTTTTTATGGGATTGATACATACGAATTAATATGTTTTTTTTTAATTATCATGAGTTAATTTACATTTCAAGCAATTTTAATTACCATAGGCGCCTGACTTGCTGAACTATACCTGTTTTCTGCGCCTAGATTATTATAATCGTGTTGTACGAAAAAAATATTATGTTAAATTTACCCAATATTTGACAGAATTCGAAATTAATAAATTCATAATATTATTTTAACTTGAGCTAGTGTTTGCATTAGTATTTTTTTTTATTTTTGATAAGTACCTACATATTTAGAATGTTTAAAACTTTTATGTATTTATACAGGCAATAAGTTAACATCCGCCGATGCACGTCGACCGTTATAGTGATATTTAAATTTACGTCATGTGTGGCGTCGCTTCGGGGGCACCCAGGCAGGTGGTTTGCAAAGTATGAACGATTACTTACCAACGACGTTGTAGGGTCAAAGGACCGTCTCAAGGTCGTCGTTCAAGACGTTCGCGTCGATAACCTTGTTAGGTGCCTCAGTATTGCCATTACAAAACTGAGAACGTAAGTTTATGATTTCATTTTAATTTACGATCTGTTGTTACTTTAATTAGATAAGCCTAGTTATTATACATAAGGAATTAAAGCTTTAAATAATAAATACTAAATAGGCAATTATCACATAAACATAAAACATTCTTAATTAATGGTTAATTTGGTATTTCGAGATCAATTATAGCTACCCAACATGTAGATATTAATGAATTCTAAAAATTAATCTCATATTCGAATATACTGGCAGAAAATAAAATTCATAAAACTTTTTTGCATGGCTTATTATACCCGTTAACCCATCCTTGAGGTACCTAATACCTATACATATATATTACCTATTCAAATATACCTAGTGTAGTTTTACACCAAGGCTCATTAATTTTTATTAATTTTAGTACATGTTTACATATTATATAATTTTTTGATTCACTATGTTAAGAATTACATATTATTTTTACATAATCATACTGTAAAAGCAAATAAAACAATGTTTCATATAGCTTTACACGTGCCTAGATTATTATTATTTAACAGTAGGTAACATAATATAAGCATGTAAAATAATACTTTATTATGCAAGTGAAATGATTGTTGTCACTATGCAATAAAACTTTAGCTGTTAATGTTTTTTAATTGTCCATCTATCGACGTAAAATGATGTAAGTATAAAGTGTTTACAAAAACGCACGGTCCCTTTTACAATTTATAATGTCGGTATGTTATATCTAAATGTACATGCAAGATATTTACTATTACCGAAAGCAACTGGCCACCTGTTTATAAAACACCTGCCAGTCAATAAGACTGCATCCAAAAATTAAAATTTATTTAAACATAACCCGCGGCTTCGCTCGCGCTAAAACTACAAAAAACCTCTAAAAAGGTTGGCCTTCATACAAACTTTCATTCCCTATTTTACCCTTATAGGATTAATTTCGAAAAATGCTAAAACACGTATTTATTTAATTTTATTTTTTTGGATTGTGTTATAAAGTGTTTTCACGTGGGAATTAGATAATCTCCCGCGGTAAAAAGTAGCATAAGTTACCTTTTTTTTTAACGTTGGGAAATGCATTTACACGCACGAGGTGTGGGACTCACCGGTAAAGCCAGTACTACCCACTAAAACCCAACAAAACCTTCCCACGTCCCAATGGGGCGTCGCAGGATCGCTTACGCATTCAACTACGACGCCCCGACGGCAGGTCTGCCAAAGCAGACCACAACAACCATGGGGTTCCTCCAAGGTCCACTCTGCTATCAGAGAAGTACCAGGAGCAACCCGCATGGTACACCGCCCCCCGAAGAGGGCCACCTCCCACCGCCCACCAAAGTGGGCCACCTCCCTGTGCGTTTCTTCGCTTCGCGCCCGGCTGTATTGCCGGCACTACTGAGCCCCCCCCCCCCCCCCCCCACCACGACAAGGTGATCGCACGTTGGGGGGGAGCATAAGTTACCTACTCTCCAGCCTAGCAACTATCTCCATACAAAAAATTACGCCAATCCGTCACTCTGTTTCGACTTGAAAGAAGGACGAACAAACAAACACACTTTCACATTTATAATATTAGTAATTACTTAATTAGTATGGATATTATTTGACGTTTTCAAAAACATTCTATTTTTAAAGCTTTTGGCGCGTTAGGAAAAAAATGATGAGAGTGAATTTTTACGATGCGACAGATTTATAATACAGTGTGAAGTTAGTCGTTATTTGACTACAAGTATGAAGTTAGTCCTTAAATTTCCCTTTAGTATATGTGTAAATGCATTTACCAACTTTTGATACGTAGAATTCGTCGAAAAAGGTTTAATGGCACCGACTTCGAAAATATCTGATTAGGTATCTATTCTAAATGAAAACCCCCGTTTAGTTATTTTTTACATTTTAGTGCCTGGAAGTCGGTTTTTTTAAGTTTTTATTTTTTCATTTTTAGTGTAGACGTAATAAGCAGGTAATTTGTAAGAAGAAAGTTTTTAATAACATATTCTATTAAACAAGTTATTTAAAAAAAAATGTTGATTTTTAAAAAAAAAACGCTCGACCGATTTCGATAAAATTTATATGGGGACTACCTGGGAAGTATACCCTTTGAAACAAAAAAAAAATATTTCCAAATCGGTTCAGGCGTCTTCGAGTAATCGAACCTGATTTATCAATTACATATCTAACATTGCCCGCGGCTCCGCCCGCGTTCAGATGACCAAAAACCAAGTTCTCAGGTTTTACATATTAGTATACTCTTACATTGCAGTTTTTGTATTTTTTCTCAAAAATGAGATATTTTCCCGCGGTAAAAAGTATCCTATATGTTGACCCGGATAACCAGCTATCTATTTCAATAAAATTTTCCAAAATAATATTTAATGCACGATTAGGCTTAGTTAAAATTTTATTATATGTATAAATAAATTAAAAAATAAATAATTTATTTTGATTATTTTTGATATATTAATCTATACATATAAGAAAATTGTAACTAAGCCGAATCTGTACATTAAATATTTTTTGGAAAATCTTATTGAAATAAACATTATTATCGATACAGAGGCTGAATCTGTAGTTTTTAGAATTTTTGTCTGTCCGTCTGTCTGTTACCGCATCACAGAAAAACCACTGGAGGGATTTTGATGAAATTTGGTATGATGAAAGGTGGACACTTTTTTTGTGGGTTTCGGATCTGGGATTGCTTAGATCGAATATACGATCCACTGCATCCAAGTAGAATTTTTGCATTGCTTATAAAAATTGATATTTATTGAATAGATAAGTAAAATTAACATAACAATGTCTCAGTACCTAACTATAAGTTAATGGCTTTCGCATATTCTGTAACAAATATTTGAATGATAATAATTCATTATATCTGTTTGATAGGTATATGAGGGCCATACTCAACCTTTTTTTATAGGAGCCACAAACACGTTTCAGTCATGATGTCGAGGGCCGCAAGCAAAAATTATTTAGGTCTTAATGAAAACGTAATTCCAAGTTAACGATGTAGTTACTTTTTTAACAAAGATATGTTATAATGCGATTTTTGATGCTGCCGCATGCGGCCCGCGGGCCGCAGGTTGAGTATAGCTGCTTTAAAGGGTCTATTCACTATTGTTTACTACCAAAAGGCGTCATGTGGCGTTATTATTGGCGCTAAAATTTTATAACCTATATTATCAGTCAGTTCAAGATACGAATTACGTGCCAATCGTATTCATCGTCATATTCTATATCTAATCTAAACTGAATCAACAATATGCTAACATGAACTATTTAATTGAGATCTTATTAACTACATCAGTTCTTTACCTTGATGAAAACTTTTAAACCTTCAATTAATAAAAATTAACTAAAAATCTGATAAACCGGAATCGCCTAAGCATAAAAATGAAACACCTTTAAAATCGTAATCATAAACGCATGTGTCCGATATTATATGTAGATAACAAAATTCACCTTATAGTCGTGCAATTAGTTATTATAAATGAAAAATGACGAAACTTAAGTTATAATTAATGGATTTGAATAATTTTTTCTTTTTTGGGTTTTTAATACCATAAACTAAAAACCCCTTTACCCGTTTAAAATTATCGCTGTTTTGAAAATCCGTAAATTAAAAAAAAAACAGAATTCTCCAAAAAAAAATACAAATATCGGAATTCTTAAAGATTTATTTTAAGAAAATAAAAACTGTTTTTGAGGTTGTTTATACATACAAGATTTTTTATATATTTTTTTTTATAATTAACAAGGTTCTATCAAATCGACTTTAGAAATTTATTTGGCTAAAGCTTAAGAGATATATCAAAACCATGTACTAGAAAATTGTAGGTCTTAAAAAGACAAGAAAATCCACAATAGTATATATCTATCTCGGGTCTCCTAAGCACACTCGCACTTCCTACTTTTTATCTATACCTATATAGGTATTCGTACAATAAAACAGTGACTTCGCGAAATTGATGTGCGCGTTTCACGCAAAAAGTACTGAACTGAATTTAACTAAATTTTGTGTGGTGACAACTTATTACTCGGGTCAACATTTAAGATAACTTTCATTCCCACGGGAAAACACAATAACTGGTTCTATCGAGTCGTTCTTAGAAATTTAGATCTACATCAAAACAAACTATTGATATCTATAACGTACCTAATCGAAGCGATGGTAAGTCACTTATATAGAAACAGTTAGGTATCTGCGAAAGAAAAGATAAATATATGTAGCTGTAAAAGGAATGTACTGTACTAGAAGTAGCATCATTTTCATGGGGCAACCCTTAAAAAACATTAGCGGAATTCAAAAGGTAAACTTTTTAGTTTTTAGTATGTACATAAGAAATTCAAAAAATCGAAAATCAGCCAAATCCATTCAATATAGCTGGGCTCCGAGCCTGAGGTAAAAACCTACTTGCACTCGACTAATACTTCGATATACATTAATATCACGTTATTAAAATAAACAAAAAATCATCGCAGCTTGCACTGTTTACTCTTTTTGATTATTTTACCACATAAAGTAGGGCCAGGTGGAGAGTTCATTGCACGATGCAGCTTTTATTTTGTTTTTGAAAGAAGGCTTCTTTCGAACTTAGGGGTTTGTGAGCTGTCTCAGAAGGGCAAAAAATTGTCTACCCACCTGGCTTTCTCGTATGCTCCGGTGAGTAGGTAATGAATCCAAATAAAATATTGCCTCTATTTGAGTATTTCTAGTTTAAATGATCTAAGACTACATGCTAGTTATTAAATATTCGTGATGATAATAAAGGGTGGTTTTACCTTGGTTTTCTCACTAGATACTTATTCTATAAAACGAACTTATGCCTATTGCTTTAATGACAAAATGAATTTAAAACGGTAACATGGTTCGAGAAAAAGAAATTTTAGGTATTTTATATTAGGTGTATGTTACAATTTGGTTTTAAAAAGATCATTTGATGTTTATCAAGCATTATATATGACTATTATCTATCTATATCTATACTATAACAAAACAGTAGAGGTCGAATGTCTGTACAAAGCAAAAAAATGCTAAAAACCGAGTCAGGGGGATGTAAGAAGACAAATAGAAAAATTTCAGATTTTTTTCAAATTTTTTGTTTCTCTGTCTGTTTATCTGTTTGTTTGTTTGTACGGGCTAATCTTCGAATCTATTGGACCGATTTAAATGAAATTTTGCATGGTGGTACTTTATATCCCCGGGCAACATCTTAGATACTTTTTATCCCGGAAAATTGAATAGTTCCCGTGGGATAGTTAAAAAACTATAATAACTTATACAACTTATGCATGTAATTTAGTAAAATTTAACATTCTGATACCTTATATTGCTGGTCAAAAAACAGTTACTTTTCATTCCGGAAAAATGAACGGATCCCGTGGGAACTAATAGATCTCTATTAGTGTTTTTCTAGAGGCGAACCCGAGCGAAGCGAGGGTGAGCCGCTAGTATATGATAAAAGTCATGTTTGTAACTAGAATTGTATAAGGTAATGCAAATATACAATTCTCTTTTTTATTAAATTCATAGGAAGTGCAGCCTGCAGATGTGACCAACGTGCGCAACGGTACGCGTGCCGACAACAGCAGCTGTGGAACACTTTTTATTCTTATTTATCTAACTTAACCTTACCTGAATTAAATCTTGTCAGTATTTTTACTTAAATCGTCTTGATATATTGTTATTAATCTTACAACTATAAATATGCAGTGAAAAAGAAACCTATGTATATTTATCTAATCGTCCATATAGTAAATAGGTAAAATAAGTGCAGTACATTTCATATTAGGAACTACAAGTTAAAATATTTTGATTTGATCATGGAAAAGTCAAGTTTGAGAATAGATTTGTTTTTAAATAACATTTGAAATAATGACAACTTCATGTTGTTTTTCTCTAAGCATCGTGCATCTGTTACCTGCTATATATGTACATGTATAGCTTTCTTAATCAGCTAAGCGACAGTTTCCTAGAATTTATGGCGGCTTCATATTTAGCAATATTGTTTTAATACATATTTATCTTTTGCACAAAGTAAAAGTTACAATGCTAAATATTTAACGATCAGTTTACTTATCAAAACTTGTACGTGTACCTACTACATATTAATATAATAAGTAATAACTGTATTATTAATATAAATAAGTTTTTGCATTTTATGGCGTTCCGCTCTCACTGCAAATCTTGATATTATTGATTTTGTTCCCGTTCGCTCAAATTCGACCCTCTCCACCCCCGTCCCCTGCCCTCGCCCCCTATTGCCATCACACGCTGCGTCAGTACACTGTACGATCTAACGCCCGCCCTAAATTTTCAAAACATAGTCACGTGGATGTGATGACGTATGACATAAGTAACATGTGACGAAATATTTTTAGATTTAAGTTTTATCAAGAGATTTGAATTGAAATTTAAGTTAGGTATTAATAATAATAACAAAAAATATAATAGGGCTGCGTTTAAACTTTCACTTATAAATAGCTGAATTTTAAATCATGAAATCTATATTTAACCTATTTATGGAATATATGTAATGAATATATAAACATTAAATCAAGTCTAAAGATAACTAACAGAAAAGCACATGACGGCGTATGAGCTATGCATATTATGCAGTATGATGCACCGTGTCCGTGCTTAGCGTCCTACGACACGAGGCAGTTGCGAGGGGGCGACGGCGGAGGCGGCGGCGGAAGGGGGCGCGGCAAGGGGGAGCTCCACTACACTGGAACCAACGCCGCCGTACGTACCGCGAGTCGCGACCGTGCGATTATTTCGTCTACTGAGCGGAGGACGTAGTCAATGCCTCGCCTGCATCGAGCGCCGTGTTTGTTGTACTACTTTAGTCTGCAACGCGCTGTCTAATCGTTCGGTCGTGTTCACGCGCGCTCAACTGAATAGGCGATTAATATTTATTATAATATAACAATTATATTTATAGATAAAATTTTGTTGCATTCCTTAGTAAAATTTATTATTTTACATATTCTGCGTAAGTTAAGTGTCTCGAACGTTGTGTTAACCAAATTTAGATTAAGCTTCATGAACTGTGATCGTGTTTTGGACAATTTTGAACTTTTGTAAAACAGTGAGATACAACTTATGCGAAGTTTAGAAATGAGCGGATTGACCATAAGAGTTAAAAGGGGATCGAGGGGTAGTGCAACACTTCTCGAGGCAGCTAATAGAATTCTTAAACTTCTTGGCGTCAGTTCTACGAAGCGCGGGAAACAGCCCTCATCAAAAGCAAAGGTAATGCCAATGGAATCATTCACCACATTATTATACAATTTTATTACATCGGAGTCGCATTTTTAACTACGAATAAAATTCTGAATTTCTTTAAATTGAGGATATCAATCTAGTCAATCAATAAGTATAATTTACATACAATTTATTATGAAAATTTCAATGAATAAAATATACTTATTATGATTAAAATTGTGTAATATTTAGCTACTATCAATTTTAGGAGAATTTAGTGTTAATACTTCAGGTGTATTTAATTGGTTGTTGGCAAATTTTACATACTTATGTTTCCTGTTTATCAAACACAAGACATTTAATACCTAGGTTACAACGACGTGGCAGGTTCGTAGCGAAAGATTGTTGATAAACTTTCGCTGCATGGACTGCACTTTCGCTCGATATATTTCTATTTGAAACGTGCTGTGAGCGACACCGCTCGACGCGACAAGCGCGCCGCGTATGATCGGTATGATGCAAACATTGATGACGGGCGCGGCACTGACACGACACTTGTTTGTTCACGCGTAGTCTGCGTGACCATCTTGTTTACCACTACGAACGATTCACGATTCGCATTCATCACGGTTTGTAGCGAGTGCGACCCACTATGAAAGTAACGTTAATATTTTCGCAAGTTTCTACATCGCCTGGTACTTACTATATAAATATTTACATGAAATGAAACCCCTTTTATATCAATATTTATTAGAAATGTATACTTCTGTTTACAGATAAGTTTCTGTAATGTTATTAAATGTAAGTTACTAGCACCATTACCATATTTAATACACCTGGATAAAAAGAACTCCTTGGCCTATAAACTAGGACAAACAAACAAATCGACAATATTTATACTAATTTCAGCCTTTGTATCGGTCGACATTTATTCTATAAAATACAATATTTTTAAGGGACATTTTGGTTGATTGTGTGAGATCTCTTTGTCACTTAATCATCTGACATAATATGTTTTCTATTTACATTAAATTCTTTTATAATTTCTGTAAGGTAATATAAAAAATATAAATAAACATGAGCGATAAAAGATAAATTAAAAAAAAAAAACCGGATACAAGCTATCGCTAACGAAAGTCTTTATTGATTAAGATATGGTCAAAACACGATGTTTAATGTACAATTCAATGGTAATCTATCCATAATAAAAATCGGGTCACTTAAGCAATATTGTTGTTTTTGTTTAAAATTCGATATTCAAAACATTGTCGCTCATATCTAGTAATTATACATTACTGTTTGTGTATGTACATAATATGAAGATAGCATTCGTTTTTATACCAGTCATTCATTGCCTGCGTGTTTGTGATGTCTTCAATAAGTGGGTAATTTTTGCGATTTAGATAAAAGTAGGATATTCGAATTCATCAATCAACAACAAAATTGGACATTCCAGCCACATTGATTATTGTATTATAATTAAAAAGTTTATTTTTACTATAAAGTTTACTTTTAAAAGACAATCTTATTACCCACGCGTGAACAGCATGTGGCATGTGAAAGAGAGAATTGGTTGATGAATGTGTTCGTAGGTGCGGTCATCGACGTAGAGGGTCTCGGTAGTGGGGATCGAGGTCGAGTACGGAGTAGGTGCGCGCGGGCCGCGGAATGCGTTGCGACTTGCGGTGGGAATGCGCTCGGAGTACCGTTGCGGCGGAATGCGAGACCCACTTGCGGTCTACATGGACCAACTTCACTTATTTCAGTGACTCATGCGCTACATAGAGTCGATTCGCTGTTAAACTCTCAGTCATCACCGAAGTTATTGTATAGACAATGAATGTTCTAATGAGGCCATGAGAATTGCGGAAGACATCCTTGTTTAACAAATACAAACAAAAAAGTAAAACCGAAAAGAATATCGAATCTTTAGCATTATTTTGGTGTATTTATTGTTGTGTCAGTACATATTTATACTTTTCGGCGAAACCGATTGTGACAAAACATGATGACTCAAAATTTTGTTTGTAAACGTAGATTGTTTGTTTGCAATTCCTTTGAAATGATAGTGTTAGGTCCTTTATCAAAATAAAAAAATACAAAAAGTTTTATCCTATCCTGGTGATCTAAATAGATACGGCGTTTTTACAATGCCCCCGTAAGCAAATGAACAAAAAACTTGCGCCGCAAACTTTAGAAATTGGATCATCGAACTGTTGGTGAGGCCAATGAACGTGGCGGCGTTTCGAATACATCAGACGTTTAGTTGTAAACTTAACTCTTAGCGTGCTGGTGCGTCCTTTTGCGAAATTTCGTACTTGCAAAAAAATTCTAGTCAACCAAAACAAAAATTTCTTTGACTCTTTATGTAAAATGTTTAGTGATATTATTTCAACGGGTATGTGATTTCATTTTGAATTTGAAACAAACCTTTTTGCCACATTGTAAATTTTTTATGTCGTTATATTGTCTGTCATTATATAACAAATTCTATTTCTATATCTTGTATGATTTTTGCAAGCAATCCAATATCAGGTCTTTAGATTTTTTCTATAAAATAATATTTTAAGGCCTGCTATATATTTAAATATAACATTATCGACTCGGACAATTCATTTTTAATGTATTATTTACTAAATATTTTTGTTTGTTGCAGCCAAACGGCAAGTCTACAAGTGAAGTACGAGCTCCTATAGCGACTACTGAATCGACAGCAGAGTCGCCAGTAAAAATGCAGGCATCTCAAGCTGCAACTACTCCTGTTCCTACTCCTACTTCCACACACTCGTCCAGTCAGTCGTACAGACACACAAAGCGGACAGCAAAGGATTATATATTTGGAAAATTGATTGGTGACGGCTGTTATAGCACAGTATTTTTGGCGAAAGATATTCACACTGGCAAAGAGTATGCAAGTAAGTATTTATTAAATAAAAACATCTCCACTAACAAACAAAAATATGATATATTTTTTTAATTTACTTACTACCTTTTAATTTCCTAAAATAATTGTTATTAAACTCCTATTTATTTTTGTCTTTCAGTTAAAGTTTGTGAGAAGAGTCATATCGTACGCCATCAGAAAGTACAGTATGTTAAACGTGAAAAGGATGCTCTAAACATGCTTTTTAACATCCCATATGGGTTTGTCAAACTTTACTGCACGTTTCAAGATGAGGAGAGATTATATTTCGTGCTGTCCTTCGCGAAGAACGGCGAACTACTACATTATATTAATAAAGTAGGCTCGTTTGAGCTAAACGTTGCGAAATACTATGCCGCTGAATTATTATTGGCTTTAGAAAAAATGCACGCAAAGGGAATAATCCATCGCGACTTGAAGCCGGAAAATATTTTATTAGACGAAAACATGCATTTACAAATCGCTGATTTTGGTACAGTCAAAATTCTTGATCCCGAAAAAATTAGATCATCTACGCCAACTGTGACCGAAGACCAAGAATCGTCATCGAACGTGAGATCGAGAAAAATAAGTTTTGTTGGAACAGCACAATATGTTAGTCCGGACCTATTGCAAAATCGCGTAGATACACGTGCATCAGATTTATGGGCTTTGGGTTGTATTATTTATCAAATGATATCGGGTCTACCGCCTTTCCGGGCGTCCAACGACTTTCTCACTTTTCAAAAAATTCTTAAAATGGAATATGAATTCCCTGAAGGCTTTCCCGCCGATGCCAAGGATTTAGTTGAAAAATTATTAGTTTTAGACCACACTAAGAGGCTCGGATCGAATGACAAAGGTGATACTTACGAAAGCATTCGTCAGCATCCATTTTTTGAAGGCATCGATTGGGAAAATATTTATGAACAAACGCCACCAAAGATAAGCCCATACTTGCCCGGAGGATCATTTGAAGAGGAATACACAGTGCCTGATCACTTAGAGCCAGGGTTGGGAGGTAGACAAATTCTACGCTTATGGGAATTCGATCTATCGACATCTAGAGGTAAGAGTAATTTTTAATTATTATACATATATTTCGGGATTTTCACAAAAGTTTTAATAATAACTTATGTAGGCCACTTAGCTTACAGTCTTATTGTTCGTTAAGTATAGGCAATTTCAAAGTCTTGCAGTGCAATGAAGCGACGAGTAAGAGGATCGTTCGTGACCTAAATTCATTGCAAAATGCGCATGTTTATAAGTGAATCAGGTCTGATAATAATTTTCGTTTCCGTTCTCACTTAATGGTCAAATTCACGCCCACATTGATTTCATTGATACTAACAGTTACAGAAATAAACATGAAATAGCATCCGTGCACGTTTTAAAATATATCGTAATACAATCTCAGTAGATGCATATGGATTGTCGTGTCATCAGTCGCTAGCATCGTTCGGTCGAAACGGACATCCTTGTTCTCGATTTACGGTTGTATAGTGTACACGTGACGTCATTTCCCGGCACACGAGAGTCCTGCATTCTCAGTTGCGACATTATTGAATGACTCGTCGCGGCCGGCTTTATTAATGATCTCTCTTAATAAACAGCTGGGCTCGTATTTTGATACATGTGTATGTAATGGAATGACTGTTAGAAAATATGTTTCTCGGTATGTCTTAGCATATTTATAATTTACTTACTCCAAAATATATATAGCATTTAAGTTTCCTGCGTTTAAATTATTGTTATTAATAAAGAATATTTTTTTCAGGAATATTAAATATCAGTCCCGAAGAAAAACGTCGTCGTCTCGAAGTTCAAGCTCGTGAAAATAGATGGCATCAATTTGTTGACGGAGAACTCATATTAAAACAAGGACTTGTAGAAAAACGAAAGGGATTATTCGCAAGGCGCCGCATGTTACTATTGACGACGGGGCCGCGACTGTTCTACGTCGACCCTGTCAACATGGTGCTCAAGGGGGAAATACCTTGGTCGCCAGAGTTGCGTGTCGAGGCTAAGAACTTCAGAATATTTTTAGTGTACACGGTAAGGTTTATGATGATATATATAAATCCTAACCCTCCGTTATATTCAGTTTCTGAATCTATAAATGAAAATTTGAGAGCAACAGTGAATTAATATTATTAAATATAGCTGCGATGTAACAAAGTGGTCATCAGTCAGACAGTCATCTTTGACATATAATGCAAACTATAATATAATTTTTAATGAATATTATTTCGTCGTGTGATGTTTTGCTTACGAAAGTATTTTTTGTTACAGCCAAATCGTACATATTACTTGGAGGATCCGGAGGCGTACGCCCTGGAGTGGACGAGGGTGATCGACGAGGTGCGCATCGGCACGTACGGCCGCGACACGACCTAGGCGCTCTGCGGCCGAGCCGCCCGCGCCCGCTACCTCCCGCTCGCGGCGAGCACACTTCTAGGATATAACTAGGCTTCATTTCGAGCACGAAATCATCCGGAGATACCTTTCACTACGAAAGATTCGTGTCCTCGGTTACGAACGATCCTTTTAGTTTGCGACGGCCACGTCCGCGAGCGGCGCCACATATGTTCCGACGCGACGCTCCGCACCGGGGAACGAGGCAGTTCGCAGATCGGTGCGCCGATGACTGATTCCTACTAGTATGTCCCGACTTTCTTAAATTATTGTTCTAATTTAAGTTTATTTAATTGTGGATATCAGCGGTATATATGTAAATATTTGTCGTAATTTATTATGAAATCATTAGGTGTAATGTGACTTGTATATGTGGGCCGTCAACTTAAACGCCGGCCTCGTGTAAGCATGGACTTGTTATTCGCCACCCGCGTGTTCACGAAGCCCATTCCGGTTGGTGACTAGGCAAATTGTAGCTAAATTAATAATTATTTATTTTATTTTAATTATTTGCCAACGGAATGCGACTATTGTACAGATATTAAAACGGTAGTAAAATATTGAGTGAATAGTTTCCATAGTTTGTCACACATGCCATCGAAAGAGCGAATAGGTGATAATAGTTGAGAGCGGTTGTTAAGAATGTTACAATGGCAGTGTTGATAAAATGGAAACATTCTTTATATAAGAAGGATAGCTTCTTAATAAGGGGGAGAAGGACGCGCGCTGATGGTTATGGTGTAAGGAAGGCGCGTGCCGGCCTCCGCCCGCCTCCGCTCGCCTCCGACGTGAAGTCGTCGAGCTAGTGCTTTCAATACAATATGTGCATCGCATGCACACTGCACTATAATCCTAACTTAGTTCAAGTATACGGATAATATCGCCGAAGGTGATTGCAACAATATTGAGATAATGGGAATGTTACCCTGTTATTTCTATACCAACTGATTTCCTAAATTCGGTTTATTTTCAGAAAAATATTACTTAATACAAGCTTGTGTTTTGTTGTTTGTGTTTATTAATGTAAAAATAGTAATGAAACTGCTAGAAATTCAATGTCATGGCTTGCGCGATACTCGTTTTTGGTTGTATTTTTGTTGTTAATATGAAATCAGTTTGAAGTTGTAACCTTAGCTTAATAGTTTTAAATGCCTAAACTTGCCTGGAAGTATTTATTTCAGAGGGGCTTAATGTAACGGGATTAAATCCGAGTCACTTAGAAAAATACAAAACCTAGGAGAAATGGGTTTCTGCCTGTAAATTAATTTGTTTTCTTAAATAGAATTACATTGGCTGTATTCAACATTAATTGGAACAACTCCATGACATCGTTACTAATGAACTATCTGCATTTACATTTAATAACTGTTACTGTACTAGTTATATTTTAAAAACATTTGTATTGCATAAATTCCATAAAGTAAATAAGAAATTGAAAATAAATTGAAGTTGATTTTTTAAGAAATCTCTGTTTTTTATTCTTAATCTTACCTTCCCTTCATAACCATCTTAACAGGTCTTAGTCCTCAATCATCATTTATTATGTTTATTTTAGCTGATTAGATTATCTGTATTTAAGGTATTCTTTTTTGATCTTTTCATTTAACAAATGGTGAATGAAATTGACGTATTGAGCTGAGTGTGATTAGCTCTGTACAGTCCTATATGTTAAATTCTTGTTTAGTGACATCTATTCATCATCTCGGTGCTTATTTGTCCAAACTACAAATTTCCCAAAAGTTTTTTGATAAAGAATTATTGACTTAAATGTCAATAATTATAAAATGTATATTTTAGTTTAAAAAAGCCGAAAAGATGTATTCTATCTATAGATATAGGTATTATATGTACTAGAGACTCACCCCTTGCTTCGCTCGGGTTTGTCCCTAGGTTGATACCCCATACACACATCACCATTTTCACCCCCTAAAGGGATGATTTCCAGGATAAAAGTTCCTTCCCAGGGTCTCAAACTATCTTTTTCAGTAGCTCCAGAAATTACCCCCTACAACCTCACAAAATTTACATCTTCATAATATTAGTATGGATATAAATCTAAGAAATAAAGCTTTGTTTTTAAAATAGAGGAACAAAATTATCTACTGTAAGGTACAACAAGTATAACAAACAACTAGTTTGAACAAATAAGACATTCTAGTTGAGAAATTTAAGTATTCTCATTAGGTCTAGAAGCCCATGATACTCAGTACCTTTGTTGTATGTTAAATTCAATCTCAGTAACAGACTTGAGGGGGTCTATTATAGCAAGTGTGGTATTTTTTGATCCCAGAATTTATAAAGAATAGACAATTACTATAAAGACTGAATGATGTCAATATAAAAACATTGAAAATATTTAAAGCATATAGATACAATAATATGAAATGCAGTGCAATGTGTACCAAAATATTTAAAATGCATTGAATTAAACTAAACATATTATAGTAAACTCAAAATAATTTTTTTTTCCTAAAAATAAAGAAATTTATGTTGCAAATTTCCTTTACTACAAAGAAACGTTCTAATTTGAATGATTGATATTACTTATATTCTATAACATATGTATACGATTTTTTTTTTGCTGGCTAGCTGGGAAATGCATTTACGCATACCACCTGTGTTTAGGGACGTCCCCTCGATTTTATTTATTCACCTTGTCGTGGAGGGGAGGGCCACTTAGCATCCGTGATCCGGCAACTCAGCCGGGCGCGAAGCCAACAGAAACACAGGGAGATAGCCCACGTTGCTCTTGGTACTTACTTCTCTAACAGCAGAGTGGACTTGCGGTGGTATGCGTAAATGCAGACGGCAGGTCGAGGTGAACATACACCGGGGGACGTCCCTAGGTCCTTATTAACTATCTGTGTACTAAATTCCATAGTAAAAAATATACATACACACTAGACATACAAACTTTCCAAATGACAGTCAATAGTCTGAGAGCCAAAGGTTTTACAGGGATAAAATGACGAGACCTAGCACTTGGCAGAACTCTTATTTAAAATTTATCCGACCCGGTGGCCAAAACTGGAACTAATCTAATTTTCTAAATGTCGCCATTTTGAATGTCATTTTGTTGTCAAGTGTTGTCATGGAAGCCAGCCTCTGAATGGCACGCTTAAAAGCCACAGTACAAAGAACATTGAAATTACCCAGATGAACAACTACATGATCATAATTGAGACAGACGTCAGAACAAAAACCAATAAATCACAATTTGACATTTTTTTTATGATGCCAAATGGTTGTTCTCGTACATATCTTGCTCTATGGTTAATGCAACCAGGTCGAAAACTGATAAATCCGCTCTAAATCCGTCCGTGAAATACAATGGATCTAAACAAAAACCGATAATTACATCAATCGTACTAAACAACGATGGCGATCGATAAATCCCTAACATTTTTCATTGTTGACTCTTGATTTTGTCAAAAACCGATATATCTAATTTCGATTTTAGATATATCCTATAGTGTTTTATCAAAAATCGATATATCCAGTTGGTTTGGACAATAGCCAAATACATCCATTTTCTTTTTTTTATAACTCAACAGGTACCACAGTCACGAATGCAGAATTTAAGTTTCCAAACAGTGATGCTAGCACTAATAAATTGATAGATTTTGTTTAACTCTAAATTAGAAAACTATGTACTGGGCCATATTTTTACATTTTTCCACAAAAACACAAATGTGATTTATCGGTTTTAGTTCCGACGCTCCTCACTGTTATAATATTAAAATATAATTCATTAAAAATGTGTTTAGTTTTTTTTTCTTTTTATATAATATTGTATAACAATGACTAAAACAGCAAATTAACATTTCGATTACTCCTTGCACTGTGCACTTGGGCTGTCATTATTTTTACCTAAAAAACTGCGGAAATTCTATTTAGCGCCAATACTAAATTTAACAACAGCGACGCCGCGCCGTTACCGGATCATTAAGTTTGTGGCATTATAAAGAGTTTTTTCGCTAACCCAACTGTCTCACTCACGCAAGTTAGACTGTATGTGTACAATATATTATTTTATAATGTGTATCAATTTAATTTATAAAAACATTATGATTAATTCTAAAATTGTATTATATTTAAATTTAAAGGAAGTTTAAAACCGTAGAGGCTAGCAACATTCCGTCGCATGACCTTTAAAATCTTAACGCACGTCTGCGGGACCTCTTTTGTGAGATGGACTCTATATAAAATTTACTTATCATCACAGATAGAAAAGAAATCATTACAATATACTCTATGCAGTCTAATGTTTTATCTGTGGTAACTGAGGAGTGATGAAGTGACAACTATCATTGTCATTTGGCATGGATCATGGATGACAAATAAAAGTAATTTATTATTTGGTAGGTTATTTCATGCAAATTGCAATTCGACTAACAAATATTGGTAATTGTTTATTCTAAAAAGTTTTAATTGAAGAACTATCGCTCTATCAGTTAGTGTTAATTATGTCAACGAAGGTAATTAAGTATGTTGGGAGAACGACAAATTTTAAAGGCAAGACCTTATGGGAAATTGTCGGAAGTCTTAAAAATAATGGGGTAGGCAGGATTATATGCCGTTCAGTATTTGAACGCTATCCAGAACCTAGTTTTATGAAGATTGTGAAAGTGGAAACTTGTCCTGATGAAGTGAGTTTTAATTTACACATTTCAGCTGTATATCCATACTAATATTATAAATGTATGTTTGTTTCTTTGTTTGTCATTCTTTCACGTCGAAACATAGTGACAGATTGGTGTGATTTTCAGTGTGGATAGAGTCGGAGGACGGAAGAGTGACATAAGCTACTTTTTACCATGTTAAATTATCTCATTCCCACTGGAAAACATTATATATATAGTCTAGCTATTCCATACTAAGCGTTAAAATGTGCCTAATTCGCTAATTCATCTATATATTTATTATATTGCAATACTTTCGAATTTGTTTATGATCATGCTTGATGTTCAACAAGCAAATCAGAGTAGAATATTTATTCACCAAGTTAAAATTACATATATAAGCTATATTAAGAACTAGCGACTCACCCTCTCTTCAATACAAACTTTCATCCCCATTTTTACTCCTTGTATCCTTCATATGTAAGAAATATCATTTGTGAATATTTCATAAAATCTGGTACTTATACATTTTTACAGAAAAGCAGTAAGTAGTTAACTGTTATAGTGAATTTCAAAAAATAACAAAAACATTTAAAAGTTATTTGATATGTGTACTGCTTTATTCATGAAACTGAAGAGTTGATTTTCACCATTGTCAAAGAGAATGAAAAAGGAATTCCAAATGGGACTCAAATTTAATTTTCGTTGATATTCTATTATATTTACAATTTTAGTATTTTTTTAAATGGAATTGATTATGATGTGATACCTTTTTTTTAATAAAAATGTCTATATCACACTTTTCGTGCAATTTGTGCATATTACATTTTTTATTTGATCAAGTTAACTTATCCAAATTCCAGGAAAGAAGGAGAGTACGTGTTTGGGTTGAGAAAACATTTAGAGGTAGAAAATTGCCCAAATTAACAGAAATTTACCGTACATCTTATAAACCTGATTATAAACTTATTCCTAAAGATGAAGAAGCCAAATTAATCGAAGCAGTTAAAGCAATTGAAAAAACAACTGAGGTTATTTTACCAAAGACTATTGAAATGCCACCATTGATGAAGCAATTTATTGTAAAAGACCATGAAAAGAAAGGATTTGAGGTGATTTAATAGTTTTTTTTGTCAATCTAAATTTGTTACAAGGTTTTTCGTATAATTGAGCCCATTACGAAAGATCTGTTAAAGCTTCGCCTTTTATATTGTAGAATAAAGATGACCATTTATAAACAAAGTAAATAAAATATTTACTTTCAAAACTTAAACTTTTAGGTTACTGCTATATATAGGCTTATCCTATTTGGCCTCCCGAGAACTATCTACTTTAATGTAGCTGACATTAAAGTAGATGGTTTCTACATGTATGTATATATTATATTGAGGTGGTGCAAATAACCGACAATATTTTTCATGTCTCCGATGAAAATATGTATGTTTATCATGTTTTAAGAGTCCTCTTTAAAGATCAGAAGTTACTATTTTTTTAGTTAATGTATTTAAGCACAGTGAGAAATTTTTTTATTAAAAAAATAATTTTGGCCATTTTTAGAATCTATAAAAATCTTGAATGTTGTATCTAATCTTGCTAATAAAATGTATAATTTTTAATATATGTATTTTCTGTTTAATGTACTTAGGGTTGATAACCAAAATAACAATTACAATTACATTTTGAATGTCCACCCTGTTGGTGGATATAAAAAAATTTACTGTACATACTCAGAATCAGATTGTGCCAGTATAGTATTTGATATTTAATAAAATTTACCCACGTATGAAAAAAGGTATATGCTGGTGACTTGTAATTTCTTATTAGTACATTCATTTAATTTTTATTCAAGACACAAAGGTGCATAAAGAAAAATTGATAGGAAGGTGCAAAAGATCTAGTTACTGTACTACAATTTGCTACAACCTTGAATAGCTTTGTCCTTAAGTTGCTTCACAAATTCTGAGTATTCTTTGGGTGAATCAATGGGATAAGCCATGAAACTTCCAAATATAGTACACATATTCCCATACAAAGTTTTGATGTTTTATAATGATTTTATTGTACAGGTATTAATACTTAATACCCTATTTTCATGTAGTTCATGTGTTGCATTGATTTAATTTTTTTATATTGTTTTTTACAGACTGTAAAGGAATTTGTGCTGCCAATATCCTACAGCCATAGTCCAAATAGAGTGCAAAGAATTGCTAAAGATAATGAAAAACCAACAGTTGAATTTACTATGGGTCTTGGAAAACCAATAAGTCCTTCTCTCTATGAAGGAGTCCAGTTACAATAATATTTTGGATGTAAATTATACTCATATTAGATTAATATAATTAGTTTTTATGTAAATAAAACATATTGAATCAACAAATTTTTAATTTAAAGAATAGTGTTATTTTTTATGAATACCCTGTTGTGAAGCAAATTTTTTTGCTAACAGTGGATTTGAATGCATTTCCGGATGACATTGCTCTATATCCAGTTTCTGTAAAAATAAGAAAAAATTAAAGGTTGATGTTTTGACAAAATAGTTAAAAGTATGTTGAAATTTTAAAATATATTTTATGACCACATCAGATGAACTGGTCTGTTAATCATTTTCAATATTTTTCCTCTAAATAAATATAACATGATTGTTTACTCGAATTAAATATTTCATTGAATATTTGAAAAACGGAACTCATTCCATCTATATGTTATTTAATTATTATTGAACTTGTTATTTAATTAAATTGAATTGGTCTTTATTACATTGAAATGTGAGCTTTGTAATTTATATAATATTAATCCTTATTGCTTTGAAAATTGAGGATTTATTATGTGGCATTGTCCATAATATAAGTTGTATATAAATAAATCTTGGAATTAAGAAGATGAAGGAATAGAAAAATGAAAAAGATACTCAACTGACAATTTGTGTCCATTTTTGTTACATTGGTTGCTTTAAAATGTCAGTCTAGTAGTATAATTTTTCATATATTTTTTTAGTATGTTATACGATACCATTATTTTAATTTTAAAATGATGTGCTCAGATGAGATAATCGAATTAGAAATTCATTTTTTACGAAATCGGGTTTTTCTTGATCTTATACTTTATTTATAGAGTTAATTTTGGTCAATTAAATATTTGGAATTTTATTTATCTTTTTCTTGATGACTATTATACGAGTATACAATATTTTTTGTGATCGCCTTTTAAACAAAATATCCATATAATCTTTAACACTCGCGTTATCAAGACGGATATCTATATAGTACGTATTATCATAATCGGTTAAGCCAAAGTTTTTATATGCTCCCTCTTATTCTTTTGGTCGTGAGACATAAACATCAAACACGCCCAAGAGCTTCGTTATGATTTGAAAACAATTTTTTTTTTTATACTGTTTAGAATTAGTGCTTGACTACGTTCCACCTGATGGTAAGTGGTAACGCAGTCGTAGATGGTAAGTCGCACTAACTCAGTAGCCACCTATTCACTCTTGCCTTGAAGACACCCATATTATAATCGGACGGAAACACCGACGCAGGCAGGTTGTTCCAATCCTTAGCCGTACGTATAATAAATGACGTAGCGAAACGCTTCGTGCGGACGGGTGGAATGTCCACGACATAAGGATGGAGACCAGCCGTTCGTCGGGTTGTACGATGATGGAAAGGGGATGGGGCAATTAATTCATGTAGTTCCTGCGCACACTCTCCGAAATGTAACCTATAGAATACACAAAGGCTGGCAACCCTACGTCTGTGATCGAGGCTTTGTAAGTTAGCTTTTACCAGCGTAGGGTCACCTATAAGCCTTTGAGCACGCCTCTCAATCGAGTCCAAGGCTGACAGATGGCATTTCGCAGCACCAGCCCATATGTGGCTACAGTATTCCACACACGACCGGACTTGCGCTTTATATAAAACAAGAAGCTGTCCCGGCGTGAAATACTGTCGGACCTTTGCAAGGATGCCAACTTTCCTCGCAGCTGCATTAGCCTTAGACTCGATGAACCGCCCGTAGTTCATGTTGGGGCTGATGTCCATCCCTAACAACTGCAGACGTTCAGTGTATTCCAAAGGCACATTCCGGAAAGTAGGAGTCAAGGTGAAAGGACTCCTTTTAGTGGTGAACAGGCACGCCTGTGTTTTGGTGGCATTGAAACTCACAAGATTGGCATCGCCCCAAGTGGAGACTGTCCTGAGTGTGAGATTCAACCGCTCTACCATGGCCTCTCTTTCGGACTGAATTTGATCTCTACTGGCCCGAGGATTCGGCAGGTATCTCTCTACAATAGTGCTGTCGTCTGCGTACCCATAGATACCGGGTATAAGCAGATCGTTGATATGCAGCAGAAACAAGGTTGCAGAGAGAACAGACCCCTGAGGAACTCCTGAGTTGGTCTTTAAGGGTTGTGATGAACAACCATCAACCACAACTCTGAGTGATCGGTCGCTCAGGAAGTCTTTAATCCAGCCGATCAGGCCAGGAGATATGCCATAGGCTGAAAGCTTATTTATAAGGCTAGCGTGCCAGACCCTGTCAAAGGCCTTTGAGACATCGAGGGAGACGGCAATCGCCTCCCCGCTTCGGTCAATAGTTTCGCCAAAGGTGTCATTGGCATACACTAGAAGGTCCCCAGTCGACCGATTCCGGCGAAACCCATATTGTCGATCACTGAGGAGATCGTTCTGTTCTAGGTATGCCATGAGACGAGTGTTCAATACACGCTCCATAATCTTGCAGAGTATGGAGGTGATTGAGATCGGACGATAATTGGCAGGGTCAGCACGGCTTCCTTTCTTGGGCACTGGTTGCACATTGGCAAGCTTCCAAGATTTAGGCACTATTCCAGTCTTAAGAGAAAGGCGGTACAGACGTGTCAGTATCGGAGACAACTCGGGAGCACATGTTTTAAGGACTATCGCTGGTATACCATCAGGACCACTGGCTTTATTCACATCTAGACGACACAATACTCTCTTAACCTCCTTATTAGTTATCGCAATTTCAGGCATTGAGATCCCGCAGTGAGGTAGATGTGGTGGAGTAGCATTGCCAGAGTCTAGACATGAATTTTGGGCAAAAAGAGAGGCAAGCAAAGTCGCCTTTTCCTTTGCCGTATGAGCCAGGGATCCGTCAGATTTTACCAGCGGTGGCAGTGAGGGCCGAGAGAAGTTCGTCTCGACAGCTTTGGTAAGGGACCAAAAAGCTCTGCTGCCAGATGGTTGGGCAGAGAGCTTTGCGCCAAAATGTGTAATTCGGTCAAGACGTTAAAGGCTCTCTTCTTGGATCTTACTTGGAGCTTTGCGGTCTCGAGCATCAACCCAGGCAAGGTAAGCCGATTGCTTACGCTTTTCAGCAAAGATGCATTCGGCATTAAACCATGGGCGAGCTTTGCCACCAACGGGTACATCAGAGAACGGGATAAAATATTCCATCGCTTGATGCACCACATCAGTTATAGCATCCGCACAGCTCGACGGATTGGAAGAAGAGAAGCAGACCTGCCGCCAAGGAAAGGATGCAAAAAAATGTCGCATCTCATCCCAATCTGCTGACTTGTATTGCCATACTCGTCTAACGCCAGTAGAATCGTTATGATTAACAAATGGACCAATTAATAAGTAAGAATGGCATACATATATCATGTTATAAAATCTTTAACGTATATAGGTAATTATATTTATTTACCTTCCAAAATTCACGCATCTCTTGAACGTCTTCTTTGCGTTGTACAAAATATTGACGAACAGTTTTCTGAATTAATGTAGCTGCATAATCTTCTGGCCATAACCAGGATTTTGGATAATAGGGACGTGGGCTGGAAAAAGGGTTTAAGTTGGCAGATATAGTTCAGCAATATTATATTACCATGGTCTTGCATGTCCAAACATTAGAACTAACTTTGTTTTAATAAGCATTTCATTTACAAAGAGATATAAAGGTGAAAATGTGCTTCATAGATATAAATCTAAATTATATTAAGAACATTTTTTTGGAATAATATGATAAATCCCTTTGTAAAAATATAGTCTTTGGAAACAGTATAGTAGTAGGTTTTCTTAAGATTAATAGCTCCACACCTAAAAGTCGTAACAACATAGTCTTCTTCAATAAATAAATAAAAAATATGTTTTTTTAATCGGATTAGTAGTTTAAGAGATTAACGTGTTTAAACAAACTATTCAGCTTTATATAATTAGCATAGATTAAGTACTGAAAAAATCCTATGCTAGCCACTCTGAAGAATTAATTTGTGGAATAACATTTTTGTTCTAGAGTATAGTTTAGATATTTGAATTCCAAAATATAAAGATTCTAGGTTAAACAATCCCATTTTAGGCTAATGATATAACGTATTGATTGTACTAAACTTACTATTTCTCAAGATGTTTTTTAACCCAGGGCATGTTGAATAAATGCAAATTATTTAGTTTACGTTCTGGATAACGTGGGTTATTGTTCCACAGCATCTGTAATAGAGGAAATTTAATTATTATTCTTATGGTTTTTAAACATACGTTTTAAAATAGAAATTATGTAAGTGGTATGAACATTTAAAATACAAACATAAATAAGAAAGAAACTCACTTCAACGATATGATCAATACCATTAAAAAAACACTTCTGAATTTTTAAGGCATCCCATATCTCAGCTTTTTGTAGGGTTTCTTCTAATGCAGGTATTAAATATATAAAAATGTTGTTTTTTATATAATCACATTCAGTTTCTGAGGAACGAAAATAGACATTAAAGCAGATGAAATTTTAAGATAAGAGTTAAGCTTAGAAGTGACGCTCATTGATTTTTCTTTTTTGAGTACACTAAATAAAAATATAAATAGCTAAACAAATTATCTAGCAATAAGAAAGCAAGGCAGTGGTAGACCAGTGGTAACGCACTCGCTTGGGAATCCGAGTGAAGCGGGTTCAAGTCCCGGATCTCGCACATCTGATATTTTCATGTGCGACAGCGAATCATTTCTGACATGATTACCACTTGTCTTACGGTGAAGGAAAACATCGTGAGGAAACCTGCATGTTTGAGAGAACCTAGCAAGTTTTCGAAAGACATGTTTCAGTCCACCAACCCGCACTTGGCCAGCTGGTGGACTATGGCCTGATCCCCCTCGTATTGAAGGGAGGCCCGTGCCCAGCAGTGGGACGTTAAAAAGGGCTGAATACAAGAAAGCATTACTTACAGGATATTTATTATCATCTGTCGAATCGAATTTAAAATGTTGTGTCCATTTTATCAATAATGTTAAAAGTAAGTACACGTACATTGTACACATATTTTAGATTCATTAGTAAACTTTTTTATTTTCAAATATTTCTATCACTTTTAAATTTTTTTGCATTTTATAATTTATAACAAGCGATAAATAAACAATTTAAAAACCCCTGACCATCTTGGGCCGATTTTCATGAAACATAGCTAAGAACATTCCTGACTAAATTTTACCTTTCAAACAAAAAAAAAAACAAAATCAAAATTGGTTCATCCGTTCTGGAGCTACAATGCCCCAGACAGAAACACATACATACAGACACGTCAAACTTATAAACCCCGTCATTTTTGCGTCGCGGGTTAAAAACTAAAGATGAATATTATCTGTTTATTCTATTTTTATTTTTGTAACATGGAAAATATTAGATAGATAAATGTTACTTTGCTGTACGTATTAAAATTTATAAGCTGTTATGTTGTAAGTAATGAATTATAATAAAACTAACTAAGAAAAGGCGGTTTGGACGCAGGTTCCTTTTTACTTTCCGAGTATTCTTCGATCTCTTTAAGCCTCTCTTCGCTCTCCTCAACTATCTGTAACCAGTTAGCCTTATTTGTTCTCTTGAGTAATATAGGAAACTCTACTTCAGAACAAGGAAGGCTATCTGGTAGTGTGAAAGCAGACAACGTGTCGTAGTTTATATCATTCACTGCCGATTTAATTTCTTTTGTTTTTCCTTTGCGATCTGTTCCTTTTCCAGCCATTGAATTGTGAAAATCCTCGAAGGAAAGTAAGTCAGTCAGGATCTTTGAATGAAATTACAAATGACTTAAACATTATTTTTCGGATCATAACACATCATTCAAACAAGGTTTTATATTTACGTTAATTAATATTATTTACATACATACATATTATTACATACGTCATATGGTATGAAATAAGTAGTTAAGGATGTTTTGGAAAGTTTTTGTACATTATATCTATTGTGGAAGGCAGAACGACAAAATCAGTTAAACATACAGTTTTATAATATACTCCCTGACAGCGATAAAAATATTAAAAACATGAAAATAATTACAAAGGTATTCATAGTTTAGGTATAGTTATTATATTAAACTTAATTTTTTTTCTTTAATTTCGAATTTTAATTACAGTAATATTTTACCGTGCCCGAAAATTGCATTGTTAAATGTTATAGAATATTTTAAAAAGAATTTGTCGTTTGTGATTTAATGTAGGTTTGTACTGCGCTCTTGTCATATACTAGTGGATTATTGTATGTACCTATACAAAATGTTATTTTTCTTATTTTTTTTGGTAATAGAAAAAATCAAAATCAAAATTTGCTATGCTATCACAGCCAATGTCGGTGTTCTTATTGTTTTTCAACGGCCAAACATCAAACAATATTTTCTTTACATGCTTCCGGTTTTTAGGGTAAAACATTTTGCGGGTCTATTTAGTTTATCTATCTATACATATGTGTATCTGTACGTGTATAATAAAATTGTAACAAAGCAAAATCTGTACATGAAATATTTTAAAACAGTGACTATTACGTATTGTGTACAAAATATAGACCTCGCCCCTCAAACAATATTTATTGAAATTTTTGTCGGTTTGTTTGTTTGTCTGTTGGAATATCTGTGTGCATTACACGTAAAAAGTACCTACTGAATCGATTTTAGGTAAATTTTGTGTAGTGATAACTTATTATTCAGGTCAATATTTAGTAGACCTTTTACTACAGGTTTTTTTTATTCGCACGGGAAATCATAATAACTAGTTTGACACTCGGCCGTAATACAAAATCTTAAAGATTTATTACATAAAAACTATCAGAAGCAGTATTAAAAAATAAGATATTTACCAATTTAGTCAGCAAAATCGCGTGTTCGTGGGAAAGTACAAAATTTTGTCCAAGCGGAAGTCTCTCAATAAATGGGGTAGGTTTGCGTATATAATTTGTAAATATTTTGTACTATAACATAAATGGTTGAACCAGGACAGTGTTTTGTTAAAAAAAATCTGTTTTTAGACCTTTACATAGCTAACGCTGGCTAAACATTAAGAGATACACTATCTAATCAATGTTCTACAAAATTGTAGGTTTTAAAAAGGCCTACAGGAAAGTCCACAATAGCATGTGTGTATCTCTTAAGTTACACTCATAATTACTTTTTATCTATTATCCAGAGGATTTTTATAATCGTACTTACTTTTTGACTATATGAATAAAACTTACTTGCCTCAAAATTTAATAAAACGCAAAGGACAATGCAACCTTTTGTATGGACCGGTGGCATCATTTTTTTCGCCTGTAATGAAACTAAGATCATCATTCGAAACACTATGCAAGAAGTCTATTAAAGAAGAAACCAACTCGCTAAACCGTAACCATAATAGCAGAAATATTATGGTTGCTATTCCTTTTTATCAAGCGTTATTTTTTAATAATACCTACACAATATCTATACTTCGTTAAGGTTTAGCGAGTTGATTTCTTCTTAAATAAGACTTACACAGTATTTTAGTTATAAAATTAATTTCAAAAAGTTGCATACCTCTTTAAAATCACAATATATTTTATTAAACTTTAATACTTAAAATGAAATATCACAATTGCTAATACTATTTATATATTATATAGTTAATACTATTTAGTTTTTCTTGTGTAAAGGTAAATGAAAAATAAATTTGTATATGAATAAAAATCAATATTTTATTTTATAAAAAACTGCACAAGCATTTACTTAATATCTCTGGACATTACCATCCAAAGGATAAGAATAAATTAAAGAATTAAATAAATGTTTACATTCTAAACGTAGCATGAATATCATAACATATGATATTGGAATCACAAAAAGTGGTTTCCCTAGTAATGGGAGAATTTTCCAGTAATTTGTGAGATCCAGTCTAGATAGTGAGCAACTTTAACGTAGACTCCGGGAACTCCGGGTTGTCCACAACCGATGCCCCATGATACGACACCGACTAACTGCCATGTGCCACCACGCTCACAAACCAAAGGGCCACCGCCATCACCCTTACAAGCGTCTTTGCCTTCTTCTCCGCCAGCGCAAATAAATCCAGGGTTTAGTTCGTAATTGTAACCTAATCTTGTGTGTCTTAGTTGTTGTTGACATTGTCCGTGCGGTAGTATTGGTACGTCGACCTCTTTCAAGATATTTTGGTATTTTCCGTTAGTTCCAAAAGCATCTTTACCCCAACCGGTTGTCCAGCATCTTTGTCCAGCATACTCAGTGTATTTGTCGGGAAGACAAGCAGGGCTAATATGAGGATATTTGGTCCATTCTACAGGATGATCTAGTTTTAAGATGGCGAGGTCATTGTCTAAAGTTCCAGCGTAATATTGTGGATGCACGTGTACGGAGATGACATCTCTTTCAATGTAAGGGTAGAATTCGACATCGTGGTTGACATCCCATTCGCCTAATCTTACTCGAAGCTCAAAGCCTTTGTATCTGCAAAATAAAAATTATTTATGATTTAAAATATTTAGCTATATATAGACATAAGATAAAAATAAATATTATCTAGAATTATCCAGCAGTTGACAGCTTTGAATACTTACGATTTAATGCAATGAGCTGCAGTCATAATATGAAGACCATCGATAAGTGTTCCTCCACATACGTAAACTGACTCTTTAGGATCTTTCTTTAATATCGCTGCTTGCCATGGATATTCACCGAATTCACTATCTCCATCTATATAAGAAGGAGTCTTGATTCTGCCATTAACACCCTGGGAATGTCTTATTCCACACTGGCCTCGATTAGAAGCTTGCGGTTGAAGTGGTTTTCGACAGCAAACTTGATGTTGTTGGCATTGTGGAATATTCTGTTGATGTCCGAAGTAGCCTTGACGCTAAAAGAAAACAGTACAATTAATAATGAAAATTTTGACTACCTAGAAATGGATGGATTAGTATTTCTGTTTAGAATTTCAATTTGTTGATTACCTCTTCAATGTTTTCACTTTTGGACATTTCTAAGGGAACTTCTCTTTTTTTTCTGTTTTCAGGAAATCGAATTGCTTGGCCTCCCCGGTCGGCCCCAGTATTAGAAGGAACGGTAAGGGAACGTGAATATGCAAATCGGTTAGCATAGGCAAGGCCCTTACTATTTAAACTAGCATTTGCAGATCTATCAAGATCGTAATTGTAGTGTGGATTATGTTGAAGAGAATCATCATAGTTGTTATCGTCATCATCATAATAATCTTCATTGCCTACTGTTGTTTCATGAACATTGTGAGAATTTATACGAAAGTGACTATTTTGATAATGGGGGTAATGTGGTGAGTAAATAGGTGGTCTGTATATTCCATAATGCTCTTGGTGATCTATAGCGGGATGATTAACAACTGGGGGATGGCCGATAGAAGGATGGCTGATAGGAGGATGGCCGATTGGAGGATGGCCGTTAAGGGGATAGCCTATAGGAGAATGGGAATATGGTCTTTGGGGATAATTGTTATAAAAATTGGGATTATAATGGTGATAATGCTCGTGTTTGTTCAAAAGATATTGCTTTTTTTCATGAAATAAATGTCCTAGTTTATTGACAACATGCTCATTTGGAGTCACATGTAAATTAACAAATGGCTTTATAATTTTTTCGCCATAATCGTTTTTTGTAATTTGTACAGCTAATAATGGATTAACAGAGACTAGTCCTAAATTGAGACCACCTCCGTTTAAAGCCGGGCCATAAGGATTGTTTATAGGATTGGAATTGTAGGGATTAATCGGATATCCATTGGAAGGCTGGGGCAACCCAAAAGAGACACCAAACGTGGGCTGCACTTGTTTGTTGTTATTACCGCCATTTCCGCCGTATCCAGTAAACCCAAGGAGGCGCTGCAGTAATATATGTCTTTTTTATAAAATAATATAATTGAATCTTTTCAGATAGTGTTAGAGTGAAGTCCAGTGCCCATTGTTTAGTTTTTCTTTTGGTAATATTTCAATCAGATATTATGAGATTATCTTTACTAGATTATGATAAAATGTTACCCCAGTCTTTGTTTAGATAAAAGTAATGAAAATGATCCAAACGATGTATATGAAAGGATAGGAATTAGGAATGCCATTGAGTAATGTTTATTGCGTTAGTTGATATTTCCTACTATAAATATAATTTAAACTTACCGGTTCAATTTCTTTTGTTTCTTCTTTATCTTTTACTTCGTTAACATCTCTTTTACTAATATTTTTAGTATCTGTAGTATTTTGATTAGTGTCTATATTAGTAGTTTTATTTAAGCCATCTAGTTGTTCTTCAGTTAATGCTAAAATTTCGCCACCCTTATTACGAGGATCGATTGGTAAATATAAGTCATCTCTACGTCCTATAATTTCTTGGCTTGGACATTGGTCGTAATTGACGCATACACAGTCAAATCCTTGAGCTTTAGCTTCATGATAGTTTTGTTGATATTTATTACTATTTTGCCCAAATATTGCTGGACCTTGATTATATAAGCCATTGCTGGATCCTACATGGAGTTCCTTCTTATAAAATTCTCCATTTTGAGAAGCAAATGTGCCTAATGAGTTTTCGTACCGCTGATCTTCGAAAGCATTGTTGGTATATTGGTTTGGCAGTCCTTGATTCGGTATATTGGCACTTCCTTTGTTAAAACTACTGTGGCCATATTGAGATCCATATACAGTATCTGTTTCATAGACAGGCTTGATGCTTTGAGAAAATCCACTAGTCATAGGCTTAAATCCACCATTGAGGGTATTAAATTCGCCACCAGATGATGTTATAATATCTGAAGATTGTTGTGTATGTAATTGAGATGCCAAATGGCCTACTGATCCTACAGGTATAGCTACTGGTTTTATTATTACTTTTGGTTCTTTATCGGCGTCACCATGCACGTAATGGTGGTGAACATGTTGTTGTACAACTGTTTCCGTTTTACTATTGCTGTGCGAACCCGAAGGTGGTTTATTATAATTGGGTTTTAAGTTTTCATAAGAATAAGGTTCATTATTAGCATAACTAGGAGGTTTAGTTACATAATTGGCTTCAAATCCATTATATCCACTATTGCTTTGAGAAAACTGATAATTATTTCCAGCTACACCATACTTTTCTGAAAATCCTGGTCGGGGATTTCCGTAACCTGGTCTCTTAGGTGGTAGCTTTTGTGGACGAGGGGGATATAGCATAGGTTTAGGAGGTCCGTAAGCTCTCGGTGGGCCACGTACAGCTATGGAAGCAACTGGTTTACCAATAGGTTTGATATCAACAGGTTGCGCATAAATTAATTCATCCGGTGAAAGATATGTTCTCTTTTCTTCAGAGTTTTCATCTTCGCACTGAAAATTATTTCACAAAGTTTAATATAATGAAATAAGTAAGGTTAGATTAAAAAATTATAAAAATAATGTACGAATAGGTTATCAATATTTATATAAATGATACCTGAATAAGTCCTAACGTACAAAGACGTCCTTTGATCAAATTTCTTGCTTCCAAATCATCGCCAGAGTCAAGCGCTTCTTTGATTGTCGGGTCACTATATACGTCATCAAAGCCGCTTAAGCTTCTGCCTTGCTTACTACTGACTAATTCATCTACAATATCATCTAATACGGTTCCATTGGCGTTAAAATTCTTTTCTTGTGCCTCGCTAATTTCTTCACCTTGCAACAACACAGTTTTCTCGTCGGCATTCTCTGTTTTTTTACTATCGTCGCCTCCCCAAGACCAGTCAGCTGATATGCTTGCTATAGTTAATAGCAATATACAACTTTGTAAAATAATTCGCATGATCTGAAAAAATATAAACACAAATATAGAGTCATAGCTCATATGCGTTAAAACATATAGAGAAGTGATGTCGAAATATGGGTACGTAGGCGGAGAATGACTTTTACTTTCGCGGACAGTGATTATATAAGCTTCAGTAATGTCGGAACTCCGTTGTGACTGTTCAAGCAAGAGTGCGTCTGCGAAAGCGCTCTCACGAGTTTAGTAAGCGCCATGCATAATAGGCACTCTCAATGCTTAGTATACTTAGCTTGATATTTAATACATTTTATAATAAGATAGAAAATAATTTCCTTCCGTCATAATTCTAGTTTCTCAAATATCGCATAGACAAAAAGTAAGCAGCAGATTTTAATCATGCATTATTCATAATATTATGGGGTCACTCATTGTTTTTATTATGAAAGTGTTAATGGTGTCAGTGTCACTAAAAACCGGCACAGTGGACTATCGACAGGCTCCGCACGTTTCGACCGGTGTGTCATAATTTCTCGTAACCACTGTGATGTAACTTCCTAAATGTTATTCTCTTTTCTTTATGCAATACGTTACAGCACTTAACTTGTTTTAAAACCTAATTTGTATGTAGTACAAATTTAAGTTTATTTATGCTACATATTCATATTTAAGTGTTGAGTGACAATGTAGTAAAAGATTCAACAAAAACATCAAAAGCCCTAATTTTCTCGATCGGTAATATTTACATATAATGCATCTTTGCCTGCTCTTTGCTAGTATGATTTTAACGGCTTATTAGAAAGTGAAAGTCTTGATTAAATGTACACAATGAAAAATATATATGCACAAATATAATAAACACATATTTTTTAAGGAATACCTACAGCTTTTTTTGAATTAAATAAGAATATATAATTAGAAAAAATGAGAATAGATGTAAATATAGATTAGAGTGCTTGAAATTTTAACTCAGTTTTTTTTAATCAGCACTCAAACAATAACTGAAAGTCGCTGTTTATTCACACATTGATTATTATTTTCACACGTCACTTTATCGTCCATCTTAAGATAAATAATGATATTATTTAGAAAAAAATGTTATTGTTTGAATTAATCACAACAACTTACTTTATTTTGACACTTTCTTGTTTATCACTTAAAATTTTATTTAAGTTGTTTTCACCACTTAACTGACGCTCTGTTTGCGTCCGAATGACTGCCACATCCACCACCGCCACGCTTTATACTTCGACCAACGTAAAGATGCACGCACTCGGATTTTGTAAGATGATCGACTCAGACTTCTACCAATGCACAATTTGGAGAATGGTGTCGCCGATTAATCATTTAATTTTCATAGTACACAACGATACTTTGTATCTGATCGTAATTTCGTAGTAGAGGGTATGACGTCTGCATTGTCATTGATCAACCCTATCCTCATTAATGCTTAGGTTCCAAGTATATTAGGCAATGGGGACAAAATCGAGGTCGTCTTGCGGATCTCATATTATGCCTTAATTTTTTTATGAACTAGCATTAAGGAAAACATATGAACTTGCATGTAGGTACAATTGTTAAATAAGTTATCTAGTCTAATTTATAATAAAGTTTCTGTTTATTTATCTGATATAAATATATAGTCGAGATATCAATATTGATTAAAATAGCTATAATAAATAGATTAAAGTATGTTAGTAAGTATTTTTATAACGCAAATGCACTTTTTAAATATTTTTTGAAGACGATTTTAGATAATTTCAGACCTGAAATATTTGCATATTTATATAATATAAAGAAAATTGAATACAATAAGCCTATTGTGACATAATGTTCTTCAATAAGTCCGTCTGCGATTCCTAGCACGATATAATGTAGGCTACATCCCATCTTAAAAGGACATAATGGCGGCGAGCCACTTTCACTGTTGTATTTCTGGTACATATTATAATATATTTTAATCCAATTTCTTATATATTTGGTCTAAATTTGTTAAAAAAAGGTTATATTATACATTGTTATAGTTGAAGTCTAAAAAGTTGGTGATTATCATATAATTGAATATACACGTGCGAAGCCACAGTTAAGGGCTAGTTAGACAGCAAGATATTTTACATCTAATAAGTATTTTTACATGCATTTAAAATAATTCTAGGTTCCTTGGAACTATTACAAATAGAATTTAAATTTAGCATTTATTATTTTATGATCTATTTTTTTATAAAATATTATCGTATAAATTACGCGCAAAAGATTTCAACGCGCTCAGCGCTACGAGTCCCTACGCTTAGGTGCATGTATGCAATTGCTTAATAATAAAGCGTTTATGAACTGTATAAATAATCAATATGTAATCCTATAGTGTTTGAAGCATTTATTATTTCAAATTGAATGATTATCCTACAGTTCATTTAGTTGTATGAGGCTTATATTTTATGAAAACTAAACTAAATCAAACAAGTTAAAACTTGTAACTATTGATTGTAAAAAGTATAATTTAAGACACTTTAAGAAACGTAAATAGTAATAAGTCATAGATATATTTATATCTTGTGAGCATTAGTAATTGAAAATCCAACTCTAAGTTCTCATATTCATATTCCCTATTTAAAAAAAAACTATTATATTTATATATTAATATTATAATTTACATAGGACTATATTTAAAAATCTTAATCTAATCAAATTATCTTGAAATACTGACACATTTTTTTCAAGGTTCTCACCAGGATTTGTTTTGGGCATTGATATGTTTGCACAAGACGTGCTTTCCAGTGTAACGCAAACCGGACTTGCGCGGGCGCAACTACTGACGCTAACTTCTTGCGCAAGAGTTCGCTGAACCATTTCTATGACTTGCTATATTGTTTACACTCGGGTCACCCAGGGTGGAAGTCTTTTATTGATCATAAAACGTGGCAGTAAATGTTGTACTTAAACGAATATACGGTGAAAATGTACTAATTATAATATACTAGCATTGCCCGCGGCATCGCCCGCGTTCAGATGACCAAAAACCAAATTCTTAGGTTTTACATATTAGTATATTCTTACATTGCAGTTTTTGTATTTTTTCTCAGAAATGTGATATTTTTCCGCGGTAAAAAGTCCTATATGTTGACCCAGATAACCAGCTATCACCATACCAAATTTCATCAAAATCCCTCCAGCGGTTTTTCTGTGATGTGGCAACAGACAGACAGACAGACAAAAATTCTAAAAACTATAGATTCGGCCTCTGCATCGATAATATTGTCTATTTCAATAAGATTTTCCAAAAAATATTTAATGTACAGATTCGGCTTAGTTGCAATTTTATTATATGTAAAGATGAAACCACTAAGCAGGTATATACATATATAATAAGGTAAATAGAAAAAATATCATACGACTAATTAATTATTTTTATATAAAATATTGTAATCTTTTAAAGTTAACGGTAATAATATACTAATTACCGTATTTACTTTGCTTATTGTAGCTGTAGCAGGTTAAATAATTAAATCAAGACAACAATTTAAAATATATATAAATAGTTTAAAAGTAAATGTATTAGGTCTAACTGGACAACAATAGAGTGTAATGCACATATAGCAATAGAGTGCTATACCATAGCGCTTTTAAATGATACGCTTTCTGCCTCTGATGAAAACACACAATTCAAACGCACATAATTATATGTAATTTATATGGCACAAGCAAGCCTAATTTTCCATCGGCAATTGAAAAAATCAAAAATCTAAATTTTAATTCCATACAAACATTCTTTTCCCATTTAACTTTTTAAGGCATGTATTCTGTAATACTTATCTTCGTAATATAACGAACTACTGCCTGCATTTAATGTTTTTACAAGCAGTCAGTGAATGAGTAAAATATTTTTTAGGTTCAAATTATTTCAAATGAAACACAATATATGATTGATATCAAAATTTGTGTTTGTTATCAAGCAAATTTCTTATATAACCTACAAGAGAAAGTCCTTGATACAATTACTAATAACGTTATGAGAAAGTGGTATATGGTGAAGATACTTAGCTTATTTACTGTCGATCATGATGTCATGTCTCATAAATATACTTCATAGCTTTACTTATTTTTAATAAGCCAAAGGAAAGAGATTGAGACAGAGCCTATTATCTATTTTAAACTCTTTTTATTTTTTAGCTCAAAGAGGCTTAGAAATAAATCTAACTTAACATAATTGAGTGACAACAACCAAGTTAACGCCGAATGGCGAGATGCACTGAATATCTTAAAATTATAGACATATTAAATACTTTTAAATTATAAAACGTATTAGTTCCTTCCTACAAAAAGTATAAAAATACATCAAAGTCTTTTACTTTACATAATGTTTGTGTTCACGCAAGAACATGATACTGAGCGCAGTCTTTCTGGTGCTGCGGCAAGATGAGATCATCGGCATTGGTTATGAAATAACTGCTACAGGCCATACTACAACGTTATTTACATTTTTTCAATCTCCACGTGAAATAGATCGATCACGGTTAGGGTTAACAAACTTGTATAGCAATCATGTTATTTTTAGGTTATTGCTTCCTTCTAAAACGTTATGATCGTAAATAAATACATAGAGTCAGTTGTTATCGCATTGTTTTTATTATTGGATTAATAATAATAATTTGTTCTCAGCATACAAGTTAAAATAGTATTGTTATAAAGAAATAGAAATTTATTATACAGTATCTGTTAGGATAATTCGTCAGTCGAATCGAATTAGCGACTTCCGATAGAGTAGAGAATGCCAGAAAATATACTATACCTTTAAATTGTTAATATTTTAAAAATATTAGCCATAAATTTTTATTTCAAACTAGAATTAGCCTGTGGCTTTGCCCGCGTATATGTAAGTTTAGCGAATATATCCTCCGAATACCATTGTAATGCCGATCAGTTGAACGGTGTATAAGATGATGTAGTATAGCGTCACCTAGTGCTATGTTAGAGCAAATTCATGTCATAAAAACCTTCTCCATTTAAACGGTCACATTTACCAATGATTTAAAGTGATCTGTGAAGAACTTTTGGAGATTTACAATTTCGCACAAACGAACATTTACATTTTTATAAATGTAATATAAAACTTGATATACACTGTATCTTAAATCATTCATGAAAACAAGTGTTATTTTACCAAATTACCGGTAACTTAATGTTGCAAGTTGAACGCGGGTTTTCCGAATGCCTATTGCAACTCACAGCGGAGGCCATGCAAGCGTGCTTCGTGGAATAAAAAAAATGTAGAGCCGAAAATCGTGAAATGTTTTGATAACTATGATAAAAATAAAATGAAAGTAAACATAATAATATATTTACTACAATATTATAATAAATAATATAATTAAATCAAATATTTACAAAACTAAAAACGGTTTTCGTGAATATTGTCTTCTATTCACTAAATTATATACATACATTCAGTTCATATCAGTCAGTTACTATTATATAAGTTTAATAATTAAATGAACTAAGAAATAAAAAATTAGTCTAACAACTTCTCATTGGCAGTTATATGCCAATTTATTCGATGACCTACTTTTTGACGATTGAATGCTTCGCCACGTAATACTGGGCTTCCCTGCTCCTGTCAAGGTCTATTTGGCATCATTGTCTGGAGAGGACGCTTATTAGGTTTTTACGCTTATTAATATCTCAAATTGCGTTTAGTTAATTAATAATAAAGTTATTTTTATAGGAATAACAAAGTGCGTAGGTACTTCATATAATCGAGGCTATTGCATTAATCATTTTAACACAATATAGTATAATAAGGTCTGAGTTGATCTATACATACTTGTAATAAAATTATGAGTCGGATCTGTACATTAAATGTTTTATGGAAAATCTTATTGAAACAGTCATTATTATCGATACAGAGGCTGAATCTATAGTTTTTAGAATTTTTGTCTGTCTGTTTGGGAACGCGTCACGAGAAAACCACTAGACAGATTTTTATGAAATTTGGTGTGATAATAACTGTTTTTTCGGGTCAACATAAGGGATACTTTCTTGGAAAAATCTATACCAAACGTTAAAACGTAACTAGGGACTAGTCGCTAGTACATAATACAATAATTAATGTAATTAATAATATAAAATATACACATAACTCAAATACCTAGCTTTTTTTGTAAAATAAAAAATATATATTACTATTACACACTAAGTATCAACAAGATTTTAAATTTTACGCTCTTTAGAGTTTTTTATGACGATTAATTGGTTCTGTTACATAAAACAATGTATGTATATTATATGATTATTTATTTATTCTATAGGTATACTTGTAAAAGCTGGTATAGGTGGCTCCCCCTGCATATCTATTTTTGTATAGCTTACGACTAAGTATGGTACCAGCTTTAGATCTACATAATCGACAAAAAGTAGGTCTAATATATTCACGATTAATTATAAATATATAATATATTATGCAATCATACTTACATGTTTGTATTGTAGTTAACTGTTTTTAATGCTATTACGTTATGATAATGTAGTCACATAATGTATTTTTTATGCTATTTAAAATAATTATTTATTAGCTAAATATGTATACAAATTTTAGACAAATAGTTAACCGCTTATACTAGAATTATTATGTACCATGAAATAACCATATAAAGCTCGTGTAGCCATTGTATGGCCTGAGTAGGACTCGAACCCGCGGTATTCTGCAATAAGGAGGAGTGGTAGCCCAGTGGTAATGCGCTCGCTTGGGTAACTGAGTGAAGCGGGTTCAAATCCCGTGTCTCGCGCCTTCGCTTTTGATATTTTCATGTGCAAATCAATTTTCAACATGGTTAACACTTGCCTTACGGTGAATCAAACATCGTGAGGAAACCTGCATGTCTGATTAAACCTGGCAAGTTTTCGAAAGACACGTGAAGTCCGCCAACCCGCACTTGGCCAGCGTGGTGAACTATGGCCTGATCACCCTCGTATTGAAGTGATGCCCGTGGCCAGCAGTGGGATGTCAAAAAAAAGGCTGAATACATACATACATACAGGCTGTATTTCATCTTTCATCTTGCTATTACAAATTTTAAGCGTATTGTAATTTGGTTTGTTCTTAGTAAAATAATTGGCCTTCTTAATTTTTTTAGAACTCTACAATAATTATTATCCATTAAATAGGTACAAGAATAACATACTCATGTAAAAATAATTTTACATTCATAGAAGTTCCATTGTGACATCTGTTGGATAATGTGATAACTACAATGATCATTTACTTTCATTTTGTAACACTCATTTTATCGCGAGTCTCTGCAACATTAATTGCGCCTTAGTTTTGATTTAGTTTAATCAGTTACATCTAGATGGCAGGACTGCAAGAAAATAGTGAAAAGAACATACGTAGTGTAAGATTAATAAACATTTAGTTATCCTTCCTTTAAGTAATTATTATTTCCTTTTATTGTAATAAGTTTGGTGTATTTAATACTTGAATAAATATTCATCAATCTAAATAGGTCTAATAATAACAGTAGTGGTCGCTAGTGTACCCATAAGATGGTAAAAGTTGTCTTTGAATTGATCTTATTAAAGTTAGTTTTACCTGTGCTATTGAATTAATATATTAATTATTGTACAGTATCCTTACGTGGGTGTAATGGTTAACCGTCAATGAAAAGTCTTTGTGTTTTAATAAAAAAAATCCTTTTCATCCAATCGTGATAGAGGGGACTTATGCCCGATTTCACCGACGTCACCTAAGTTTAAGGGATCCCCTACGTATGGTTAGGGGGCTGTTAGGGGGCAGTTTCTGTTTCACCGACAGTTAGGGGTCACCTAAATGTTAAAGGGCCCCCTAAATTTAGGTGCTCGAAATATGGGATCAAAGACGATGGTAAAACGAAATTTAATTTAGGGGCTAGTTTTGGGGAATTTGAAGCTAGGGATCCCATAAGTAGGTGGTAGTTTATGGGTTGTTGGTGAAATCGGGCATTAGTGTCCTGTAACCCAGCCGTGAAGTGAAGAAACGCATTTGGAAGGCGGACCACCTCGGTTGGCCTCGGGAGTTGAAACATGCAAGTTCCTCCTGGTGTTTCTTTGATTAGCCGTTCGTTAGTTTTCACATAACCAACTGTATGTATGCATGCAGATGTTATGCGTTAATGTTATGCGTTAATAATTTCCCAACGTTAAAAAAGGGGGTTTCGACTTTACTTATTGGAATAGAGTCGTTGTTTCACGCTTTGTTTTGCGTTTTAGTTATTATTTTAATATAAATTGTTAGTTAGGTAAGTAATGACTAAACACGTTTTGTGGTGAAAAACAAAAATATTTTAAGTACGTTGGGTAAAATATTATAAATAACCAGTTTTTAATAAAATATTATCTACTACTAATAAATGTGTCGCAGTTTCTAAACAAAGAGATACTGTTAATGATATTATGTTGGACTTTTAAATTAAATTTATACCTCTTGAAAAAAATGGAAGTAGCTTAATGATAAATTACTTGGAGGAAAGGAATTTTCCTTACAGACAAATTTTTAACAGTCAAATTTTGAAAAACACTATGTTCCATGTGCTTATTTCATCTATTCTTTACAACTTTATCATAGTCATTGATCGTTGTTTGTTGTAAGCATACCAACGGGTCTAAAGTAGATAATAGATTGATAGGTAATAATAATGCCCTCTTGATCGATTTCGGCCGCGGCGGCCAATGTCACTGAGACTAGCTACGAGTATCTCGCAGGTGATATCATAGTGCACAAGTGTGCGCGCAAACATAAGTGCACTCTCTAATCTTTTTACTCTTAATATCTGATAGGGTGATATTTTGGCACGACCGATGAGAGAAAATTTATTAACAGAAAAACACAATGATTAAACTTCGCCCCATACGGAACTCGAACCTAAGACCTCTAGACCTGCAGCCGTGTATGCTACTCACTAGATTACCGAGGCTGATGCACTAGGGCACATCATAGTAGAGCGCAGATGAAACGATTTTTTTAATCTGTAAGTTAAAGCTATAAGCTATGACGTGTTTAATGTAAATAAAAGAATTATATGTTAAAACTAGCATTGCCCGCGGCTCCGCCCGCGTGCAGATGACCAAAAACCAAATTCTTAGGTTTTACATATTACTATACTGTTACAATGCAATTATTGTATTTTTTCTCAGAAATGAGACATTTTCCCGCGGTAAAAAGTATCTCATGTGTTGACCCGGATAACCAGCTATCACCTTACTAAATTTCATCAAAATTCCTCCAGTGGTTTTTCTGTGATGCGGTAACAGACAAACAGACTGTCTATTTCAATAAGATTTTCCAAAACATATTTAATGTACAGATTCGGCTTAGTGACAATTTTATTATATGTATAGATAGATAGATTTTGAGCTACTTAACTATTTAGAGCTAATACTTCCAATAATACTCGTATTACATTATCTATAGAATCCAACTTATGCTAAACTAAGATCTATAATATTGATGTATGTACTAATTTGTTTGTGGTGAGAAATATCTATACAGAGTATAAAACAAAGTCGCTTCCGCTGTTTGTCCGCTTAGATTTTTTAAACTACGCAACAAATTTTAATGCAGTTGTCAGCAATACATAGAGTGATCAAGTGGAAGGTTTATATTATGCAATATAAATGCATATTACAATACAGAAAAACTGAGAAATTCAAATATTTGTGTTGTGCGCTTACATTGCCTACCAAAGGACGAGCGAAGCGAGGGTGAGTCGCTAGTATTTAAAGAAAATGTATAATAGGAAATCATGGGAATAGCTTATTACAAATTTCAAGGATATTTAGGTATATACACTATAAAAAAAATTATACTATAAAATTACAAGACCGGTAATCGAACAAATATTTAAACAAGAAATAATATCCATTAAAAAGATATACGAGTATTAATTCGATAACATTTTTTATTTTTTTATTTTTTACGGAAATGATTGTACACAATTTATATATAATTAATATCCTCAATGGGTTTAGATCTAACTTGATTAAAATGTCATCCGCTATTTAATAATGTTTTAACCGATGTTAACCGATGTAATATAAACGTTTTAACGTTCAGTATAGATTTCTCAGGGATTAGATATTTTCCCGCAGTAAAAAGTATCCTAAATGTCCACCCGGATAACCAGCTATCATCATACCAAATTTCATCAAAATCTGTCCAGTAGTTTTCTCGTGATGCGTTCCCAGATAGACAGACAGACAAAAATTCTGAAAACTATAGATTCGGCCTCTATATCGATAATAATGACTAATTCAATAAGATTTTCTAAAAAATATTTAATGTTCAGATTCAACTCAGAATTTCATTATATGTATAGATAGAGTACTAAACAACACCTTATTCAGCAGAAAAATAAAATTAAAAGGGTTGCTAAAACTTTAAGTTTTTAAGTAATAATTTGAAATAGGGGACAATAAAAATAAAAAGAGTTTTATGTTCCGGTATTAATATCTTTTCATCTCATAGAATCTTATAGAAGAAGCCAAATAATATGTTCTACTGAAAGAGAAGCTTCAAATATGGCGGTAACAGTTTTATGCAATACTAGCGACTCACCCTCGCTACGCTCGGGTTCGTCCCTTACCTTTTACCTTTTAACTTTTAACCTTTACTTACCTTTTAACGTTTAGTATTGATTCTTAAAGATGAGATATTTTCCCGAAGCAAAAGTATCCTACGAGTATATGTTGACCCGAATAACCAGCTATCATTATACCAAATTTTATCAAAATCCCTTCACTGGTTTTTCCGTGATGCGGTAGCAGACAGACAGACAAAAATTCTAAAAACTATAGATTCGTCCTCTGTATCGATAATAATGTCTATTTCAATAAGATTTTCTAAAAAATATTTAATGTACCGATTCGGCTTAGTTACAATTTTATTATATTTAGGTATAGAATATATTGGCCTGATACGAGACGTAAATACAGAAAATGGTTGAAGCAGAATGGATTCTTAAAATCGGTTAAATAGGAATATTATGCTGCTAGGTAGTAACGTCGACAGAAAATTCTCATAAAATAAAAAGTATAAAGTATCATAAAATGGAAACATCAAAAGATTAAATTTCATTAGATCTATATTAGAAATCGGCCCAAAAAATTCATTTCATGGTATACTCTTGATATTACTCACAGAATAACTTTACAGACTCACTTCTTGATTTTATCCTATTTTTTATTGATGTAGATATTTCGTTCAATGCCACTTTTGTAATTAATTTTCTATAAAATAAATTATTTGAGAAAAACCTGAGAAAGTTATAGAAAAATGTATATTCTTTCTTTTCCTATCATTATTAGCATTAATTCTGGATTTCACATACAAAAATGTGGTAAGCTCAATTAAATAACAATGAATGAAGTAATGATAAATTTTTAAAATTCATCGTTCTCTTATTTTTCCCTATATCTAGTAAAATACTTCACTACCATATAACGTGCTGCTATCTGACAGATCTCAATTGAGTATATCAAATTAGCGATTCATTTGTTAAAAAAAATACAAACGGACACATTTAAATTATTAACATATATAGCTTAAAGTATGTACTAGTGACATTTAAAGTTACAGAATTAGGCGTCACCATACAAGGACATCATAGTATTTATGATTCCTGTACGCCCAGTGATGACTGATCTAGTTTAAATTTATGCAAAGATTGCGAACACTTATATAAATAGAGACGAGTGGTTTGAATGAGCATCAGTTGACCGTGACGGTTCAAAGTGATCTTCGTGTAAAAAATCCAGCACAGACCTCGTTTACAATGAATACGTTGGTGGTGTTGAGTGTGATTTTTGCCGTTTCCGTAGCAGCTCCATACAATAAAAATGGACAAGCAGAAGAGAAGTCTTTAGATGAGCGTGTATTAGACAAAAGGTCTATCGGCCATATTGTCTATTCCAATACTGGTGCTGGTCTTGTGGAAACTTACTTAGAGCCACATTTTAGCTACGCTGTCCCTGCTGCCGCGTACGTAGTTCCTTCGGCTGTTTCGCACCAATCTCGAGTGGACGTACACTCTTCGCCGGCTGTAGTGACCACCAAGGCTAAGCCTGAAAGTGTTTTAGTAGCGACCGTTCCATCTGCATATGTGCCTACTCTATACTCTGGAGCTTCAGCTGTATCCCATCAATCTCGGGTGGATATTAAGAGTTCACCTGCCATTGTTACTGAGCAAGTACTTCAACCAACATATGTTGCAACTTCACACTTAGTCCAGGCGCCTGCTGTATTCGAAGAAGCACCAACTGTTGTTGATGCTCGTTCTCTGTACGGCGCCCCCGTTGCCACTGTCTACTCTAATGGTATTTGGTAAATTGGACTTAACAAAATTACTTACTTTTTTCACATAAACGAATATGAATTTAATAAGCGAATAAAGAATGTTTAAAAATATAAATACTTATTTTTATTATATTAAAATAAAAATATCCCATCAAAAGATAACTTCTACCGCAAAAAGTTTTGAGATTTAATGTAAAACCAAGTCGGTTAATTTATTCAGTACCTACATATGAAAGCATCTATCCAATTCATAAATTGTTAAATAACGACATTTCATATATTTACATATCTTTATTTCTTTAATAAATAGAATGACTGCCATTGCACACGGCAATAGAATCTACAAATAATAAAATTTGTGTGTGTGTATGCATTTTGACCTGCTAGTTATGTTCGATTAGGACTATTTAAAATAGTAGATTACACGTGTTATATTATATCAAACTATAACTAATCTATATATATATATATATATATATATATATATATATATATATATATATATATATATATATATATATATAAATATATAAAATAGTATTTTTTCAAATCTTTGCACTTACGAACTGAAATATCGATAATAATTAAACAAAAAAATTGGTGCAAATGCAATTACATAAAATTCGCAACAAAATTGGATTGGTCAGATATCTTGTATTATCAATAGTTAATAGAGTTACAGACTTATTTAGTAATATTTTATGATTTTTCAACTATATTATAAAATATATTAATAAAGGACATGAAATATCATGAAAAATAAATATTCGTGAGTCTGTAACTTTGTTGTTATTGATGATATGAAAAAGTTAACAGATACTTTTTTATAGGATTAAACGTATTAAACGTACTACAAATTTGCCATTTAACATTTTTCTCTAACTCTTACAGTTTAGCTAAAAAATGCAAAAAACCGTAAATTTGAACTTCAAAGCCATATGAGAAATCAAATATTGAAGATAGATATTCGACTCAATGGAACTTTTTGTGGTAAATTTAATACTATAAACGGTCCATCCATTCATTTTTTTGGAAAATATTTTCGTCACAGTTTGCAGGACAAAAAAGTTTTAAAAATCATATTTTCCATACAATTTGTATGGGAAAACTAAAAATTCGATGGAGAACCTCTTAGAATTGGAATTTTGAGCTCCGCGTTTAACAGGAGCTTTGTTGGGACATTTTCTGAGATATTTTGGGGTGAGAGCGAAGAAAAAAAATATCGTCATTTTTTGGCACACCCTAATATATATATAATTTTTTTATTTGCAATAGTTAAAATCTACCTTACCTCAAACAAGGTCGATACGTCACACCATAAATCTTGTTTTTATTACATTACTTTCATTACTTATGACACTTGAAATTGTTCTTTCCCTAGCATATAATGTCACTGAATGAAATTACTTTTACTTTTAACTTCTAGTAAAATTATTTTTATATTCATTGCAGTCAGTGGCCAAAAGAAACAAAAATGTTCTCTCTCTTAAAATGTTCATTACGATTATAAAACACTCTCAAAGGTTCTAACAAGTAAAAGCTTTAACAGTATCTTAACAAAAGAAAAAAATGCGTCATATCACTTTGTTTCAAACCTTTTGACATTCACCAGATGTATCTCTTATAAAAAAAATGTCTACCAATAATTATCTGGTTTCTAGCATAAAAGATATTTTGACTGAGCATTATACGTAAATAATTATAAATTAAAAATTTAAAAAACCCTCTACGCAAATTAATTGTCATTTAACGATTACAATGGCACGCCTGAAGCACTTAATCGAGTAATCATACGCCAATATGCCTTACATCATTTTGGAAAAAAGCCGATACTCTTACAGTGCTGGACCGATATTAACCAAACATAGCTAAGAGCCACCGCAAGGAAACTGGATTTCAAATAAAAAAAAAACCGCATCGAAATCGGTTCATTCGTTCGATAGCTACGATGCCACAGACACACACCCCTCTTTTTGCGTCAGGGGTTAAAAAACGCATTTCCATAATAATGCTTTTCCATGCTAGTTATAATCGTAACCTTGTTTCCAGTAATATAATAATTTAAATATAGGAAAGTGTATCAAAATCGTCATCGGTACATAATTAGTACAAAAATCGTGTATTTTCTATTGTTCATTTTATTTCTTCTTAAATAGTAACACAATAATTCAGTACTATAAAATTCATCTGATGATAGATCTGTAATTAATATATTTTCAGAGAGCTGAAGAACTATAGCCGTTATTTTTATATCTCTCTGTCTTGGTCGTGAACGACTAAATGTACCTACTAAGAGAGAAATATTGTAATAAAGTAGAGGATTTGTTCAGTATACCTATAAGATAAAAAAATGTTTTTTTTTTAAACAAATAAAAACTTGTTTTTAGACACTAAAAGCGAAAAACAACTGAACTGGGGTTTCATTAATTACTATAGGTATATACACAGATACCTAATCAGATACTTTCGAAGTCGATGCCGGCCAGTAGGTACTTCACCATCATAGCTCGATGATACCAATTTATTCTATTACCATCAAAAATACAAACACAGCAAAGTTTTAAAGGAATGTGATAATTAGAAGCAGGTAAAAAGGACTAATTAGACTGTTTACATAATTTTCATAGTTTTCTCTGATATCCTCAAAATCAGTATATTAAACGAGAAAGATTTTTTTTGGGGATCACCTCGGGATATACCCTGATACAATACAATTTAAATTAGGTGACGAGAAATTTGTGAATATACATCAAAAATACATACAGACGAACATACAACATACAAAAAAGAGCCAACATCCTATGTTCTAGTTGTTATAGTTTTAACATAATTTATTGCTTGGTTCAATTTAAATGGGTTTGATAGATTGGGGTAATTAAAATACATGTTTAGGTATTTAAGAATTCGTTTAATAATATTTATAAATATTTTATAATTTTAAATATTGTAGTATTAGATACTGTAACTGCGAAATTTTATGAGTTCGTCAGAGGGGCTCTTTACCAGCCATGGACTAAATGACCAGCACCATGCGCCCAGGGAGCGGCGTGGAGGAGGGGAGCGGCGGCGATGGTGATAGCGGGGCTGCTGCGCACATCAACGCGGGACTGGTGGGAAACTGCGGCGGGAGCGATGGCGTGAGTGAGCACGGGGGCGGCCACGGCGTGAGAAACCACGGGGCTAGCGACAGCGTGAGACACGATGGCGGGGCTGGACACTACATCCACACGGGATTGGTGAGAGACGGCAGAGGGGGCGACGACGAGGGGTGCGCTGTATGCCAAGTAGCCGAGGGAGCGTTTCTTGAGGAGGTGTCCATGTCCGTCGAGTCCGTGAGCAGAGTAGCCCAGCAGAGGAGCGGCGTGACCGTGGGCGGCGAGGCCGTGGGCGGCGAGACCGTGGGCACTGAGGACGGGCGCAGCGGCCAGCACGGGGGCGGTGTGAGCCACGACGGCGGGGCTAGAGTGCACATCCACACGGGATTGGTGAGACACGGCGGCGGGAGCGGCGACCACAGCGTGAGCGATAGGCGCTGCCACTACGGCGGCGTGGACGAGGGGAGCGATGGCAGCGTGGCTGACGGGCTCCAGGGCCTTAGCCTGCAGGTGGATGGCGCGGGCGTGGACGACTGCAGCGGTGTCGAGGGGACGACCGTGGGGGTCCAGCACGAGAGCAGCGTGATGCTCTGGCTGCGCCCAGGGGATGATTGAGCCGCAAGCCACGGAGGCGAGAGCGAAGAACACCACCAGCGATTGCATTGTGAACGTGGTCTGTGTTTGTCTGACGAACTAGATCACTTCAAACCGTGTACGGCCGACTGATAAATTCGACCCACATTCGACTATATTTATACTAAGCGGAAATAAATAAAAAGTAAAGCAATTTTAGTGCGTAACTGGCTGGTAAGGCTAAAACAATGTCAGGTGTCAATAAAATATGTGGCCTTTGTGCTCCCAAAAATAAAAATATAACATTTAAATAAAATTTTGAGCCGGTTAATAATAAGTAATTGTAAAAGATTTTTGTGCATCTTATTTTAATGGTATTTTTATGCACCTTCACCGATTTCTCTAATTAGGCTAGTTTAAGTTGCATGTTATTGAAATAGAGGTGGTTCGATGTAGTCTCATATGTACAATTTCTTTGACATAGGTCAAACATATCTTTTTTGAGTAAATTAAAAATTGAAAAATAATAATATGAATCTGAACATTGTGATATATCTTTACATATTATACTTATACAGGTTTGCTTTACCTTGCATCGGCCGGCATTGACTCCAAATATACCTTTTATTATATATATGTAGGTACCAAAGTTTATCTTAATATGCATATATGTATACTAGCATTTCCCGCGGCTCCGCCTGCGTTCAGATGACCAAAAATCAAATTCTTTGGTTTTATATATTAGTATACTCTAACGTTGCAGTTTTTGTATTTTTTCTCAGAGATGAGATATTTTGCCGCGGTAAAAAGTATCCTATATGATGACTGGGATAACCAGCTATCTTCATACCAAATTTTATCAAAATCCCTTTACTCGTTTTTCTGTGATGCGGTAACAGACATACAGACAAAAAATCTAAAAGCCATAGATTCGGCCTCTGTATCGATAATAATGACTATTTCAATAAGATTTTTCAAAAAATATTTAATGTACAGATTCGACTTAGAATTTTATTATATGTATATATAGGAACATATTGCAAAAATGATTTCTTACTTTTTAGTATTTTTTAGTCATTTTAGTTTTTATATTTCATTTATCATTAAATAGTAAATATATTACTATTAATACATTTATTATGTGAGAATAAATTACGTAACAAAAAATGTTAGAACAAATATTGATTTTAAAATAATGCATCGTTTTATTATGAACATTAAATTAGATTAAATTAGTATGCAGGAAGTACTTGATGTATCTGTATGGAGTTTAGTATCAATTATTTTACTTATACGAGCTTAATTTTGACTAGGTACCTTATATAGAAAACCAAAATGACGAGTATCCATTTTATCAAATAACTAGTATTGCGCCCGGCTCCGCCCGCGTCCAGATGACCAAAAACCAAATTCTTAGGTTTTACATATTAGAATACTCTTACATTGCAGATTTTGTATTTTTTCTAAGAAATTAGATATTTTCCAGCGGTAAATAGTATCCTATATGTTGACCCGGATAACCAGCTATTATCATACTAAATTTCATCAAAATTTGTGCAGTGGTTTTTTCGTGATGCGGTAACAGACAGACAGACAGACAAAAATTCTAAAAATTTGAATAATGTCTATTTCAATCAGATTTTCCAAAAAATATTTAATGTACATATCTTTACATTATTTGCCATAATTCGTTTAGTGTTGATTTTTTGTATAATTATTCTATTATAAATATGTTTTGTAAATTTTTTTAGTAAATTTAAACAACCTTTTAGAGAATAATAGTTATTTTTATTCATAGTGTTTGATATTTAAAATACATTTGAATAAATTTTAGTCCTTACTACTGGGTATTTTGCCCTATCTACAGAACTTGGCACCCATTTAGATCTCAATTCTTTTGTCGGTGAAGTTGACAACCACGCATATTCTTAATATTGAAAGGGAACCACCGTTTTTCACTTTATGTTTTTGATAGATAAGAATATCATAACTTTTTGTAAAGAAACTATTATTATTTATAATTCCAAAGTGATTGGATAAGGCGGAGGAAAATGTTATTTAATCAACATGGAACCTTTTCTCCTGAGAAAGAAAAAGTTTTTGCTATTGCATATTTCAAAAGGCACTAGGTATTAAGCAATTGCTATTATATTTTGGAAGGCGCAAGGTGTTATTTAAATTTGGTGTGTTTTTTAAATTTTAAAAATTTATTTCTTTCGGATTTTTTCCGTTGTATGCACACAATTACCCACCTGGACACCAAATTTCAACTTTCTAGGTCATCTGGAAGTGGGTTAAGTTTTACTACTATATGCCAGTCTCAGTCAGTGATAAAAATGCCGATTTTTAGACTTTAATATTTCAATAACTGTTTGAGCTGTATTTATGACATTGGGGATTCTACTTAATCTAAGAAGATTTAATAAGCGAACCAAATTTCATGAATTTATGTTAAATTTATTTTGTTTAAAGTTATTTTGGCTTGAACTTTTCTGTACTATATCTAATAGGTATGCACGTATTATACATATAAGCCTCTTGAATCACTCTGTCTATTGCTGAAAACTGCATTAAAATCCGTTACTATGTTATAGATAAGATGACTTTTTGCTCTGGAAGTAGTACGGTGTGTTTTTTAAGAACTAAGCACCTGTTTTGCGTATTTTTAAAAATGTACTAGGTACCTCTGTACTATGAGTGAGAATATAATACGTAAAAAAAACTACACAGAATAGGCAATAAAAATTTGACAAAATCACGGTAGTAGGTACATATGCGGAAACTACTGTGCGGATGTTAAACGCCTTTTTTATTTTATACATACGTAAAGCTCGTATGTATCTATTCCAGAGAGACAAAATTTACTCTTATGCCAATTGTGTTATGCCAACATTGAGTCAATATACTTTCCAATGCGAATTACAAAAAAACGGGCTGCTAAGTATGGGGAAGATACTTCATAGATTTCCTTAGTTGATTTAGATTTGATTGGCTAAATTATATTTATTTATTATGTATTTTCGTCTAGATATTTTTTGTTGCAGCTTTGTATTAGGATGTAGGTGGTGTATACTTCCTAGATTTGGAGAACTTGTAAAGCGGTCGGATCAGCGCTGTGACCTCCCTCCAGTTATGTCGACGTGTGGGAGTGACGTGAGGAAATAGAGAGTGCTTTTGTTTGCTATACTACTTGTATTTGCATAATATCTTCCATATACCTGGCTAGTCTCAGTAAAATTGGCACTGGGGTCTGAAAAGTATTGTAATAGATGAAGGATGTTTTAAGATTAAGAATATCCTTTGTATGAGAAAACTATAGAATAAATATTGATGTACAATAGATGTCCGCTTGTAACTCATTTCATAATAATAACTTTTTTTTTTATAAACAACCGAAAAAATTTGTCATTGCCTAATTGACAATTTAAATTTTTAATATTATGATTTTTTCACTTTCATTAATTCAAATAATAGGTAGTGGTAGCCCAGTAATGCGTTCGCTTGGGAAACCGAGTGAAGCGGGTTCAAATCCCGGGTCTCGCACCTCTGATATTGCTATATATAATGTGCGAGAAAATTCTAATATTATTACTATTTGTCTTACGGTGAAGGAAAACTACATTTCTGAGAGAACCTAGTAAGTTTTGAAAGACATGTGAAGTCCGCCAACACGCTTGGCCAACGTGATGCACCATGGCCTGATCCCCCTCGCATTAAAAGGAGGTCCGTATCCAGCAGTGAGATGTTAAAAAGGGCTAAATACAAATAATTAACTAAGCCATTTTCGAAAATATGTAATTATATGAATGCTGAAAAGCTGAAAGAATATGTAATTATATGAATGCTGAAAAGCTGAATCTTTGTCGCGAATACCGCAGGGTAATCGCGAAATAAATGTTAAATCATTCAAATTATTATTTGTCATTAACGTGGCGGTAGTACGAAAAGAGTTCGATAGGATAGATTGAAACTTGACGCAGACGCGGTCGAGGCGCGAGCGAGGCAGATCAGGCGTAACACCGTGTGTTAATAATAATAATAAATACTCTTTATTGTACACCCACAAGAGAAAAAAGAAAAAAAATACAAGAAACATATAAAAAGAGTTATGTACAAGAGGCGGCCTTATCGCTAAAACAGCGATCTCTTCCAGGCAACCTTAAGGTGTTGGAATTGACAAACTGTAGGAGGGAAGGGGTGTGAACTATATAGTAGTAATAATAATAATAAAAAACCATTATAATAATAATACAATAATAACAATAATTCATTTTTAATACTATGAATAAACTTACATATCAAAAATACATAAGTACATATGTACATAATAATAATATTATATTTACATAAATATGATAAGATTAATACAAGACAAAATACTTATAATAATAATAATATTTAATGTATTATGGGTACATAAATATATAAATAATATTATATCATATTAAATAGATAATAATAGAACTTATAAGTAAAAATGGCATTAAAAAAACAAACAAAGATGGTAAAAAGAATATGGTTTAAAAAGAGTGAAAATGCAGTTTTAAATGGTTTTTAAAAGTATTATACGTTTTGGCGCCTCTAACGCTCAAAGGGAGAGAATTCCAAAGTCGTGAGGCTGTTACACAGAATGATTTATCATTAAATGAAGTGGAATGAGGAAGTATTTTTAAAATTAAATTTTGACAGGGGCGCAAGTTTCTCGAATGAGAAAGCCCCAGAATATCAAATTTATCTTTTAAATAGGGAGGAGAAGATGGATCAAACAGAACACGGTAAAGAAGATAAAGGACATGAGTATTCCTGCGAAGGCGAATAGGGAGCCACTTGAGCTTTCTGCGAAATTCAGAAATGTGGTCATATTTTCGTAACCCAAATATGAACCGTATACATAAATTTTGAAGCCACTCAAAGTTATTAAATTGCTCCTCTCTTAGATCAAGATAACAAGAGTCAGCATAATCAAGGATAGGTAGTAGGAGAGATTGTGCTAGCGCAATTTTAGTAGGAATGGGGAGAAAGTTGCGTAACCGACGAAGCGATGCTACGGATGCAAACATTTTCCTGCTCGTCTCACCTAACTGCGGAGCCCAGGACATATTCTGGTCCATAATCACGCCTAGGTTCTTGACAGTGTCACTATAAGGTTTAATTATGCCATTTAATAGAATAGATGATAATGATAACGACGTTCGTGTGTTCTCAAGTTAGTGGATTTATTTTAATTTCAAATTTTAATAAAACAAAGATCACAAAAATCGGCCTAGCAGTTCTCGAGTTATAAGTGTTATTTATATGTATACACTCCATATTTTCTCCAGATATATATATATATATATATATATATATATATATATATATATATACAAAAGTTGGGTAACTTTTCAGGATATTTTGTTTATGATAGTTTTTAAATCAAATTCCGACGAATTCTGATTATAAGATAGCTAATCTAATGAAAATATTGCTCATGATAGGGCCAGTCACTTTTTAAAGTAGATGCGGAGATATTTCGATTTTTCCGAATTCCGAAACCAGGGGACTGACGTGAGTGACAAAGCACTGATGAAATACACAATTTCATAAGATATGCAAGAAATTTATTAAAATTTAGAAGAAATCTCTTAGGAACTAATAATGGCACATATTTTGAGTCTCACTTTTAATCTTAATTCACTTAAGTAACAATTAAAAAAATATTTTGTACGTAATACTGTGAGGAACAACTTTCTCCACCTTTGAAGCAGCTTTTTATGAACTTAACTTTACTACTTTGAGGTAGTTTAGCTTAACAATATAGGTACATTTTCTAAGTAATCAACAAACAATTGAAATAAAAATATAACTCTCTGCCTTAAAGGTACCAATTAACATATTAACAGTTATCAAGTAATATTATATCAGTCTTCAAAACAGCCTTCTGACTTGTATAATATCGTTATGTTGCTTACAAATAACAATCTATGCCATATAGGCAAGTAATAAAAATGAGATCTTTTTGTCAACAAAATCAAAATCAAATTATCTGTAGTAGAGTTGTTTTTTTTTGCCTGTACTTTAATGAATATTTTTTCCATTCTTTTCTTGTCAATCGTTGCTCCCGAGGCGTCATGTCCTTAATATTTTTTTGTCCCTTTCCTTTCTTTTTCAAGCATTGCAACCTTTTTTTCTTTTTATATTCAGTTAATTTAATTCTCTTCTTTACTTAGACATATTTTGTTTGTTTTTATGGAGCCATGATGTTATAAACTGAAATAATTAAAAAAATGATTAAACACGCCCAACAAGTCAGTACACTGGCGGACTGACGACATGAATTTGAGGTTATCTTTAGAACCAACGTTTATTTTGATATTTTCGAATATCAATAAGTTACATTTTAACGAATCAAAGTTAAGTATGTTTAAATTGAAAAATAACACAAATTTACAAAAAAATAGCGACTCACCATAGGACTGACATTTTGTCTGGGTCGGCACGTGTTCACACGACAAACACAACTCTAGCACCGGCACAGAAATGACGGCCGAACAATGGCGCGGTCTGCAGCTAACTTTATTACCAACCTTAAAGTTTAACGCGGATTTGGATTTAAGTCGCCGGTATTTAGCGAGATATTCAAATTCGAACAACACACAACGGACTGACGAATAAAACTGAACACAAAATTTCTTATTATTTTTACAACAAAGTTGAAAATATTATAATATAAAGTTGTGATCATATATTATTAAATACATCACAGATTATAGTGAAATAATAAATTTTATTATATTAAAGGTAATATTTAATACACAGCTATATGATTGCGCGCTTTTGGCGTTGTGACACGCCAAAGTACTGACGTTTTGAGGATATATTGTGAAGTTTCACAAATTTGTATTTATAATGGATGGCTGAAATTGGGTGACCAAATAAATGACTTTTAATTGTTTTAGAATTAATTATAAATTATAAACAAAATGTAATAATACATCATTTTATTGACTGGTGACATCGAGTTACCCATTTTTTGTAGAATCACCCAATATATATATATATATATATATATATGGATTTGTTTTCACTCCGAATAGCAGAATAACTAACTATTAACATTGGAAAAATTCACGAAAAAAAAAAAAAAAAAAACAAAATCTATTCCATACTAAGCGTCAAAATGTACCTAGGTCCTAGGGACGAACCTGAGCGAAGCGAGGGTGAGTCGCTAGTAATAATTAAAAAAGTGTGTGTGTGTAGGTTATGTACGCACGTAAGAATTTATACTTCTTTGATTTTTTAAAGCATTTAAATAAAAGCTTGTTTCTTTTGGCAAAATTTCCAAGCAACCTAATTTCTGCGCCTTTCTCATATTTTGAACTTTCAATGAATATCAGATTTATTTGTAAAATAAGTCAAGTACATAAATAATCATAAGTCATCCTTCACAACTACTCTTATGCATGTTGTTTAGATATCGCATCATAATAATAATATAAAAGTTCTACAAAATAATTTATTTTCTAATTTTAATAAATACACCTTTCAATTTATTTCATTCCGGTAAATTCAAATCTCCACTACTTTACAGCTTTTAGATCATCGTTTGTTAGACTATTTTAACAAAAATATGTTTTTTATTTAGTATTTAAATTGAAAATATTCAGAAAGCGCATTGTTCATAAGTTGTAAATTAAATTTAATATACCTATGAGGGTCACATGTACGTGGGCGAACTAACTTGCAAAAGGTAGTAAATATTTGAAAATTAAAAACAATAAAGTAGAAGCTAATAAAAAGATATTACAAATAGTATAAGGTGTGTAAGGCAATAAAATTATTTTTATATGATCTGTGGTTCCATCATATTGGGATTGTTAAAAAATAAGTTAAAACTTTTTCGTACTTAATATTTCGTTTATTTATAAATATTTTTTTTTATTATTTTAAATATTGCAATTAACATATTAAGAATTCATCAGAGCGGCTCTTCACCAGCCATGGACTAAATGACCAGCACCATGCGCCCAGGGAGCGGCATGGAGGAGGGGAGCGGCGGCGATGGTAATAGCTGGGTTGCTGCGCACATCAACGCGGGACTGGTGGGAAACTGCGGCGGGAGCGATGGCGTGAGTGAGCACGGGAGCGGCCACGGCGTGAGAGACCACGGGGGCAGCGATAGCGTGGTGAGACACGATGGCGGGGCTGGACACTACATCCACACGGGATTGGTGAGAGACGGCAGAGGGGGCGACGACGAGGGGTGCGCTGTATGCCAAGTGGCTGAGGGAGCGTTTCTTGAGGAGGTGTCCATGTCCGGCGAGTCCGTGAGCAGAGTAGCCCAGCAGAGGAGCGGCGTGACCGTGGGCGGCGAGGCCGTGGGCGGCGAGACCGTGGGCGGCGAGGCCGTGGGCACTGAGGACGGGCGCAGCGGCCAGCACGGGAGCGGTGTGAGCCACGATGGCGGGGCTAGAGTGCACATCCACACGGGATTGGTGAGACACGGCGGCGGGAGCGGCGACCACAGCGTGAGCGATAGGTGCTGCCACTACGGCGGAGTGGACGAGGGGAGCGATGGCAGCGTGGCTGACGGGCTCCAGGGCCTTAGCCTGCAGGTGGATGGCGCGGGCGTGGATGACTGCAGCGGTGTCGAGGGGACGACCGTGGGGGTCCAGCACGAGAGCAGCGTGATGCTCTGGCTGCGCCCAGGGGATGATTGAGCCGCAAGCCACGGAGGCGAGAGCGAAGAACACCACCAGCGATTGCATTGTGAACGTGGTCTGTGTTTGTCTGACGAACTAGATCACTTCAAACCGTGTACGGCCGACTGATAAATTCGACCCACATTCGACTATATTTATACTAAGCGGAAATAAATAAAAAGTGAAGTAATTTTAGTGCGTAACTGGCGGTAAGGCTAGAACAATGTCATGTTTCAATAAAATATGTGACCTTGAAGTTTACAAATTTATTGAAAAATATTGACTCTTGAGTTTAGGCATCCCTATAATTTATAAAACATGTTCTCTAAGCGACTTAAACTAATTGAAAGCATGTATAGATAGTATTGTAAAATTTGTCCCGTATAACCACAGATCATATAATAGTATAGGTATAACGGTGATTACACATGTTAATTTTACTATAATTAATTGTAATTAAAAAAAAATACGTGTTGTATGTATATTTAAAATAAAAACTTTTTACAAATCTTTGTTGATGTATTGTATAATTTTTCCGGGATAAAAAGTAGCCTACGTGTTATTCCAGGCTATAATCTATCTCTGTCCCAAATTTCATCCAGATCCGTTCAGCCGTTTTGTACCTAATATATGTTTATGCATATTGGTATGATCAGTTACAATTATAATTATATGTAAATAACTAATAACTATTAGATACATAAGTTTTATAAAGCTATTCGGAAGATAATAATAATCGTCCGAAAATGCGCTATAATAAAATTAATCTAAGCTACTATATAAACTTTTTAAAGCAAATTCAGTAATACTAAGTAAATATAAGGTTTAATAAATTTAAAAAACCGATAAAAACCAAACGAATAATTAAGCTTTGAGTTACCCAATTATTAGACAAATAGACACTTTGATTATGTATTCAAACACACTATAAAATTCTATTTTGATAATGTCGTATTCAGATTATTAGCGTGTCTTCAGTTGAAATCTCCTTAGTTCGGAGTGACTAAAATATGATAGTAGATCCACTTTTTTTAATTACTTTAGCAGACAGGAGACTGAATGCGTAGACCATTTAGTTTAAGACTTGTTGATTTAGTTTCGTCTTTATAGTGGAAGCTCCGAATTAAGTTCCTTCACCTTTCTAGTTAACGTAAAAATAGTATTTTAGTATTTCGTATTTATTTATCGTAGATGGTCCAATTTTTATTATGTCATTATATTATACTAGCTACTCACCCTCACTTTGCTCGGGTTCGTTCCTAGCTTGCTTCCCAATACAAATTTTCATCTCCATTTTCACCCCCTTAAGGGATGATTTCCGGGATATAAAGTATCCTATGTCCTTCCCAGGATTTTAGACTACCTTGTTACCAAATTCCATCTAAATCGGTTTAGTAGATCCTGAGATTACCCCCTACAATGTCACAAACTCACAAACTTTACCTGTTTATAATATTAGTATAGATTTTCTAGGTCCCTTTAAGCAAAGAAAGTAATTTTTAACTATTGATTTTTATACTTGTCCCACTTGCATACTAAGTAAAAACCACGAACACACTGTAGACGTAACTTGTGATGAATTATATCCTTATTTATATCTTTGATTATCTTTTATTATGTTTGAAGTAAGGTCTTCCTTCACCTGTCGGACAATAAGTATTTTCTATTAAATATATTATGTAATAAAACAAAATGCTCTTTATAAAAATAATGTATAATATAATTCTGGTTTTCACGTGTGCTTATGGCATTTTGTTGCAGTACCATTAGCTTTTATGTAGAGTCTTTTTAGAGCACGCTCATGCCTCGCCTCAATTTTGAAACTTGAAAGCCTGGCGATTTTTCAAATCAACCTTTTTTCTGCGTGTTTCTCATATTTTGAACGTTCAATGAACATCAGATTTACTTGTGAAATAAGCCAAGAACCCAAATAATCATTATATCACCCTTCACAATTCTTCTTATGTAAATATTTCGTTTAGTGATTGCATCATAATTATATTATCAAAGTTGTAAGCCGACTTAAATTTTTTTACTAAGAAGTAAAAAATAACTGAACAGGGGTTTTCATTTACTATAGATACCTAATCAGATATTTTCGAAGTCGGTGCCAGCCGATGCAAAGCAAAGCAAATATAGATATGTACTCGTATATCACTAATTGAATACTAATATTATAAATGTGAAAGTTGACTTGTTTAGATGTTTGGATTTCTGGATGGATGTTTGTTAGTCCAGAATGGCTGAACGGATCTAGATGAAATTTAGCACAGAGATGTAATAGCACATAGGCTACTTTTTATCCCGGAAAAATGTACGGTTCCCGTGGGATAGATTTGTTTTCGTTTTTCCAGAGGCGAAGCCGAGCAAAAGGAGGGTGGGTGGCCGATAAGTATAATATTTTACTATAACTAGCGACTCATTCTAGCTTCGTTCAGGTTTGTCCCTAGGGACGTTTTATCGGTTAGTATGGAATACTCGTAGATCTACGAGTATACATCTATACATATAATAATATTGTAACCAAGCGGAATCTGTACATTAAATATTTTTTGGAAAATCTTATTGAAATAGACATTATTATCGATATAAAGGCCGAATAGTTTTTAGAATTTTTGTCTGTCTGTCTGTCTATCTGTTACCGCATCACGGAAAAACCACTGGAGTGATTTGGTTGAAATTTAGTATAATGGTAGCTGGTTATCCAGGTCAACATATAGGATACTTTTTACTGCAGGAAAATATCTCATCTCTGAGAAATCTGTACTAAACGTTAAAACGTGACTAGGAACGAAGCCAAGCGAAGCGAGAGTGTGTTGCTAGTAGACTATATAGTAGTACATTTATGTACATAGGTAATAGGTATGATGAGTTTTATATCTTTTACTTGAGAAATGATTGATTCCCCATATAAACTTTCATTCCCCTTTTTCACCCCCTTAAGGAATGGTTTCCAGAATAAAAACTATGCTATGTCCATCCCGGGGTCTCAAACTAAATCTAATTTTAAATAAAACTATCTTTTCGGATTTTTTTCGCGAATTTATTTTGATTTTCGGTTCCCGACGTTTCGATTGCTTTACAGCAATCATGGTCACGGGTCACGGGAGAGACTGAGGCGTTAGATGTCTCTAAGGTATTATATAGTTGTTACAGACAGCCTACCCACAATTAACAAAATGAATTCAAAAAATTGAAAAATGGCACCAAAGTACCTTAAAATATTTTATATTTAAACATTTTTATAATTTTAATTTGTTTTATAATTGAATATGGAATATTATTCATTTAATTTGAGCTGTTATTATTATAATTATTACAATTTTAAAAATATTTATTAGTAATCTATTTTTAGTGTTGCCATTATTATACTTATAACCATAAAGAAAAATTAACCCCGTGACCTTTTTCTTTATGGTTATAAATATAACAATGGCAACACTAAATATATAAATAATAATTATATAAAATAATACATAAAAATCCGAAAAGATAGTTTTATTTAAAATGTCAAGTATTCGCGTAAACCTAAGAAAGTATTAAATCTAATTTCATGTAAATGGGTTTAGCGGATTTTAAGATTATCCATTACAAACAAATATACAATTATTTTCTCTTTATAAAATTAAAATAGATAAAAATAGCTATTGCGAGTGTACCTTAGCAGACAGACATATGCTATTGCAGACTTTTCTGTAGGCCTTTTAAAGACTTACAATTTTCTAGTACATTGTTTTTATGTATCTCTTAAGGTTTAGCCAGCGTTAGCCAAATTTTCTCAGGATGACTTGATGCCGCGCGAGGCGACTCGGCGCACTGACCCCTCACGGCACACCTTCATGGCTAAGAGGATCATGCTGCCCTTTCATTTGGACATATACCCACTAAGTGAGTTAACTTATAGTTTAACACAATAATGATGAGTAAATATTTAGTTTATTTTAAAATTTTGCATTGTTTTAATGCAATTTAAGCTGGTATAAATTATTTTGAATAATACTATTTATTTTCATTTTTCATTTCGAGTGTAAATACGATTTGCATTCACAAATAGTTTTAGAATTCTTTTAAATTACCTTAAATCAAATTTATAAGGTCTCTTTTTAATTTAAAAACTTGTTCAATGAGACTATTAGAAGGTTTTACAAAATATTTTGTAAGAAAAATCATACATGAATATTTTTATTTCAGCAATTCTCTTCAACGATGCGATTCTTCTAGGTGCTGAAAATGACACAACTTTGTATGCATCTGATTCAAACTCCGTATTTTCTCTACCATTTTGTGTCATAAATAGAACAGTAAGTTTTTGATTCTTAAATACAAATTAATTAAGCGAAATATATTGCTAAATTATTGTTTATATATTTCTTATGTTTCCAGAGTCAAGTATACTTGCACCAAATACTTCCACAACTGCTCAAACGAAATTTGGGTTATCATGCGTGGGAGATAGCACGTTCTTGATCTCAGCTGCCCTACTTTCCACATTCACTGGAACTGCTCCTCCATGAAGTGTTGGAAGAAGAAGCCACGGGTCAGGAACCTATACCAGGCGCACAGTTGCCGAGTGTTATAGAGTTTGTCCATGAATTCCCAGTGTACTTGCAAGTAAGACATTTTCGAATTCTGATGCTGTACAAAAGTTTAATGTATAAGTATGGGTGTCGTGTAAGTATGGATGTTTCTTACACTTTCACTCAAAAACGACTGAAAGGATGTTAATGAAACTTTATAATAATATATAATACCTTGTTAATTATAAAAAGTTTTATAAAAGAAATTTCGTATAACCAACCTCAAAAACTATAGCAGTTATTATTTTCGTCAAACAAATATTTAAAAATTCCGATAATTGTATTTTTAGCGGAGACTTCTAGAAACTTGATATTTTTTAATATTCGGATGTTCAAACAACATTAATTTTTAACGAATAACCTATTTAGTTTATGGTATTAAACCCCCCCAAAAAAAAAAACTTTCTAATTCATTCATGATATGACTGAGTTCCGTCATTTTGCATTTATATTGACTAATCGCACACTAGTAGTAAATAAATAAATAACAATAAAAATGGAGCGAATAAAAAGATATATGTATTACAAATTACAATACAATAAAGTGCGTATTGCAATAAGATTATTTTTTACAAGTTCCGTTATATTGGGATTGTTAAGAAATAAGTTAAAACTTTTTAGTACTTAATATTTCGTTTATTTATAAATATTTTTTTATTATTTTAAATATTGCAATTAGTATATTTAGAGTTCGTCAGAGGGGCTCTTCACCAGCCATGGACTAAATGACCAGCACCATGCGCCCAGGGAGCGGCGTGGAGGAGGGGAGCGGCGGCGATGGTGATAGCGGGGCTGCTGCGCACATCAACGCGGGACTGGTGGGAAACTGCGGCGGGAGCGATGGCGTGAGTGAGCACGGGAGCGGCCACGGCGTGAGAGACCACGGGGGCAGCGATAGCGTGGTGGGACACAATGGCGGGGCTGGATACTACATCCACACGGGATTGGTGAGAGACGGCAGAGGGGGCGACGACAAGGGGCGCGCTGTATGCCAAGTGGCCGAGGGAGCGTTTTTTGAGGAGGTGTCCATGTCCGGCGAGTCCGTGAGCAGAGTAGCCCAGCAGAGGAGCGGCGTGACCGTGGGCGGCGAGGCCGTGGGCGGCGAGACCGTGGGCGGCGAGGCCGTGGGCACTGAGGACGGGCGCAGCGGCCAGCACGGGAGCGGTGTGAGCCACGATGGCGGGGCTAGAGTGCACATCCACACGGGATTGGTGAGACACGGCGGCGGGAGCGGCGACCACAGCGTGAGCGATAGGCGCTGCCACTACGGCGGAGTGGACGAGGGGAGCGATGGCAGCGTGGCTGACGGGCTCCAGAGCCTTAGCCTGCAGGTGGATGGCGCGGGCGTGGACGACTGCAGCGGTGTCGAGGGGACGACCGTGGGGGTCCAGCACTAGAGCAGCGTGATGCGCTGGCTGCGCCCAGGGGATGATTGAGCCGCAAGCCACGGAGGCGAGAGCGAAGAACACCACCAGCGATTGCATTGTGAACGTGGTCTGTGTTTGTCTGACGAACTAGATCACTTCAAACCGTACGCGGCCGACTGATAAATTCGACTCGCATTCAACCATATTTATACTGAACGGATATAATTAAAAAGTAAGGCGATTTCAGTGGGTAATTGGTCAGTAATGCTAGAACAATGTCAGGTGTCAATAAAAGACTTGACCTCGAAGCGCGTGGCGGTCATAACGTAAGAATTTCGTGGTCACAGTATGTAGTGCGCAACAGCATGTAAATGTTACCTACGAGTGTACAGCGATAGCATCAGTAACTTAATCGACGTTGAAGTATTATTAAAAATTAAAAAAATGTAAGCTGTGAACGTGATTTGGGTATATACTTTAAAGTTACTCTATTTAGTGTAAAATTGCAATAACAACCAACACTGAATAGTAAAACGTTACAAAATACAAAGTTGTTCAAAAATCAAGTTTGCCTGTAGGTGTCCTATAACTAATTTACTGGACCATTTGTATAGAATGTGAATAGAAAGGTAGCCTTGTTTGTGCAAGCGGCGACGGGTGTACACAAAGAAAGGTTTCGATCGACCTCTCCAGTTGGTCGCGGCGCGCCGCCGCTACCTAAATACGAACTTTACGCTCATTTAGTTCCGGATCTAATATAAAGTTCTTAAATATAAGAAAAGCTAAATATTTTATAATTCTAAAATGAGTTGACTCGTATTGTAAATTTATATCGTAATAAAAATAAAATGTAATTTATGAGCGCTGTATAAGCAAGGCAAATTTTTAAAGCTTTCGTTTATCTACCTAATAAAAACCAGGTACTTCTCTCAATTCACATCTTAATTATTGCTAGGTTTTATTTTATTCATAGAACGTAACTGAAGTTAGCCTTTACATAGTTTTCATTGAATAAAACCTCATTAGTAACAGTTGAAGGGTTCCACTATGATTAGTGAAAAATAAGTAGTTTGTTGATTCTAATAAGGAACTTAAGTTATTGAAATTATGTTCATATTATGTACATATTATACAAGTGACATTGACGGAAGTTTTGTAAAGCTATGAAAATATGATTTAATTCCAATTATTACTTATTTTAGTTTGAAATCTTTATTAATAAAATTATTTAATTAAACATTACGTATTCATAACCGCGCTTATTTAAATACGTATGTACGTAAAAACTGTGTCGTTGTACCTACCATTTGATTATTTTAACTGAACTAAATAAAAAGTTTAAAATACTATTTTTTAGTTAAGACGATCTCAAGATAGCACAAAAGAGGTTGTAACAGATTAATTTACCCTTTATATGTATATTACAGAATTATTTACATTTATCATATTTTTGCGAAGTTGGTAGAGAAAATATAAAAGCTTTATATATTTTATTTTTATACATGTAATCTATGGCGTAGTAATCAATGTTAGTGAAACGCATCATTACTGTAGGTACTCCTTTCTATTTTTGCTATTTTATTGACATTACATCCTTTAGTATATTTCTAATTGCCTCACTTTCTTTGCTCTATGTAGATAAGAAAAAAAATATTCTTTACATTTATTATTACACTAGCAGAACCCGCGGCTTCGCTCGCGCTAAATCTACAAAAAAATCTTTGAAAAGGTAGGTTTCATACAAACTTTCATCCCTTATTTTATTCCCTTATAAGATGAATTTTGAAAATACCAAGTTTCAAGTAATTCTGATCACAAATATTTTTTTGGATTGTATTATAATGTATTTTCCCGTGGGATTTAGATAATCTCCCGCGGTAAAAAGTAGCCTATGTCACTCACCAGCTCTCCAACTATCTCCACACAAAAATTCACGCCATCCGTCATCCCGTTTCGACGTTAAAGAAGGACAAACAAACAAACACAATTTCACATTTATAATATTTTATTACCACATGTAAATTAAAAAGTAATGCAATATGAGCTTTGTATAATACAGAATAGGTGGCGGATATGAAAAGGTGGGAGTCGTGAGATAAAAGATCTACTAGCTATACTTGTTTGTTCAAAGAACTGGTTTATTATCAGCAGCGTCAGCGCGTGCAATGTGCATTCACATTTATTACACAACCTACACGTTCATTTCCTGTGCACTATTAGTATTGAGTCATTCCATATGAAAACGTCTGATTGGCAAAGTTGAGGTGTTTTAGATTTTGCTCTAACTTTGAGGGATATTATGTTCTTAGGAATCCTAAGGAACAGTCCCTCAGAGTTAGAACAAAATCTAAAACAGGCCAGCAACATTTTTTTTATTTTCTAACGTTTTCATATGGAATGACTCTATTCTAATGAGACACAACGTATTGTATAGTTATCAAATTTGCACTTTTCAGGACATTTTTAGGACTTCCAATTCTATATTAAAAGTTGAAATTATTGAAGTTGTCTGTATTTGTATACAAGTTGTAATCTAATCTTTTAAATAAATTCATTTATAATTTGTTTGCGTGCAATAATAATTACAAACTCTACAAAGTTTTTAGTATTTTATTGTACACGATAAAAATACATATACAATAACAAACAAAACACACGTTGTGGAAGCCGCTGGCTAGTAGGTTTTTAATCTAATATATAAATGTCACGGTGTTAGTGGTCGTACTCCTCCGAAACGGCTCGAGCGATTTTAATGATTTTTTTGTATATTTGGTAGGTATGAGAATAGGTCCTAAAGTATTTTTCACCCACCTACCCCCATTCTCCATTTTTTAAGTAGATAGGGCCGAACTCGAGCGGAGTAAGGGGGAGTCGCTAGTATTATATTATATATACTCATATTATATGATACTAGTGATTTATCCTTGCTTCGCTCGGATGCGTTCCTAGGTGCGTAACCTATGTGTTACTTGAGGTCATAGTCTATCTGTGTGCTCAATATCATCGAAATCTGTCCAGTCATTTCAGCGTGAAGGAGTAATAAACATACTGACATTTTATATAAAAGTACTATGTTAAACATACAGACTTTCGCACCTATAATAATAGTTATGTACTGGTTTTTTTTTTGTGAAATATGTACGTATTATAAAAGAAAAATATAATGACTATAAATGAAATCACTTGTGTTTTATTTTCTTAAAGTAAATAGCCATTTAAATTACAAGATTTATTATTTATGAATAAGGAGACTTTAGACAAAATAGTAAAAATATATAGCGCTTCACTCTGAAACTCATTTACTCGTAGGAGTAGGTATCTATTCGTTAAACATTACTTCCAAAATAAGTAACGTTTGGGGGCTCTGGGATCTTGGAACATAAGGTTTTTTTTTTGATTTTGAAAGGTTTTTGACAATTTGTGCGCCTGCTTTACTTAATATTTTACTTTAACGAGTACAATGATTTCTAAAAGCCCTTATATTAGATTTATTTGTAACTAACAAATAAATAATCTAAGTATACATAAATCGATGTGAAGAACTCTTGACAATATGTTATTCCAATAACAATACAATTTCAATCAATCATCAATTTGATACCACAGATAGGATAGAACCTCATGTTATCTTTTGTTGCTTAAATCTGTGAACAGATTTCAATAAAATTTGGCAAAGCTTTACAATATACTCGTACATTGCTTCCTGGGGAAGGACATAAGCTGTCTTTGATCCCCGTCCCGTGGTTATACCACGTGATCGAAGTCGCGGGGAAAAACTTGTGGATAATAAAACTTTTAACGGTTGCTTGCTAGCCTGTTGAATTACTGACTTAGTTTGTATGATAACTCCAATACATTGCTTACGACGTACAGAATTTTAAAAGCTTCAAGCATTGGGTGTTTTATATTGAAAACAGGAAAGAATGATTTAAACTTTGCCAGTCAATTTTACATTTGTTTGTGATGAAGGTAAATAATAAGTTATGTTGTAATTTAATATGTTAAATAGATTTTAATTATTATTTATTTAAGTTAAAATATTGGTATGTTAATAATAATGTAGAATTACAAATCTCAATTCAAATTTAGTACCTAAATATTTCATTTAACAGAATGTACGTAGGACTATTTCAAATTTCGAATTCCGTAATGATATCCGTGTCATTGCCCTGTTTAATACTTACGACACACTCAGTGATTGTTCCTTGCTTAGGGAACAACATAATGTGTTCAAGCTTTGTGATAAGTAATAAATACAGTATAAATAAGATATAGCTATTATCATTTTTATAAACGCATTATACAAAAAATCCTTATACTTAATAGCTTTTTTTCATATTATCTTATTTCGCACTAAAGTTTCTAGTAAGAAGCGATGACGCAGGGTAGTTCACTTTCGAAATCTAATATGTGGGTTTAAATCCCGGTTCTCACATCTCTGAGCTTCTCATTTGTTAATCTCATTTTTAATATGGTCGCCATTTGCAAACCTATGATTAATTATCATGGTCAAGGAAGAAAGTTGATGTTGGCCATAGTTGGCACCAATCTGGTTGTCGACCGGATAGGAATGCTGGGTCTGAGGGTCTCCGTCTCCAAAACTGAGGGCCTCCTCTTTCATGGCCTACGCAAGGGACCCTCCCCGCAACGCCTGCCTACGCATCCAGGGAAGGATGGTGTAGGTTCAGGCCCACAGGAACTTGGGCCGTCGGGAATCGTTTCCCGTATGCCACGAGTGTGTGCGTCCGAGGATACCTCACCTTCCACCACACAGCTCCCCAGCGTCATGGCCTGATGGCGGTAGTGGGTGGAGACCTTTCGTTTCGAAGTGTGGTGGGCGCCATGCTGCGCGGCGCGAGGTTCTGATTTACTTCAACGTGACCGTCATCTCACTGAAGGAGACGAAGGAGAGGTAACGCGAAGCTAACACCTAAGCTGCCATATGTTATACCCCGTTAGTTGAGCGTGGAGCAACTAATGCAAAAGGATGGAAATTATAAGTTGTTACGAATTAGAATCTGGAAGGCTTTAAAGTAATATTTTTATGTCTTGTTAACAATCTTTCATAGAACCTTGAGCGGATTCGCCCCCCCTCCTCCCCCCCCCCCCCACTAGATGGAGTCCCAGGAACTGGCATAATGCCTTGGTTGCAATATTAAGGTGTTAGGATGACGAAAGATTTCCTTTAAACGTTTATCTGCCTGGGGACTGGGAGGCTCGTCAGCGGGTTTTTCTTGTTTTAATGCAGATTGATTACTTCTACCGCTTAGAGCATTCTCGGACTTACGCTCTTTTCTAGGCAGCAGCAAGCCAAAGGTCTAGTCGAGGCTATCGATATTGTTTTCCAATAAAAATAACGTTGTACATTTAATTATCTACAACTATTTTAATATTCACATATTATACAGTGTACACCTAATTTTATATGCATTTTAATTTTATTAAACACTCATAAGTTTCGTTAAAAAAAAGGCTTGCAGACACCTCCTAAGGTACATTATTACGAACATCGCCGGTATGTCCTTTAGAAATCAAAATAAATCTTATAAAAAATCGTTAAAATATTTATACTATACTAAAATAAAATACATTAAATATTTCATTTTGGAATATAATGTGTGCTTTTGTATACGCAGTGTGGCTTTGTGAAGAAAAAGTCCTTGTTCTCATTACAAAATTATATTTGAATAAATAAATAACTACCAAATAAAGAATTGGAAATAAGGTCAATCTTTTCATTTATAGAAATTCAAAGAAATTTCCTGGTAAGCGAATCATGTTATTAATCAAACAATATGTTTTTTAACAAATTTTTTTATAATGAATGAATTACTCTTTATTGTACACCCACAAAGAGAAAAAGAAAATATACAATATAATATAGAAGAAGGTACGAGAGGCGGCCTTATCTCTAAAAGAAACAGTTAAGGTACTGGTGTAATATAAATAACTTTATGTACTTACCTTTTTTTTTTTTTTTTTTTTTTTTTTTAACGTTGGGAAATGCATTTACGCACGAAGTGTGGGACTCACCGGCGAAGCCAGTACTACCCACTAAAACCCAACAAGACCTTCCCCCGTCTTAATGGGGCGTCGCAGGATCGCTTACGCATTCAACTACGACGCCCCGACGGCAGGTCTGCCGAAGCAGACCACAACAACCATGGGGTTGCTCCACAGTCCACTCTGCTATCAGAGAAGTACCAGGAGCAACCCGCATGGTACACCGCCCTCCGAAGAGAGCCGCCTCCCACCGCCCACCGAAGCGGGCCACCTCCCTGTGCGTTTCTTGGCTTCGCGCCCGGCTGTATTGCCAGGCACTACTGAGCCCCCCCACCACGACAAGGTGAACGCACGTTGGGGGGGTTTATGTACTTACCTGAGGAAACAGTGATTTTACAATAACAGACAGACACTTTAATTTTATTTATATGTAAAAAATATAGTAATATAATATTTGCGTTCCAGCGATTACTTATATAAAATATTTTGTCAATAACGTCTATAACAAAATTCTGAGTCAAATCTGTACATTAAATATTTTTTGGAAAATCTTATTGAAATAGACATTATTATCGATACAGATGCCGAATCTATAGTATTTAGAATTTTTGTCTGTCTGTCTGTCTGTTACCGCATCACAGAAAAACTACTGGAAGCATTTTGATGGAATTTGGTATGGTCATAGCTGATTATCCGAGTCAACATATAGGATACTTATTACCCCGGAAAAATATTTCATTTCTGAGAAAAAATACAAAAACTATAATGTAAGAGTATACTAATATGTAAAACCTAAGAATTAGGTTTTTGGTCATCTGAACGCGGGCGGAGCCGCGGGCAATGCCAGTAATAATATAAGTTCTACTATTACAATAAGTAAGTTTATTACAATAAGTAAAACATTTCAATTAATTGATAGCTAAAATAAAAACATTTGACTGAATTATAAATATTATATGCTTATAAATTAATATAGACCTATGAAGGGAAATTGTGTATAGAATTTCAATGTGGATGTGAGCACGATTTAAGAATGTTTACTCTCGAGGTTTTCAAACCTGAGGTGAGTTCTCTGCACTGTATTAGGAATTATATATCATTCATATTGAAATAGATGAATGTAATAGAATATATTGTATAAGCTTGTCACGTTATTTTTGTATGACGTGGGTGAAAACGCGACAACAGTTTTGGAGATTAGCCTGTACAAACAGACAAACAAACAAACGGACAAACAGACAGAGATACAAAAAATTTGAAAAGAAAACTGGATTTGTTCTATTTTTCTTCTTACATCCCCCTGACTCGGTTTTTTACATTGTTTTCTATATACGGACATTCGACCTCTACAGTTTTATTATAATGAATAGATAGGAAAACACGTTTCCGCGTAAAAAAAGTAGTATTCAAAAAAATAGTTAACATCGAGTTGAAATAATTTAGTATTTCATACAAAAGTATGGAGTATCACGTTATAGATATTTGTTTTGATAGCAGATTATTGCCCTTTTACCAAGTTTTGAAATTATGTAGATATCTACAAATATTGCGGTATTTGCGAAACTTCAACCAATTAATAATTATACGTCCTACGTTAAATAGTATTTATGTCGAAATAATACAATATATATGTACTACATAAATATATGCCTAATAGTGAATATAATATATTATATCTATAATATAAAAATGAATCGCTGAAGGTGTTGGTAAGCGCAAATCTCGACAGCTGCTGAACCGATTTCGCTAATTCTTTTTTTAGAATATTCCTTGAAGTACGAGGATGGTTCTTACGGAGAGAAAAAATTAAAAAATTGCCTGAAAAAATCTAAAAACAATACTTTTCTATACTTCCATACAAAAGATTCGTAATAATACTTAAAATACCATAAAGTTTATGTGCTAGTGGACAGGTTCCGAGAAGGCAAAACTATTGAGTGACGTTAGTATCGTATAAATATTAATGTCAATATTTGTCAATATTATTAACAAAAATTTAAAATTTATATGGCTAACGCTGGATAATAACTATTTATATATATCCAAAACGTACCTTCGTCGCTAGTATACATATATATTTAATATCTTTTCAGTTTCGATAACATAGTAGCCTTGAAACCGATGAAAATTATATTGAACTAGCAAGACTCGCAGCTTCGCTCGTGTTAAAACTACTAAAAAAATATTAAAGTTTTTGGCTTTATATTATGTATAAGTAATTAATACAGAAACACCCCCGCTCCCCCGCATGCCCTGCGACACTCTCGCGCCGTGCACCCGTCTACCATGTCGTGTAGGATTTTCAAAACCTTATTTGACTCTGTTGGGGGATGATTTTGGAAAAACTATGATACATGTGTCTTATTATTTTAATTGAAGAGTATTTGTACCAATTTTCGAGTCAATCGACCCAGAGAATGAAGTTCCACAGAAAATTCAACCCTCCTCTTCACCCTCTTAGGGGTAGAATTTCAGAAAACTTTTTTCTTAGTGGATACCTACACTTCTTAAAGAAATCATCCTCCAAATTTCATGCCGAAAAACTCAGCAACACAATAAAATATCAAAACAAATTAATAAGTTTAAACACAGTGATGTTAATCGTTATCATGATGGTATGAAGCTTGTCGGTTAAATCTCCACGGTAGGTACTTACTATATCAATGTTAGTATTGTCACCGAAGTTGCATAGGTACAGGTTGTAAAAACTTAACATATCTAATCTAATGGGAAAGACAGAATGACAGACTATGTGACAAGTGAACTAAGAAAGTTAAATAAAAGCTTTTAACAAAATCGTATTTAAATTATCGTAAAGGTTAATAAACTATTACGTATAAATTGTTAGGTGACCTAAACTTACATACCTATGTCTTGATTGAATGTACTTAAATATGTCACAATTCACAGTAAAACATAGTAGGTAATATAGAGTAGCCCAGTGGTAACGCGCTCGATTGGTAAATAAAGTGAGGTGAATTCAAATCCCAGGACTCGCACATCTGATATTTTCATGCGCAAATCATTTTTTAAAAATTATTAACCACTATTAACGGTCCGGACACCTGCATGTCTGACAGAACCTAGCAAGTTTTCAAAAGACATGTAAAGTTCATCAACTATCATGATTCTCTATATTGTAGCAGAATGGATTTATATATTTCAGATATAATCATAGGATAAGATAAGAAATCATAACTAATTTCAAAAAAAAATATATTACAGACCTATAACATACCTACCTGTGCAAATTTTAATAAACATAATATTTAACTCAAGGTAAATAAGATTTACATATAAGCAAGTGTTGCAAATGTTTCGCTATTGTTATTCTTGCAAAAATAAACCTACATACTCAGATAATGTTACCAAATGTGAATCTTGCGTGACATTGTATTCGTACAATGCTTAATAACCTTAATTACGAGTATAGTTACTTTTACATTTATTGTATTATTATACATACATACATACTTAATTAGAGCGTATGTACAATTTTTATGAAGAACAATTAAGAAAATACTGAATTCTCATACGATTACTTATATGTGAGACCGTTCATTCATTATAGTATAACTAGCATTGCCCGCGGCTCCGCCCGCGTTCAGATGACCAAAAATCAAATTCTTAGCTTTTACATATAAGTATACTCTTACATTGAGGCTTTTATATTTTATCTCAGAAATGAGACATTTTCCCGCGGTAAAAAGTATCCTATATAACCCCCGGATAACCAGCTATCACCATACCAAATTTCATCAAAACCCCTACAGTTGTTTTTCTGTGATGCGGTAACATACAGACAGACAAATATTTTAAAAAGTATAGATTCGGCCTATGTATCGATAATAATGTTTATTTCAATAAGTTTTTCAAAAATAATTAATGTATAGATTCGGCTTAGTTACAATTTTATTATATGTATAGATTTCAATGTTTAAATACAGTTTAAAAGACATCATAATTTTTTTAAGTGTAAAATATTAGGTATTGGGTGTTGGTTGCCTCCTATATGCTTCCGTATACGTTGGATAGCAAATATCCCATGTACTTAATTAAAACTAAATAAATTTATATTATTTATAATCACTCTTCTCCTAGAAATAGCAATGCAAATGACGCGAAAATGTATCTGCGTAGTGCGCCCGATAACAACGTCTGCCCTAACGTGCTGCAGTCGGATTGCTCATCCGTGCATATTAGCTTCCCCCTACATTTCTAACTTATGAAAATAAATGTATTTTGACATAGTACATAAATGTCGATAAGGTAAATACTAAACGAATTTTAACTTAATTTTGTGTAGTGATAATTTATTTCTCAGGTCAACATTAAAGATACCTTTTACTATAGGAAAATTTCTCGCTCCCACGGGAAACGTAACAACTGATCGGCCGAGTTGTCATTCATACAAAAATTTATTACACAAAAACGTTACGTAGCAATGTTATAATTGACATATTTATCAATTTAGTCCAGTAAAATCTCTCGTTTTCACGAGAAAATGCAAAATTGATTTCGAGCACAAGTCGCTTATCTATTTCTAGTATACCTATACAGTATACATAGTATTAAACCAAGTTGCTGTTTGCCTCTGTCTGTCTCTCCGCTTACTTCTCTAAACCACGCAACGGATTTCTGTACAGTTTTCACTAATGTAATGAGCGATAAAGGAGAAAGGCTCGTGTATATAATTCGTAAGTATTTTGTACAAAATGTGCTTAAACTTATATATTATGATATATATATATTTATGTATCTCTTTATTGTTATTTATGTAAACTTGTGTGTAATCTATATACCGTATATGTATATATAGTATGTACCGTATAAGTAAGTATGTTATATTTTTTTTTTGCACCAACCTTTATCCATTCTACCCTAAAAGTTCCTTTATAGGTTTATGGGTTGCCTGGAAGAGATCACTTTAAGTGATAAGGCCGCCTTTACTGAAATATTTTGTAAAGTGTTGTATTGTTTTAAAATTGTACTTCTTTTTTGATGTAATAAAGATAGATAGATAGATAGATAAACGGTAAAAGAATTACCATAGTAATTGGTGGTGCAAGATGGTAATTTCAAACGGTTGTCACTCTGAGACCTAAGTTGGAAACCAGACACGTCCGAACCTAGAAAATTAAACCGTTCCTTTAAGTAGGAGGGAGTAGTTGGGTTATAAAGGATGGAGAAAAGGATGGAAAGGACGTGCAAATTGCGCCTAAATCTGATTGGAAGCCACTTTAATTGCTTACGGTATTCGGAGATGTGGTCGAATTTACGTAAACCAAATATAAATCTGATGCACATATTCTGCAAACGTTCGAGCTTGTTAAGCTGTTCCTCTGAAACGTCGAGGTAGCAGCAATCAAAAGAATTAAATAAATAAAATATGTTGGGACATTTAACACACAGCGCCATCTATTTCTATGGGAAGCTTAGAGGCTTGTGTTATGTATACCAGATAGTTGATACACTACACATATATAAACTTTAAATACATACATATTATAAATATAAACACCCATGACTGGAGTACACACATTCGTGCTCATCACACAATGAATGCCCCCAGCGGGACTCGAACCCGCGACCGCTGGCACAGCAAGTAGGGTCACTACACACTGACACAAACGTGTCGTCATTAAATAAATAAATGAAACTTAACGCTGTTTTTTCACAAAACTGTTTTCGTACGCTTGCGTGGCTAGCGTTAGCTGAACCTGTAGAAGTACTTCAAAACAGTGTACTAGAAAATTGTAGGTCTTACAAAAAACTACAGAAACGTCCCTTATAGTATATGTGTATCTCCTAATCCTAAGGTACACTATAACTATTTTTATCTATTTAAAACGTAACTAAGGACGCACTCTAGCAAATCAAGTGTACTAAATGGCTAGTATAGTATAAATATATGAGGTGCGACGACAATTCTTACCTTTGTTATTAATTAGTTACGCATAGCTTGGCTTTTTCTTACGAATGACGGTAGAACTCATAAGTAATTTATCATTACCGCAAGTCTCTTTCAAGATAATGACAGAGTGCATAAATTATTAATAACTTTAGCCTTGAGATTTTCCCTTCACAACCTTTAAACTTGTTACGTTGCTGATTTACTTTTTATAAATTTAATTCAAAAGTTTGACGTTTTCGAAAAAAAAATGTTTTATATATAATTTATAATTTAAATTAGTTTTATATATTAATATAAATAATAATTTTAATTTTTAATATTCTTTATGGTTATACATAATATAATAATAGCAACACTAAATAACATCAGTAATTAATAAAGTTATTTAAAAATTGTAATATTTGTAATAATAACAGCAAAAATTAAATAAATAATATTCCTATATTTAATTATAATATTTATTAAAAAATTAAAATGTTTAGAAATAAAAATCAACAAATATTGTAAGGTACTTTATTGCCATTTTTTGAATTTTTGAAATCATTTTTGTAAAATAGTGGGTAGGCACTGTCTGTAACAAGTATGTGTTTGAGACGTCTATAACTTTAGTCTCTCTCGTGACCATTATTGCTGTAAAACATTCGAAACGTCGGGAACCAAAAATCAAAATAAATCCGTGAAATAATCCGAAAAGATAGTTTTATTTAAAATGTCAAAAATTCGCGTAAATCTAAGAAAGTATTAAATTTACTTACTTAATATTTTATCAATATTTAATTATTAATAAATTTTATTACCTAATTGTAACTAAATATTTAGATAAATATCAGTAAAGATTTAGAACACAATCATGTTTTGTTTTTACAATTTTTACCGTTGTTTCGAAACTCTCCTTCTTCACTAGTAACAGAATTCACTTAAATTTATTTAAATTTAAATGAAGAAAAAAATTATACGAGTATATTTAACCAGTTGTAAGGTTGCATTTTTATATATTGAACATTTTAATAGAAAATAATATATTTGATTAATTTGTAATGATTTATTTATAAGGCCTTTACTTACGTGACCTTGGCCGATTGTAATGTGTATTAAAAAAAAATAAGTAGTGACTAGACACGAATTGTTTGTAATACTAAAAATTATGATTATAAATTATGTAACTCACTGACGATTATAAAAGTACTGAATATAAGAATATAAGCAAGGAATATCTCGAAGTTTTATTAGGGATCCAACACAGTTAATAATAAAATGAAAACATTTTCAACAAATATATCTTAATCTAAATTAAAAATATTACTACACAATTAAGAATTATAAGTTTTTGGATGAAATTCATAATAGCCATTGAAACAACGTAGCAATTCATCATGTTTCTTCACGTAGAACTCCATCTTGTATTCACCGTAAACTTGTGGGACGTTGAACTTTGTGTTGTCGAAGAAGAAGCTATCGACGTAATATGAACCCTGTATAACATATCTATAATTTACATTCAACGAGATCTAAAAGGTGTATAAATGGGTGTCAGGTATATTGTTTTAAAAATAGTAACTAAATTTGTAATATCATAAAACTTTGCCATATGTCATGAGGTTAATTCAAGCTGAGGTAAGTCTCAGCATCCACGCTATCACTAAAAAAAGAAATTTCTACACCTTATTGATTTCACCACTGCTATTTGCGAAAGTACGGACAAATGAACAAGGTAGCAAGCACAGTTTGGCATTTATTTATCTATATAAATGTGAGTATATCAAATTGTTTCTCCTATCAACTTTCAGGAAGCACCGCTAGAGTTAAAGCGATATACGGCCGATTAATAGTTTAATAACGATATAGGTAATCACTGAGGAAGTCTTTTTTGAAATTGAAAGGATGAAAGGAGTAGCGTAGCATTGATTGTATGAAAAACAATCTTATTAAGTGACCGCAAATCTATATATATAAAAAGTCGGGTTGTTACAACATTTATAACTCGAGACTTTTGGGCCGTTCTTGATGATCTTTGATTTGTTGGATTTGTATCCGCCCCGAATAGCAGAATAACTATTAAAACTACGGAAAAATTCACCAAAAATAATTACAATCCACATGGCTAATGTTGGATAATAACTATTTATATTTAAAACGTACCTAAGGACGAACCCGAGCGAAGCGAGGGAGAGCCGATAGTTATTACATAGGAATAAGTTCAAATCCCGTGCAGTACAAATATTTACGTATATGCTAGGCATATACGTAAATATTTATTATGATCTGGCTGTCCACGTATTTTGTATGTTTTACGGACTCACGAAAAGACAAAGAATAATCTAATTGAGAGAGCCATTGAGTGTGTAGAAAGAAATAGAACTTTAAGTTAAAGAAATAAAATAAAGATAGAAAAAATGAATTTTTAGTTTTCAATATTAGATTTTTTTTCATCTAGTTATGTACTCTGTTTTATATATTTGAAATTGGTTATTATTTTGTATGATGTATGTATGTATTATTACGTATGTAGTTGTAAAGACTTACAGCTGAAATTAGGCAGTCAGTGAGGTTTATGGCTTTTAAAAAATCCGTATAGATATTCCCAAGAGTTAGATTAAATGCATCACATATAAGTTTATTAAGTAGAAAGGACCCCTGTTTATATCCGCCTTGTTTTTTAAGGGACCCTTTCAATTCAATCTGTAAAATTGATAAAGTTTTTGTACATAGTTTGATATATAATGAGATAGTAAGATTTCCCTAATGGATAGTTTTAGAACAAACAACAGCAGTATCTTATTAATTATTAAAATTAACAGGTTTATTTACTCTATTGTGTAATATATTGATTTATACTTTTTAAACAAACACAAACTAAATAATGACTTGAATCTTCGAAGTTAATTCCCCTACTCGCCAGTAGGGGAATCTGCTCACCACCAATCCCCGTGGGATTATTGTTAGGGAAATATAATGTAGATTTTCATCGTCTTATTATTTTTAATTCCTAACAGAGTACAAAAATATTTGTTTTACATAAAACATTTTTTTTATTTAAATTTTTCATATTTGCTTTAATAAAGTTATAATTTCCGCTTCCGGTAAAATTAAGCACTTACAGTTAGAGAATTGCTGATTTCATACTCTGATTGCAAGTCAATATTGAAAACATGTATTGATCTATTCAACTTTCGCTGTGTAATGGCGAATTGAATACCTTGAGATTGTACTGCATCGGCACAATATTCCAGGTACTGAAACTCAAAATCAGCAGGACCCTGTGATGAAATTATGATAATAAGTAATTTAATCTGCATGACATTATTATACGCTTTTCGCCGCCAACGTATCAGACGCCAGCTATTGAGCAAGCTTGAATATAATAACTATCATACACTATCACTGTCTGTTTGTAAGTCAGTGGTAGCCCAGTGGTAGTACGTACGTTTGGGAAGCCGAGTGAAGCGGGTTCGTATTAAAGGGAGTCCCGTACCCAGCAGTGAGACGTTAAAAGGGGCTGAATTCAGTTTGTTTATGTCCTACCAAAAAACCTACCAACATATCACCATAGCATGTAACATATTTTAAAATACTTGATATTAATAAAAAGATGTAGAACTTCAATCGACACATTTTATATGAAAACACGCTTGCACAAACTGTATATTTTTATAACCTACTATTAATTGCGTGTCCATTGTTGTTCTGATTGTAATGATATTAATGATCAGTTCTAAAATCTATATGTTATATAAAACAATAATTTCATATAATAAAAAAAAATATTTATAAATTTTATTTTTTTAATACTTAAAGGTATATTGATAAAAAGTTGCTCTATACCAAAAAACGTTAAGTTGATACAGCGTGAATAAACAAACAAACACACACTCACACATTCACTTACAAAATTTTAACCAAAAATTTAAGGTACTACTCGTATATACATCTTAAATACAACTATCTTTTCGGATTATTTCGCGGATTTATTTTGATTTTTGGCTTCCGACGTTTGGAAAGTTTTACAGCGCACATGGTCACGGGAGAGACTGAGGTTATAGACGTCTCAAACACGTATACATCTATACAAATATTATGAAGAGGAAAGATTTGATTTTTTGTTTGAATGTTTGTACTGAATAGGCTCCGAAAGAACAGAACCGATTTAGATGAAATTTGATAAGAAGGTAGTTTGAAACCCTGGGAAGGACATAGTATAGTTCTTACCCCGGAAACCATCCCTTAAGGGGGTGAAAATGGGGATAAAAGTTTGAATGAGGAATCAAACCAGGGACGAATCCAAGCGAAGCGAGAGTAAGTTGCTAATAATAGTAATTTAAATTTTATTTTAATTTAAATTAAATTTCTTTTTATTACTATACTAGCGACTCACCCTCGCTTCGCTCGGGTTCGTCCCTAGCTTAATTCCCCATACAAACTCTCTCCCTATTTTCACCCTCTTAAGGGATGATTTCCGGGATAAAAAGTATTCTATGTCCATCCCAGGGTCTAAGCTATCTTTTTACCAAATTTCATCTAAATCGGTTCAGTAGATCCCGAGATTACCCCCTACAACTTCACAAACTTACAAACTTTACCTCTTTATAATATTAGTATAGATTTAGAATATGTTTTTAAGTCAGTAGTAATTAAGAAGCGGCTTTACCGTATATTTTTCCCATTTATTGATTTAAGTGCTGTATAATCATGTAAAATTATTAAGTAAGTCTAAAATACTTAAAGTAAGTATTTATTACCTCAAATGTTTGTAATTAATAATTTGGAATTTAGGATTAAATAATAATTTCGTACAAATTCGATTTTTACAAGCGACCCGATTCGAATGTTGCGTTACCCATACCCTAGACAGACTCACGTACGGGACTCAGAACCATTAGTGCGTATGACGCACCCGTTAACCAATATAATTCTTATTTGATTATGAAAATGTGCTTATGTAGAACATGCAAAATAAATATAATAAAATAAAGGGATTTTTATCATCCATCCAGATTGTAAGATTGTCATAAGCGAGAGGAATAATTGTAAGATGAGGTGCTTACTGAAAACAGAGCCGAAATATCAGAAACTCAAGAACAATTGTAAAAAAACATGGTAGATATCCCTTTTCATAAAATAAATATAATATTATTACCGTGAAAATTTAAAATCTTATATAACGAAGCAATACTTTTAATTCATTTAGAGATATAACACAGTAGAGAGCACGGAAATAAAAAAAACTGCATTATGAAGGTCAAGCGAGTGTTTACTCTGTGAGTCAACGTAGTTTGACTATATAGTGTTTTTTTTACTACACACTACAAGAACGTATGTATATTTATGTAAATATATATAACTTTTATGATATTTTTTATTATATTTAGAATTTTAAAGATAATAGTTTTAAATTTTTAAATTTTGAATTTAAACTGGGATATACACGTCGACATTATGAGTACGTCTGGTACGGCGGTTATTACAATTTTATTACGTTTCCATCATACGGCAAAGTATTAGTTTAACAACTGTAATAGTATTTTATAAAAAAAAAAATTAGAACGTATTCTCACACAACTCCGGCTGTTTCACTACCTACATAGTTAACATGCCGTGAAAATAAATAGCAAGGTAATAATTCACACCTAATAAGGGGTAATTGCTTTATAGTCCGCTAATATGCCTTTGTCCTGCATTGATCATATCTTAACACGTGAGATTTTACTATTTCTCTGCACGATTTTTGTGGCTTTATCTTTATGAATTTCATACGACATTTTACCTAAATATTTTGAGTTTGCATGACTCACTATATTATGACGAGGAGGACTTTTACTTTCTATTACCAAGTGTTTTTTTTTTAAATAAAAGGATGTTTTAGAAATGCCTATATACAGTTTTAAAAGCAATGGAGTACTCAGCGTGTAGCTTGCTCGTAGTAATATATTTTTTAAATTATTTTGTGTTAATTAATTTGCATTCTATTATTATCTGTGTCAAGGTCTTCCGGTAATTTATATTCTTGTTTATCTATACGTATAATACAATTGTACAATATTATCAAGGACAAACTACATGAATGTTTGGAAGGTGTTCAAGATGTAATAGAAGACATATTACATCACATTATATAATAGAGAATTTCTACGCCGCCGGCTACGTGTTGCGTACAACTTTCTTTATATCGCGGTAGTTTTTTGACAATCGAAGTTTTTTATGAAGGTATATAGTTCAACTTAGGTTTAAAAATATTGTTGACTTTAAGAGTCTACTTTAAAATAAAATTGAAGTGAATACTTTCTTAGATTTACGCGAATATTTGACATTTTAAATAAAACTATCTTTTCGGAGTTTGTCGCGGATTTATTTGCATTTTTATTTCCCGACGTTTCGAATGCTTTACAGCATCCATGGTCACGGGAGAGACTGAGGTGTTACATGTCTTGAAGGTATAGTTGTTACAGACAGCCTACCCACAATTAACAAAATGAAAATTGCACCAATTACATTACAATATTTTTTAACTTTAAACATTTTTACGAAACGTCGGGAAACAAAAATGCAAATAAATCCGCGACAAAAACCGAAAAAATTGAAGTTGTTTACAGAAATTATTTAAAGAGCAATTAATTGGTAAAAGGAGGGAGGAGATGAGCCCTCATGGCTACTATTCAGAGCTTTGAAAGCAGTTGTACTGCAATCAATTTGCAGTACATGCAAGACGTTGAGTTATATTTAATATGATGTTTTGTTAATTAATTCTTGATCAGTTATTTCCATTCACATTTTTTTTACTTACTTCTAAAAGAAGGAAGTACTCGATCAGCTGTATGGATATTTGATCAAGATATCGTGTAAAATACACAATTATACACGATATCTAGGACAATTTAAAATCGATTTTCATCATTTTTTTTAATAAAAATGTTATACCTTATACTAGACTATAATATATTCGAACCCTAAGAGTAGGACATATGGTAAGGTATTTTGTGTACTAGATTTTGTTCACAAACAAAAGAAATTAATTAAATTAAAATTTTACATTTATTTTGTAATTTTTAGAGACACATATTTGAAATATTGATAAAATATTTATTGATCAATTGTAAGGATTTGTTTATGTTTTTCTTAAATAGATTTTATACCCTAGTGTATGGTTGTTATGTATTAACTATATTATTATTATTAGTTTAAATGTCAGGAAATAGTCTTTGGTCTGTAAGATATAGCGCTTGACCTGAATTTGAATTTGTAAATTACACAATTATAGCACTCAGTTGTAAAGCGTAATACACATTGCAGTTAAATATAACTATGATGCGGGTAAAAAGTTCTAGAAGTGCTTAAAGCTTGAATTTTTATATTTCTTTTTTTAATATTTACGTATGAAATTCATATTCATACTAATATTATAAATGTCAAAGTGTGTTTGTTTGTTTGTTTGTTTGTTTGTTCGATCGTTCGTTCGTTTTGGAACAGAGTGATGGATTGATGTGATTTTATGTGTGGAAATAGTTGGAGGGCTGGAGAGTGACGTCGGCTACTTTTTGTCGCGGGAGATAACCTCATTCCCACGGGAAAACACGTTATAATACAACTAAAAAAATATTTATGATCAGAATTACTTGAAATTTGGTATTTCTTCAAATACGATGAAATAAATACGTGTTTTAGCATTTTTCGAAATTCATCCCATAAGATTCTAAAGTAGGGAATGAAAGTTTGTATGAAACCTATCTTTAAAATAAAAAATAGAACAATACGTACATATATCTAATTTTTTCGAAATTTATAAGGTTGTGATGTTTATTTGTGAATTACTCCAAGTGGGTAAAAATGGTTGATAAAGTTGCTAAGAAAATCCGACGTTTTTACAACATAAAAAATAAGCAATACCTACGTATTATCAATCAGATTATTCAAAAATCGTACTCTGTGAAGGTAAAAATATCAGGGTCGAGTTGACTTAAAAATCAGCATTAATGCTATTGACGTTTAATTAACGAATTAAATACTTCAAAAAATTATTGCATTTGGCCAAATTAAAGAGTAATGTTTGTAAAAACAACACAATATTCGGCGGTACGGAACCCTCACGAGTCCAAATCATACACATTCACAATTATACACATTTGAAAATCATTAGAGTCATCAAATTATTAATAAAATAATAGCATAAAGCGAAAGAGTTTTTTTGTACTTTTAGCGCTAGCGAAGCCGCAGGTTCTGTTTGTTAGTTTTAATATATCTTTTTATCTTTAATGGCTTGTTTTAATAAATTTAATACTAAGAAGTCCGTATCATTTTTAATTATCAAGGAAGTTATGCGTCATAAACTTATCAGTACCAATAGAGTTTAGGTGTGTGTGTGTAAATAAATTAAAGGCCCATAACTAATAATTTGCATTTTATCTATTTCGAGGACATTAAAAAAATGTTAACAAAGTAGAATATGGACAGATTAAAATTATGCCAACACAGAACGGAGAGACGTATGTTGGGAATCCAGTTAAGAGATAGATGGCGACTGATAGAAATACTGATGGCAACAGCAGTAGTGGACGTAATACGCAAAATAAAACTATTTAAATGGCGATGGATTGGCCACATTATGAGGTCGAAAATGTTAAAATTTTAAAAAAATCCATTAAATTCCAGGAAGTTTTCATTTAAAAAGGAAAAAAGCTAAAAACGAATTCATGAATAATATAACAAAATAAGGTAAATAATTATCATTTATATTCAACAAATGTGTAACAGCTTTAGAAATTTTGTAATATTGCTTGATAAAACAATTGTTTTATCAAATATCACAAATGGCTTTTTATCGCCATAAATGTACACGCTCAAGACAACATCACGCAATCAAGCTTAAAGTACTTAACTTTACAAATCGTCCTAAATGGAAGGATCTTGCATCAGCAATGAAAACGCTTGCTATCTTAGATTAGTCTAAGATGATTGTCCAAAATTGTGAAAGTTTTGTTTTTTCATAGTTGCACGCTATATTCGTAGTAGGTTTGACGTTAAAAATGTACTGAAAAAGAATATTAAAGTGGTGCTTCGTTAAATCGTAGTTGCTAGATATTTCTAATGCAAATATAATTATATGTTTATAAACCATATTACTATTACATGTTTGTAAACAAGAAAAATCCTTGATTTGTTTTTAACTAAAACTCTATTAAAAATATCATTTTCATTGCGAATAATTTCGAAGTTAAAACGCTATAGTGCCATTTCGTGGCAAGTTACAGTTTTACCCGTCAACCTTAAGCCGTTTCCCGAATGTCATATAAAAGTATGTACGAAACGCACTGTGCCCTGTCTAGAGGCATTCCTTAGGTTATATGGATTAGTAGACTGTGGCAGTAGGCTATGCCAGTAGCACACGTGCCAAACAGCACATGCACTAGACGTAATATATTATGTGTAATAAATTTTATCTCACAATAAAAGTAATGCGTTTCATAACAATAACTATTTTTAGGAATACGGGTTCAGTTTAAAGGGTTCTGCATAAATTCTAACTTAAAGTTTAGTAGACTTTAGTTAGACTATTTTGTCAAAATCTACTGAACGGAAGTCGTTTTGACCATAGTTATTTTTAGTGTTTTATGCATATAGAATTTAAAAGATATATTATAGAATGTAGAGTTTGAAGTTCTTTTTTTTATAAATTGCATAATGTATGGAACTCTCTTTCACGCAAGTTTGACTCGCACTTGACCAAATTTTTATTTTAATACTATCCAGTACTAAATAAATGGAATAAACTATAATTACTACATAAAGCCGCCCCCCGCCCGTTTGTTTCGTTATATTATTTGTATTGTTGTTTTCGTATATATATATATATATATTATATATATATATATATATATATATATATATATATTTATATCAGTTATTATTTATTTGTTTATTACAACAATTCATACAACTCATTAAAAACTAAGATATTCGTGCAAAGACAATGATATTACAAGCGTATTTAATTTCAAGTACCTAAAACACAAAATACAGTATAAAAAAGACTTTTACGCAAGAACTAAGACAAATACATACAAACATAATTAGTTAACAAAATACTCTAATTAAATGAAAAAGTGCGTTGTTAAATCAAAGTTTCATAATTAATCATTGAAAAGTCAGCCATTAAGCAATGACTTTGTAGTGCGTATTCATACATATTTTATAGTTGTTTTCTATATTAAAAACGGTTAAGGTTATTGAAATTTGTTTTATTAAATCCAAAATAAATTTTACTGTGTTTTTCATAATTTACGTATTTACAAAAAAAAAGTGTGTGTGTACTTATGTACGCACGTAAGAAGTTATACTTCTTTGGCGTAACAGAACAAAAATAGCTAAAGATTTGACTGAAGAAGAGTACTAACTAACTTCCTCGTGTCGCTTTTAGGTAACTTCATCTTGTCGCTTTTTGGCTGTCGGTGTGCGCGCGCATCGAAAGAATTTTCTTCTCTCAATTTTTTTCCATACTTGGCAAAAGATTAAAGAAGTATAACTTCAATAATTCGATAGTTTATGGATAGACGCCATCTATCGTCTAATCAAACAAAATGATCCCGAAACCGAATTAAGGCTGTTCAATTTATTTACATGGGATGAAGCATACCTATCTATTAATGTCGTATTGTATCATCTGTGATGTGCGATGTAAGGTGTACGTATTATGTATATGTATTGTGTACCTATGTATTGTAATTGTACTGTACATGGATTCGTAATTGTTTTGAGTTTCTTTTAGATTTATCTATTTAAATCATTTATAAAATATATAGAAGAAAATTATTGATGTTTTGAAAAGTCATGAAAGAAAAACGCTGTTAGCTTGATCCATATCTTACGTAGACTGAGCTTGTGAATATTTATAAAATGGTTGGAAAAGTTACAGTGAATAGAACTTCTACGAATTACCATAAAACATTCTTTACAAGTAGGAAGCACCGAGTGCTAACAACGGATCGCTATTCGCTAAATTTAATTTTGTTAGATTTTAAAAGATTATATAATAATCTTATAAAAGCCTCTAAACTCATTGCAATATCTAGTACCTTAATATCTACTATATCTAGCAATATCTATAGTAAAGAACCAAAAGCCAATTCTAACGCATTACTATTGTCAAAAATTTCATCGTAAACTTGCTACAAGCTTAATTGAGCTTTACCTAAAGATTAACGTGATAGTAAATATTATTTGTAATTTATGAATAAAATTATAAATCACGCGCGGTTAAATTAACTGGCGGCGAAATAAAATAAACCCAATATTTTTTAATTTAACTGTAAACTTTCCGAACTTATTTAAAACTTTTATTTTTTCATTTATTTAAACACATATAATGATATATTATCTAGAATCTATAAAAATAAAATTATTGATGAAATTTTAAGTCTTTTTGCTACGAGTGCTATTTTGTACTAATATTATATCGAAATAATTTTCTATAAATACTAAGACACAACTTATATTTAGTTCAAGTAAAAGTTGTATGTCAATGATGCAATTTGTAGGGTCATTTCATCAGCCAGAAATTGTATTGCGCCGAGTACACGAAAGATTATGTTATTTATTTACATAATAGTATTATGTTATTTATTCACAATTCCAAGTAAAGCTATTTTTATGTATTTAAAGCATATTATACTCTGCATTACGTACATATATTTATTTATTTCGCAGTAGAAGATTATATTTTCCGTTTCCTTTGCATTGTTTACGAAAGAGTTTAATTTGTAACTTTGGATTTACCAACTCAATGAAAACTTTTATCTAAGCTTGTATTTGTAGCTCTTAAACTTGACATCAAAATAATACCTATAAATTTAAATGCCGTGAAGTTCCGGAAGTCTAACACTGAGGTTCTATCGTATTGTAGTTTTTTATTCACAATTAATTTATAAGTCATTTAAGAGTTTGACTTATTAAATATTCATTTAAAACAAAACACCTAGTTGTAATAGTTGAAGGCTTTTGTAACATTTGTAGTATCGTACAATAAATGCAAACAATACATTTCCTTGTAAAGTAGGACAATCTCATATTGTATCTGTCAGAAAGTGACAGCTGCTTCTGTAGTTTTAACGTATACAACGTCTATAAAGTATGAAAGTATTTTTTCTCTTTTGTAGATTCATAATAGTTATCACACAAAAAAGTTTCAATATTTTATAATAATATTTTATTATAGGTCGTGTGGCATAGTAGGAACCTATTATATCCTAGGAGGATATCCTCATAGGACTTAGACCATCGTCTACTGTAGCGGTTCTCATTTTTTTTCCACGGAACCGTAATTTATCATAATTTTTTTAACGGATCCTCATTTTGATAATAACTACACTAATTGTGTTGTAGTTAGAATACATTCTTGTATCACTTGAAAGAACAAATTATAAATGAAAAATATTAATACTTATAACGATATTTTTTGAAAAAAATATAACCTAACTATTTAATGTAATTAATGAAATTTTTTCACATATAATAGCACTAAAGTTACGCTTCATGCTCTCGGACGGAACTAGGGTTCCGCGGACCATCATTTGGGAACCGCTGGTGTACAGTGACTGTAAGGAGACAATCGTATACTAAACGTTTTGTCTATATTATTTTTTGCCATGAAGAAGTAGATATTATACCTTAAGTTTTTTCATCCTAATATATGATAAATTCAAATACTTTTTATATATAAAGTAAAGTACAAAAATTCGACCGCACTTCCGCTCGCATGTTGCTATGAAAAAGCAATGTCACAAACATCGATGACACAGACACTAATATTTTTGAATACTTGTTTTCCGCTTTATAATATTGGTCTTTTATCGAAGATATTTTTAGTAATATATTATGTTAGAAACTAGAAAACGACAGCTTTTTAAAGTTATCATATTCTTCACTTGTACGAGGAGAAAAGCTCGTTTCATTGCATGGTTATATCATTTATTATGACTGTTATTATAAATTGGTATTTTAGTAGGTAATATAACAAGATAATAATTATGAGTGTTATAGTCTATATTTTGACTAAATATTTAAGGTTTATAACTGAAGAGTAAATAGAATAACATGGCCAGCACAATTGTCATACGAAAATTTAGTAAGTACCTATTAATATTACCATATTTGATTATTTTGATATACCTATCTAATAGGTAATACAAAATTTTTGAGGACATTGATTGTTACGTGAATTCTAAAATAATGAAATATAAAATACACACAAGGTATAAATTTACTATCGAAACTATCACCGTAATATAACTTTATAAGTCTAAATTATATTTAAGTAATTAGTAATTAATCTTATTATGAAGAATATATGTATGTGTGCCTGTGTTTTCAACCGACTTCAAAAAGGAGGAGGTTCTCAATTCGACTGTATTTTTTTTTATGTTTGTTACCTCAGAACTCCGTCATTTATTAACCGATTTGGACAATTTTTGTGTTGTTTGAAAGTGTATACTACCAGATTGGTCCCATTTAAATTTAAAAAAAAAATACCACCCCTAAGGGTGGAAAAATAGCTAATGATGAATTTAACCTACTTCTAATTGTCATATTGACTTGAAACTGCAAGTGCTTCTATTTCCGTTGATAGTACAGTGGTTCGGTATTGTTGACCTGATCTGATGGTAAGGCCAGAAGGTGGATAGGTGGAACTCTTCAATGGCTTATTAGTAGATACTTTGAGTTTGGGGTTATTTTGTTTGATTTGACAAGCCTAACACGTTAGAATTCTTACTTTGCTACTACTGTCTACACTAAAAAGGGAATATAATCGAATATAATCTTTACATAGTATAAAATAAAGTCGCTTCCGCTGTCTGTTCGTGTAGATCTTTTAAACTTCTCAACGGATTTTATTGCAGTTTTCAGCAATAGATAGAGCGAATCAAGAGGAATGTTTATATGTATAATACATGCATATTATAGTACAGAAAACCCGAGAAATTCAATGTTTGTATTTCAGACCGTTAAAACCCGAGCGAAGCGAGGGTGAGTTACTAGTCTATACATATAATAAAATTCTAAGCCAAATCTGTACATTAAATATGTTTTGGAAAATCTTATTGAAATAGTCCTTATTATCAATACAGAGGCCGAATCTATTATAGTTGTTAGAATTTTTGTCTGTCTATCTGTCTGTCTGTCTGTTACCGCATCACAGAAAAACCACTAGAGGGATTTTGATGAAATTTGGTGCGGTGGTAGCTGGTTATCCGGTTCAACATATAGGATACTTTTTACTGCGGGAAAATATCTCATTTCTGAGAAAAAATACAAAAACTGCAATGTAAAAGTATAATAAAATGTAGAAACCTAAGAATTTGGTTTTTGGTCTTCTAAACGCGGGCGGAGCCGCGGGCAATGCTAGTCGGGAATATTTTCAAAATCGGTGCCAGCCCATACAAAGTAAAGCACACCAACTTCGAAAATATTTGATTAGGTATGTATAGTAAATGAAAACTACCAGTCAGTTATTTTTTACTTTTTAGAGCTTTTGTTTGAAGTCGGTTTTTATTTTTTTGTTAAAAAGTGTTTTGTTGCTCTTAAAACCAAAGCATACCTTGTCTCAACATTAACTTCCACTGGAGAGAATATAGGATTCTCTGATAAGCAAAAAGTATGCAAAATCACATCTATTTGCTTACATTAAGTAAAATTAAACTTCAACGGCTATTTACAATAAAGAGTGTTTTAATCACTTTATTAATAATTTGTAACTTAACGAAGGACTTCGATTCCAGTACTAGATAATACCTAGGACTTAGAAGCCATGTTATCTAACTAGATGAAGCATTATTGTATTCCAAAGTTAATTTGAATTATTTATTGCTTTCGTTTGTCAATACTAGTGCTTGCTTAAATTATATTTACGTTATTTAGAGTTAGTAAAATAAATACAATTGTTGAGAATGTGATTAATTATCTCTGCTCTACGAACAAAGAAATGACAAATCATTTTCGTGGTGAATGATAGTTATACTCGTAATATTATAATTATTGTTTAAGAATTTTTAAGATTTTAATACTTTAAACGTGTGGTGATATATTTACATGTGTTGTATGTAGTTATGTTAACTACATTTAAACTTAGTTTATAGGAAACGGAATTAAAGGTACTACCTATGTTAAAAAAATGTTGTTTACATCTTTCTTATCCTTTCGTTTATATTTATAACTTCTACAATACTGGTCTTAATTTACTGGATCAAGGTGATCCACACGGTCGACTACTCGCCATAAGCTCCCTCGCGAATCGAATTGCTACCTTAGAACAGCGATATAAGTAAATGGTAAATGCTATAATGAATTACCGACATCGTTTTTATTTTATCGCTACCTCTTCTCTGTTACGCTTACATAGAATGTGCTTTGTACTTTTCTTTCAAAGATATTTGATGATACTTTTTGAAGTTATACTTCTTTTGGCACGTTTGGAAAAAAATATGAGAGTAAAATGTTTACGATGCGCGTTTACATCGACAGTTAAAAAGCGGCATGATGCAGTTAGCTGAAAGCGACATGATGAAGTTAGCTGCATTCTTTTTACAAACAGAGAGTTGAGACATACGGGATGAAATCTTTAGCTATCTGTTACGCCAAAGAAGTATAACTTTTTACGTGCGAACGTAAGTACACACACACGTTTTTTTTATTGATAAATCAAGAGAAAATAATTAAACAAAAAAACCTATACTGGCAAAGAAAATCTACGTTCTCTACGATGCATATTTCACAACTTTTCAAGCATTTTCACTTATACATCGGACTACTCTTATAAATGTGAAAGTTTGCATTTTGCATATGGGTATGTACGAGTACGTTTTTAACTCATGTCGTAAAAGCCCGGATAGATATAGATACAATTTAGTACACAGATAGACAATGACGTGAAGTAACACATAGGCTATTTATTATACCTAAGAATCCACCCGTAACTAGCGAGGGTAAATTGCTAGCTTATAATATTTATAGGATTAATATCGACGTCAAAGTCCTGAAAAAAAAAATGAAATAACTTTGTTAGACAACCTGCTTGCTTGCTTATATTTAAAAAAAGAAAGAAAACGCGATGGTAGATGCCACTTTTAAAATATTGTGATTGACAATTGTTTATGTGATAAGTTATATTATCTTTAAGAACTATTTATTAGATTTATGATGGTTTTGTAATTAGTCCTTATAAAGGTTCATGGCACATGTTCTTAATGAAATAAGGATATCCTTATAGAATGGTATGCCTTACTGAAATATATGTTGACATTCGCTTAATATGATGCCGAAGCCTGTATTTGCTCGAGTCTTTTTTCTTAATTTGACCCAGCTTAAAGATTTATTGAATATTAGGCCAAAGAGAAACTTCGACAAGATTTCTCAATCCTAATATTGACAAAGAGATTTAGAGAAATCATTTCTCTTTTCATTTTAGCTACCTGTACTACCTGTGTCATTTAAAAATCGGCTATCAAAAGTTTAGAATATTTATTGATTTTTGATACATAAAAAAATATTGTAGCTGAAGATCCTTTATGAATTACGGCTTTATTTTGAAGAAAGAGGAATCGATCGGCACCTATTTTCTTGTTTGCTTGATCTGATCAGTTTAAAGTTTTTGATCGATTTAATTGAAGCCCGGCACCAGTTCTTTTTTCTCATCATCTGTTTTTCAAATTTTTTTACTGTTGCGAAGTTGGGGCCTTTTGTCTTTATGGCATTCTAAAATAATAGTTAAAAATATGTACGAATATTTGACATTTAAAATAAAAATTGTTTTCGAATATGGTTTTCGGTTTTATTTTGAATTTTTTCGAATAATTTCAATAAAAATGGTGACGAGAAAAGGTCCAGTCTTATTTTACCGCGACAAATTCTGAAAATACTTGTTTTTACTGATTGTTTCTCGGAAAAACCAACTCCGAAACAAAGGAACTTTTTTAAAACAAGGCCAACAACAATATTGAGAAATAGTCCCTGAATTAACATGCTTTTGTAGACATAATTTAAATAGCCTCCTAAGGGGGCGTAAGTGGATGATGAATATGTAGGTATACAATGTTTTGAATCTTAAGTACTTTACGTTTATCAATGTACGTATTTTTATGTGGAAAGTGAAACTAATTCTAACTAATTCTTACTACCTACTAATTCCAATTCAAAGTGATTCATTGGTCAGACACCTTCAAATAAAACTTTGTCAGTTCGGCTGAATAATTCAGGAGAAAAATGTTTTTACTGTAAAAATTACATTAGTAACTGTAATAATAATATTTATTACTGCGTTATTTTTATATACACGTGAAGGAAGTGGGCTGGTCCAATGGTTGGTCGAAATCTTTTGTCGATTTTTTACTCGTAGGTTATTGTGTCCTTGATGGTTGTCCGGTTGAGTTCAATGGCGGAAATTGTTACGTATTAAATTGTACGTAGCTTGTTATTAAAGTTCTATTGTGTATTATATTACTTTAAATTATTTCGTTAATTTATTGAATTTTCTTTTTTGCTTGCATTTTTAATTACTTTTTGTTAAGTACAAGGTTCTCGTGAGGTTAAACCATAAATTAAGACGGAGAAGGTTCCTTTGGTTTTTAGTCGGTAGTATTGGCTTCTATAGATGGTTAGTCCAACATAACCACAATCCCCAAAGTTAAAAAAAATTAAGCAATTATATAAGTTTAACAAATATTTTTATGGAAAAAATGATAATTTCACGTTACTGAATTAAAATTCTTACAGTAAGCCTCTCTATTTTGTTTCCGTTTGCTTTGGTTTAAATGGTATGGTCATCTTTTACTTCATTTACAACATTAAACCAACATGCAGGTAGCAAACCCGAGACTTTCAGCTTTGTGAAATACTAGCGACTCACCCTTGCTTCGTTCGGGTTCGTCCCTAGGTTGACTCCCCATACAACCTTTCATTCCCATTTTCACCCCCTTAAGTGATGATAAAACTATTCCCTGTCCTTCCCAGAGTCTCAAACTATCTTCTTACCAAATTTCATCTAAATCGGTTCTGTAGATCCAGAGATTACCCCCTACAACCTCACAAATTCACAAACTCACAAACTTTATCTCTTTATAATATTATTAACCGACTTCCGAAAAGGAGGAGTATAATTCGTCGGAATCTTTTTTTTTCTTTTTTTTTATGTATGTTCACCGATTACTCGAAGACGCCTGAACTGATTTGGAAATATTTTTTTTTGTTTCAAAGGGTCTACTTCTCAGGTGGTCCCATATAAATTTTATCGAAATTGGTAGAGCGGTTTTTAAAAAAATCAACAATAAATATATTTTTTTTAAATAAATTGCTTAATCGAATATGTTATTAAATAAAAACTTTTTAACAAAAAATAAAAACCGACTTCTAGGCACTAAAATGTAAAAAATTACTTAACGGAGGTTTTCATTTAGAATAGATACCTAATCAGATATTTTCGAAGTCGGTGCCAGCTGATGCAAAGCAAATCTAATATATTTCCATACGTAAAATATATAGATATTCATATCTTAAAATATTGTAGGCTGGCACCGACTTTGAAAATATCTGATTAGGTATCTATTCTAAATGAAAACTTCCGTTTAGTTATTTTTTACATTTTAGTGCCTGGAAGTCGGTTTTTATTTTTTGTTAAAAAGTTTTTATTTAAAAACATATTCGATTAAGCAATTTATTTAAAAAAAATATATTTATTGTTGATTTTTTAAAAAACCGCTCTCCCGATTTTGTGAAATCTTGTTGTTGATTTTGTGAATTACATTGTTTTTGTGAATATTTATAGACATTTTGTGTAAATGCGTATTTTACATTTAACAACAACATTATTTACGTAACATATATGTACGTATCAGACCGGTTCGACGTGTTATGGGTGGTCCAACACCGTATTCAAGTTGAAATGTATGTTTGATCTTGGCCTTTGATGTCATAATTCTTCTTTATAGAGTGCAAATTGAAATGAATGAATGTAAGAGAATATAAATATATGCAGATTTTTACTATACGAGTAACATATCTGGGAAAACGTGTTATTTGTTTCTCTATTGTAATATAAACTTGATGATTAAACGAACTTACCTGTAAGTGAAGTTCTATCATAATTATACGAAGGCTTCATCCGAAGATATTAGCACAGATTACATGTAGTATCGCGCAGTGAAACGCCGAACTGGCACTATATTTAGAGCATTTACTTTTTTTTAATTTAAAAAAGAAATGACAACCTATGTTCTCTGTTAATCTTTCTGATTCAGTTTAGAGTTTTAAAAGAGCAAAATATTTCACGAGTTATTAGGGTAATATAATTGGGAGGGAGGGATGCTAATATCTTCGGACGAAGCCTTCGTATAATTATGATAGAACTTCACTTACAGGTAAGTTCGTTTAATCATCAATTATACTTCTGCTTCGTCCTCGATATTAGCACAGATTACATGTAGACTTTTAGAGACAAAGGAGTGAAATAATTTTGTCAGTCTTTATTGAAAATGAATTAGTTTTTTCTGAACAAAAGAAGAAAAAGAACATAAACGCACATACATACATATGTGAAAAACAAAATAAAAGTTATACATCCTTTTGTGACCGGTTTGTTACTATTGTTTTAGGGAAGGTCATATCATCGAACACATGAGATATTTCTCTATTATAAAACTTAAAGAATGTATTCTAATCAGCGGTCCAACCAGCAGTTTTCCGAATCGAATCCAAATCGACGCCGAGCCGGTGGCAACATGACAAGTGCTATGTGCACTAAATAATGACACAGCTACCCCTACTTTCATTCAAGGTGGATTTGATCCAGCAGCTTAAACTTTGTGAACCAACGGCCTTATGTGGTCTTTTGGTTGCTATAAATAAATTCTTTTCATTTCCCCGAATTGAACTTGTTAAATTCATATGTTAATAAGGTCTTTCCAGGGAAAATTTTAGGAAAATTCTTCGAAAAAGTGTAAAACTAACAATGGCTGTAAAGAACCTAATCGAAATACTTTGTTATCATGAAAGGAAATATTATGAATTATAATTTTCGATAACGTCTGTACACGATGTGCACTTATTAGAGCCAAGAGCATTACGATTTTTTTAGAAATTTGTTTGAGGATCAAAAGTTCATTAGGATAATATTAGCTTAGATACTTAATACCAATTGAAGTATCCCACGTCGTACGATACTTCGGTAACGGAGGTCGTAAGCGAAATATACGCTTGAAAAAAAAATCCTTTTAATCGATCATCTTCTCCCACATGTGACCCTAGCAATAAACTCAACGCAGATCTACATGTATTAAGGGTTCCATATTGGGCCCCTTTCTCAAAATATTATTAAGAAACAAAAAATTACAGTAGGGATTGATGCATCATGCACATTGATGTTATATAGTTGATAAAACGCAAACCAATTTTTAAGACTAACATCATACTGCTTTAAGGAGTTGTCTAATAAAGAAGCAGTCATCACAGCAAAAACAGACTTAAGTATCCTTCTTTTAGAGCCAGAGTAAGTTTGGTATGTATTGGGCGACTGCCGGAAATATATGATAAAATTGGACTATCACGAGGATTGAAAAAATAAAGGTACAGATAATAAAATGCTTCTATACAGCGAGTACCCGGCTGTGAAAGCGAGACGGGTACAACTAAGATACCTTGGCTTGGTTAGAAATTATCTTTCTTAAAGTTCTCAATATTAAAGAAAACGGTGGGAAAGCATAAAAATAATAATTAAACCGTGAATGAATGAAAGGCATCAATAGCGAAAGCACCTGGTTCTCTATGCCATGACATGTACTTTTCACATTTGGTATTAGTTGGACCGAATTGTACCTAATTAACATTGATAATATCGAGTGAGTGCGTATTTTTGTATAAAAAAATAATCTTATTTTAGACACTTAAATACACAATAAGTCAACGAGATTTTGATTTACAGGAGCTTATTAGATATTTCTGGGGTTAGTACCAGTAAAGTGAAAATAGTAAAAATATTATTTATAGTCTGATTTTTGTAGGAACGTGTGTTTGGCGTTTGTCACACACAGAACACTTCATCTAGGAATGTAAACCATGATATCGGTACCAAAATTATGCGACCTCTAAAAAATATATCTGTTCTTTTATCTTTATGAGTAGACAAATTTTATTTTATACTAGCAACTCACCCTCGCTTCACTTCGGGTTCGCTTCTAGACAAAAACAAATCTATCCCACGGGAACTGTACATTTTCCGGGATGATATATAGATCCATTTTTCGAAATATAATATAGGATGAAATACCGAAAAATCTGCTGTTATTTGGAGGTCGTTAACCGGCCTAATTACTGACTGTTACTTATATATTTTTAGGGACAGGTATTTGAATATCAAAATTATTATTTATGACAATTTAAATTTCATATAGGTATTTTAGATTAGTAGATTTTGCTAAATAAAATTTGTGCCATTTTTTCTTCTTTTATATCTTCTTACTTGAAAAACTAAAAGGTTGAGTATTTCTTGTGATTAAAAAGGGCCACACAGTGGCTGCCTGAAGCAAATACTGACATACATATATTTAAGAATATGGGATTAACACGCCTACTGCTAGTTTAGGTTTGTTACTTCATTATAGAGACTGGTTTAGTTTCTTTTTATTATAGTAATATTTTTGCTTTTATCGTAATTATCCATCAGCTCATTGTAAATATTTTAAAATGCACCCCTATAAATGTTAAGAATTCATGATAAATGTAACACTCAACTCAACTCACCTGTGATCGAAAAATTGTGGTATCCTACAATTACAATCAAAGAACAATTTGCACATGCCTATAAAAATGAATATTTTGATGTCAAGCGTCATTAGCTAGTAAAATGTACCCGATGTCAAGATAAATAAATAAAAATATTTTATTTGCATAAAGAGATTATAGTGTTAACAAAGTTTGTGGTTGAGGTTCTCTTTTAAGCAAGTAATTTTTGCCTGTATTGCGATCTCCTAGATCCCGCCCTTTCATAACAAAACGTACAGATTTAATCCTTAATCCAATTAATTATACGAGGTAAACATTATGATTTTTTAATAAGCACAAAAAGTACAGTGTGCAAAAGATTTTTTTTATTATACAGTCGACTCTCGGTAATTCGAAACTCGAGGGGCTCTTAAAATATTACGAATTATCGAGTGTTCGAAATATCAAATGGTTCGAAATTTTGTAAAAAAAAAATGGACACTTTTTGTCCTCTACACTGTCTTAGCCAAATGACCAGGCTTTCTTCTAGACGAGGAAATTCACCTTTAGTAGTTCTTTTCCGTACTCCAGCAGTTTGAGCAGCATAAATTTTCTCCTTGTGCTTTATTATGGTTGAGAGAGTACTCAGAGGAATCTTAAATTCTTTTGCAACATCACTTTTCTTCTCACCTTCCTCTACTTTGTTGATTAATTTCTTCTTTTCAGCAATCGTCAAGCATTTATACTTTTTAGGACTCATAGCTAACACAAATTTTTAATCTGTATACCAAAGAAAGAGTAACAGTAACTGAAACATAACTAAACAAACCAATTCGTTCGGAAGTGTGTGTTAAACTAATCATAACAAAAACAAAAGCTCGTGTACGATGACACAAATTTGAACTTGTCTCAAAATGTACTTACAATCTTTCTACATACATATGTATCTCTTTCTCTTTGCAACTTTGAATTGTCGAGTGTTTGACGCCGACGAGTTCGAATTAACGCGTTGTTTTGTTACGTAGCAATGATTTTTTCGTTCGAATTACCAAGTGCATAAAAATGTATTGATTTAGTTCAAAATATCAAGAGATTTTGTAGGGAACTCGTGATAACTTTGAATTATAGAGAGGTTCGAATTATCGCAGGTTTGAATTAACAAGAGTCGACTGTATATATTTAACAAATTATTTATTTATTTACATCAACAAGATATACATAAACAAAAACACGCAGAACTATCCATGCCCACAAGGAGTCTAAATGTTATCTTAATTATAGGTGTTACGCGCATTGCAAAGAAACACGTATCTTATATATTTAAACGAGCTATTCTTGTATATATATGTATATGTATATATATATATATATATATATATATATATATATATATATATATATATATATATATATATATATATATATATATATATATATCAATATATAATCTGAATCTCGAAAACGGCTCCAACGATTTTCATGAAATTTAGTATACAAAGGGTTTCGGGGGTGATAAATCGATCTAGATTAGTCTTATGTCTGGAAAAAACGCGTGTTTTCGAATTTTCATGCGGTTTTCTCTTGCATTTTCACAATTTTTGCATTGTCAGTTGTCACTTCTGGTGGGTGGGAGGCGCCACTGTGCAACTGTCAATATCGTGTCCGTATTTACATCAAGTTTAAAATATTTAAGTGGAAATAATCTAAAGAAAAATTCTAAATTTTAATTAATTTAATAATAGTTTTAAGAAATTTTAATCGATAAAATCTATGGGCAATATGTAAACATCACCAAGTCTAGATGTGTTGAAGAACAAATGAGCTTTTCAAAATTCACCTACCAAACAAATACAAAAGTGACAAACATAACATATAGATCATAGAGTATATTGCTACATATATAAAATATAGATACTATCAGTGCAAAACCATCTTTTCTGTGTGTGATGACAATAAAACAAAATAATTTGTGAAGTGGAAGCGTAAAATATTAAAATAAGTTTATAACCTCAAAAACTAATACTCTGTATAAAATTGCAATTCAACTAGGTATAATTGGTGCTCTTTTTCAATCAGCTTTTCTACTTCCGACTTCACACTTAAGATGGAGGAGATAAAAAAGTTGCTAATAAACATGCAACAAGAAATAAGACAGCAGAAAACAGAAATGTTAGAAATAAGAAGACATTAAAAATACAATCAACAATAATATACTTAAATGAGAAATTTAAACACTTAGAAATAAAAATTGAAGTTCTTGAGAAAAAAATCCAGGAACAAAGTACCTCAATAAATAATTTAGAAAGACATATTAGGCGTAAGAACTTGGTTATGTTCGGAGTAGAAAAAGGTAAAAAATCCTATCATGAACTAGAGGAAAAAATAAAGTCTTAAACAAACGCAAGGAGTTACAAGCCCAACTGAAGATAAACAAAAAGACCTAGGCAAAACAGCTTTCATTAAATATGACAAAGTAATTATTGTGGATAATAATAAGAACACTTCTCGCCAATACTCAAATAAAAGAAGTCTGCCTGTATTTTCAGAAACGCCTTACCTCAATTATAAACAAAAACTAATAAATAAACAACATACAAAGAAAACCAAACCTGCTAATATTAAAGACTTTATATTACAACAACCAAAATTAACTTTCAACCACACAAATGATAACCAGGAACAACTAAAAACAACACAGCAAGATACAGTATATTAAACACAGTAGGAACCTCCTCATCTTTATCCCTCAGTACGGCCGGTCACTGTGGGGGAGTTCAACCATAACCGTCCAAAGAAAAACAGACATACAATGAACAAAGGTATACATATCTTCACCAGAAAAACTTCTAGAATTAAAAGCAGCATTTCCTACAACAAATCAAAAGAACACAAAGATAAAATTATAAACTTTATATCAGAAACAAATTATATATTGGAAACAAAATTTGAAAAGAAACCCTTTGCAATCATACAAGGTTAATCTCCAACGGAGAGCTCTATGCAGGACTACTTTGGAGAAGGCTTTTAACCGAGAGGGGTCTATACATGAAAAAGACATTTACTAAATAAATACATTTAATTATGAAATTGAATACCTAATTTATAACTATTGTCAGAATTAATGTATGGAAAGAAATTTTATTTATATTTATTATTGTGAAATGCTTAGTATTTACTCAATTGAATTATTTAATTTATTGAGATTGTTTATTTATTTATTAATGATAATTTATATATATACAATATCATTTCAAATAATATTAAAGATTTTTAAAATAATTTAATTCTAGATTACAAAATTATTAGTTAAAAATTATAAGTTAATAAATAGTCCCTAACCAAAAATTGAAGTTAAATTAAGTATAATCAAATAAGTTATAAATATGATCTGTTAAAATACAATGTTAAAAATGGTTAATTAAGTAAGAGTAATTTTAATTTAAAATTATAAGTATGTATACAATAAATAAAGCTTTATTATTATTATGATTCCTTTTGCATTATTCCACGCAAAATATTATATTCGATAATTTCGCACGCTCAGACATAAGCATTATGGTCAAGCGGCCAATACGCAAGTTTGACAACCACAAGTGTCTGGGTTCGTATCCCGGTCGGACACAAAGTTGTTAATTTTGTTTTTTTTGTATTTATTCAAATTCTTAGTTTGTTTTTTTTTTAATGTTTTTTTGTCCAAAAACTCCGAGCGAAGCTCGGTCACCCAGGTACTACAAATAATAGAGAACAATAGGTACATGCAGCGAAAAATTACACTACACAAAACTATCAAAATATATGTAATTGCGTTAAAACATAATTCATTAAAATATTAAAAGTACAATTACAATTATTAAAAAATTACAACAGAAACAACAAATTATTAAATGAAGATCCCTTTAACGTGCTACAAATTATATTTTCCTTTTTTTTAAATAAACTCGTTGTAATGTTAAACCCTTCCCCTATTAAATATAGAGCTATAGTGGTTTTTTCTTAGAAATTAATTTTGTAACTTGACGCCTTTGGTTAGCCGTTTCAGGTTGTTGATCTTGAAAGGTGAAACTTAAATAGGTTTTTAGAAAAAAGTGGAAGTTTATTTAAAATGTTTATTTAATAATAGTAAGTAGGACAAGCAATGTAGCCGACACATTATGAACTATTAGTTACTTGTAAAATATTCAGGTTTTATAAAACTTGAGACTCATTTTAATAAGTTATTGAGATTGAGTGTTTTAAGTTAATGAAATATTTAGAAAGTATTCTTTTAAATTCGTTGTTTACGCTATCAGTTATAGGGTTATACTTATAAGGGTGTATAGGGTATGCTTTGTTGTATTTGTACTTGTATAATATACCATTAGTATATTTTAACATATATTATAAATAAAGTGAGTGGTCCTTTATGACGCGGAAGTATTGTTTTCATATCTTGCCTTAACGTTGCACACATGTAACTAATTTCTAGCACTGTAAGGTCTAACATAGTAAGTAATTGGACTGAAAGCCGATAGTAGCTCCAGTGCTACCCTTGATGCGAGTATCTTTCCGAGTATGATCACCAACCGACGCCTTATTGCATAATATCAAACGTCACAAAGGTGTCAGGAATTATACTTAACTAGTATAAAAGCTAGAATAGCGAGGATCCTGGCACAGTTAGTTAGTGAACTGATAGTAAGACAGACCAATATGTTTAAGCTAGTGGTTTTATCTGTCGCGGTTGCCTTAGTAGCAGCCGAGCCTGGTGTCATCGCTCCTCTTTGGGGTGGACACTTAGCCGCTCCTCTGGTTGCTGGTCCCCTGGCCGCTGGGCTTGTTGCTCCAGTTGGTGCCCATCTCGCTCCTGTGCCCGTCGGCGTTGGCAACTACCGAGGCCCACTGTCTCTCGCTCCTGGCCAACCCGCTAATGTCTTAGCTGTCGATGGCAGGCCTCTCGACACTCTTGATGTCAACGTAGACCGTGCTGTTCACTACACCGCGAAGGCTTTGAATGGTGTTCATCTCCTGAAGAAGAGGTCACTTGTGGCTCCTTGGGGTGCGCCGGTTGGTCTACCTCTTGCCGCCCGTGTTGTAGCTCCTGCCCCTATCGCCGTCGCCGCCGCCGCACCAGTTGCCGCCTTGGGTTGGGGTCATGGTGTCCGTCTGGGACACATTTGGTAAACATAGCAATGAAAAGGCTACAAACGTATGTGCTAAATATGACTAAATAAAGAGAGTTACCCAAATATTTTTTTTTTATTTTATGTTAGTATCAAAGCAAAAGATACTTATCGATACATTTAATTTTAGTACTAGACTTAAGAACTATATAAAAAACATAAAATATTTCATTTCAACAAATAGACACGAAAACAACTTTACTGTTGTTATTTATCTTTTATAAATAATTAATATTGTCGACAGTATTAAATATAAATAATGTATTGGACAGTTTGGAGGACAGGAAGTGTAGCGTAGGGCTAGTAATGGTATTCTGTCGAGACGAGGAGGCGAGGAGACACACTCTTTTGTGGGAAAATCAATACAAACATAAAATAAACTCAAATTGTAGAAAAAAAGATAAAAACATAAAATTATAAATATTTATTCATACAATATTAATTCATACATAGACAGTAGATACTTTAGAGTTAGCGCGCGATTGGACGGACTTGTATATCAGTTGACATGCTTTGGTAAAATCACTGTTTAGCGAAGATCCTAATCACAAGGACATGAAGCAAGTCATGCTCTGTTGAATTACAGTTAATACATTAATTTAAATCCGAGCATTTGCCTTGTCCTTTATAATATTTCCAGAATGATTTCCTAAATAATATATCAGTAAGTTACAAAATCTTATTTTCCGTTATTCACATAACTGATGGTTACACAGCATATAACAAAATTAAAAATATATGGTTAAGCTATTTATTTGTTAACTATTTATTTATTGTATAATGCGTCCGTCACTTTACCAATCACACAGTCACGTTATTGATTGGACGTAAATTATTATTAGCATTTAACTCTCATAGAATAGGCAACTGAAGAACATATCTCTACTACGTAGGACTTACATACCTATGCTGATAAAGTTTCTCGGAATTAAAATGTATTTGTATTGTAATTAAAATTGTTTTGTGTTATAAAACCCCTTTAACCGAATGCGGGAAAATGGGAAGATTTCTGATGCGCAAGTTGTATGAGATATGTGGTATGGAATATAAGCCAGTCTACGAGTATTAAGCCTGGGTGAAGGCCCAATAAACACGCACACGCGCTGTTTATAAGTTATAGCCAACGTAAAACAAAGAAAGAAACAATAACCTACCTTAAAGAAAATATTAATAATAATTAGGTATAATATAACCAACAACTAAAGTTAAGGTAACGCTTGCACAGCAATATACCATCACATAAAGAGAGGTTGCAACGATCCCCAAAGTTTTACGCTGAGCGTCCGAGACTGTCTTTTTAAGGGTAGATTATAAACAACAGTAGCTGGTATAACTGTAAAAGATAAATCAATATAAAGATTATAAATTACGCGTGAAATAATAAAAGATATTATCAAGTAACCTTTTTCATACGTTCGAAAAGTCTTTTAATTTCTAGCATTAAAATTCTACATTTTAGTCTCAATATTTTGTTCTGGATTACACTATAACGAAAGGTAATATTTACATCTAAAGATATTTTTACTTACCCAGTTTATAATTATGCTTTTTCGTAATCATCATCATCTTATTTTGTTTACTGAATTACATAGTTTAACTCTACATACAGGTACAGAACGCTTCTCACTCAAGTAGTATAAAATATAATTTAAGACCAAATATGTATAGAATTATTTTCTATGCAACTTTGGTAATCATTTCAAATCTCATTTTGATCAAAAGAAACAACTTATTTACAAAAAATAAAAACCGACTTCAAACAAAAGCACTAAAAAGTGAAAAATAACTGATTGGTAGTTTTCATTTACTATACATACCTAATCAAATATTTTCGAAGTCGGTTTGCTTTGCTTTGTATGGGCTGGCACCGATTTCGAAAATATTTGATTAGGTATGTATTTAATAGGTAGGCTTTAATTACTTAGCCAAAGCACACCGACTTCGAAAATATTTGATTAGGTATGTATAGTAAATGAAAACTACCAATCAGTTATTTTTTAATTTTTAGTGCTTTTGTTTGAAGTCGGTTTTTATTTTTTTGTTAAAAAGTTTTTATTTTTCCCTTTTTAGTGTAGACAGTAGTAGCAAAGTAAGGATTCTAACGTGTTAGGCTTGTCAAATCAAACAAAATAAGCCCAAACTCAAAGTATCTACTATTAGCCGTTGAAGACTTCCACCTATCCACCTTCTGGCCTTGCCGTCAGATCAGGTCAACAACACCAAACCACTGTACTATCAACAGAAATAGAAATACTTGCAAAGTTTTAAGTCAATATGACAATTAGAAGTAGGTTAAATTCATCATTAGTTGTTTTTCCACCCTTAGGGGTGGTATTTTTTTTTTGAAATTTAAATGGGACCAATCTGGAAGTATACCCTTTCAAACAAAAAAAAAATTGTCCAAATCGGTTAATAAATGACGGAGTTCTGAGGTAACAAACATAAAAAAAAAAAAACAGTCGAATTGAGAACCTCCTCCTTTTTGAAGTCGGTTGAAAAAAAAGAATGTTTGTCATGGCTTTAAACCTCTGATAACTTGTATTACTTGAGGTATAATCATAAGATTATATGGGACGTTTGAACAAACATATAAATACAATGGTATTTAAAATTTAATAGCCTAATGTCTTTAATTCTGAAGCTAGCCTCTTTTTATCATATTTGACTAGGCTTTAGCGGTCGGTAGTGCAAATTAATGATTTTAATTTCCGAGTTTAAAGTAAATATTTCAACCTCTCATAACGAAGTTTAATTTTTAAGATTGCGTCGTCCACGCGCACTTGAATGGACCTATGCACATGAATATATAATAAAACGATAATATAACAATAAAATAGTAATATATATTCAACTAGCGACTCACCCTCACTTCACTCGGATACGTCCCTAGGCACGTTTTAATTTTATTGAGCGGAACCCTAATTCTTTTTCTAAAATAAAAGTTGCCTATGTTACTCCCTATAACATCAGCTATCTTTCAGCGACAATCCTGTCAAAATCAGTTCAGCTCTTTCAGAGATTATCCGGAACAAACATACAGGCAGACAGACAAAAAATTTAAAAAAAGGTTTTTTTTATAAGTACCGTATATACGAGTAATTTCAAATGCATTTAGTAAAACCCTGCTATTTTAACATTAAAAACGGACACTTCAATTTTATTTATCTGTATAGATTTAAATAAAAAAATATATACATTCCTTCTTTTTATACATAATTAGGCTTAAATAGATATAGGTTTTTTGTTGTGTGTCTTTGGCTTGGTTTGTTAAATAAATAGGCACCTGAATAGATAAGGAGGCTATCTGAATTAGACTATTATTTTTACTGCCATTTTCTAAAAAAACTTCTATAATACATTTTTTTTTGTTCCTAAAGCAAAGAAATCTTATTTATAGCTGTCTGTATAAGGTCTAATATTACAAGTGAATTTATTAATACATAATCAACATGAGCGCCACTTCTACCCTTGATTCGAGTATTATTCCAAGTATGATCACCAACCAACGCCTTGTTGCATAATATCAAACGTCACAAAGGTGTCAGGAATTATACTTAACTAGTATAAAAGCTAGAATAGCGAGGATCCTGGCACAGTTAGTTAGTGAACTGATAGTAAAACAGACCAATATGTTTAAGCTAGTGGTTTTATCTGTCGCGGTTGCCTTAGTAGCAGCCGAGCCTGGTGTCATCGCTCCTCTTTGGGGTGGACACTTAGCCGCTCCTCTGGTTGCAGGTCCCCTGGCCGCTGGGCTTGTTGCTCCAGTTGGTGCCCCTCTCGCTCCTGTACCCATCGGCGTTGGCAACTACCGAGGCCCACTATCTCTCGCCCCTGGCCAACCCGCTAATGTCTTAGCTGTCGATGGCAGGCCTCTCGATACTCTTGATGTCAACGTAGACCGTGCTGTTCACTACACCGCGAAGGCTTTGAATGGTGTTCATCTCCTGAAGAAGAGGTCCCTTGTGGCTCCTTGGGGTGCGCCGATCGGTCTGCCTCTTGCCGCCCGTGTTGTAGCTCCTGCTCCCATCGCCGTCGCCGCCGGAGCACCAGTTGCCGCTTTGGGTTTGGGTCACGGTGTCGACCTGGGACACCTTTGGTAAAAACATGACTCACTAATAGGCTCTTTACTAATATATAAAAATTAAAGAGAGTTACTCAATATTTTATTGTTTTATTTAAAACTAGTTACTAATCCTCGCTTCGCTCGGGTACGTCTCTACGTACGTTTTAATAAATACGAATAGTTATTGCGAGTATACCTTGAGAGAAAGACTTATGCTATTGAAGATTTTTCTATAGGCCTTATTAATAAGACCTACGATTTTCTAGTGCTTATTTTGATGTATCTCTTAAGGTTTAGCCAGCGATAGACATGTAAATTTCTAACAATGACTCGATAAAACAATTATTGTGTTTTCCCGTGGAAATTGATGACTTTTCTGTAGTAAAAGGTATCCTAAATCTTGACCCGAATAATAAGATGTAATGTAAAACCAAGTCGGTTAATTTATTCATTACCTATCTATGGAAGCATATATCCGACAACTTTGTCATAAATCGTTACCGAATTAGTTAAGTTACAACATTTTATAGTGACCGTATTAATATTAGATATATTTATTTCTTTAATTAATAGAATGACTTGGCCATCGCACGGAAACATAATCACATATGAGTCTACTACTTTAAATAGTCCTAATTAAGCATATCATGACCAAGGTGGACGGACGACTTGGTCAAAGTCGCTGGAGCCCACTGGATGCGGATGGCACAAGACTGGTTGTCGTGGAACTTTTTGGGGGAGGCCTATGTCCAGCTGTGGACGTGTTTGGGCGGAGATGATCTGAACATAGCACTAGCGGGTCAAATTTATGTATACACTAACATAAATAATGCACTCAGAACGCTAATTTCAAGTAAATTTTGTTATTTGTAGATTCTATTATCATGTGCGATGGCCAAGTCATTCTATTAATTAAAGAAATAAATATATCTAATATTAATACGGTCACTATAAAATGTTGTAACTTAACTAATTCGGTAACGATTTATGACAAAGTTGTCGGATATATGCTTCCATAGATAGGTAATGAATAAATTAACCGACTTGGTTTTACATTACATCTCATAGCTTTTTGCGGTAGAAGAAATGCGTTGCGAGACTTGCAATTTTTTACAGAATGTTTTTGATGGGATCTCATTTCTTTTTGTAAATATTTCTTCTTTTTCTCTTTTCTTGTACTATTTCTTGTGTGTCAGCTAAGGACTTTTTAAAAGCCCACTCCTTGTCTCTGTGGGCTTTTTTCAGAGGCTTTGATATAGGTAACAAATTTTGACAAGTCTGGATGATAAAAAATCTAAGTCTATTGTATTGGGAAATTACGGATTCCTGGACTTTAATACTACTATCTTATGCATTAAGTATAAATATGTATAGTTAATTTAACGAATATTTTAATTTCATTGTTGACCCTAAATACCTACCCCGATACTGATATTCGACTTACATAAGTTTAATGAGACGTGTAGATTTATGTGTCTATCTGCAGCATAGTAGTTAAATCCCGAAAGTTGTATTCCATTCCATTTTAAAAGTAATTTTCGAAGAGATTGATATTTCATGACCTCTATATTCCATGATCTAATAGGTGGGTACAATTACGAGCAATGAGATGTTGAGAAGGTTTTTTTATTTTTAATTCATATCAACATCATACTTTGTAAAAGAAAATGTACGAGCTTTGTTTCAAAATTAAGTAATCGTCAAGTTGTTTCTTAATTAGGTATATATTTTATTGAATTCATTATAAATAACAGTAATCGAATATTAGTACATAGAAACTATACACGCTTCACATTACATTTATGTACCCATTTGTATATGCATAAAAATTATACAGCTACTAAAACAGGTTAAAATATTATTTTCGCATTTAAAACATACTTTTCTAATACATATAGTTGCAAATATAAACATTAATAAATAGACGAATCGAAATTAGGTTAGTAATTACGAGGGAACATAGGATCGGACATACAAACATACATACCTATAGGTTAGAAGGTTTACAAACACTAACCTAACCACCTTTTACAGTGCAACTATTGTATAATTAATTAATTTACTATTAATTATAAATTTTATTACAATATATGTTTTAATTTATATATTAAACATATTATTTCTTAAAACTATATACAATATTGATAATTACATTTTAGTCATCACTAATACTTACAGTATATCCACTATTTACCCAGCTATCCATTTGGGTAGTTTAAGTGACGAAAAATGATATGTATGAACTGCAAAAATAACTTTGTAATCCCATATATCGCATATCTATTTGTATAGGAATACAAAGTTACTTATGCAGTTTGTATATCTCGAAAACAGGAGTGAAATTGCATGATGTTTGAGTTTTTCCTTGCGTTATAGCCTAAACACTAATTGTGTTAAAAATTTGAAGCTCCTATGTCTGCTAGAAGTACCTTAGAATTTTGATGATCGGTGAGTGAGTGAGTGAGTGTGTGAGTGACGATATTAGCGAATTTTGATCTGCAACAGTTCTTAAACTACAGGTTCAAATTGAATGTAATTTGGAAATATGCCTAGTATTATTATGTTCTTTTAGTCACTGAAAATTCAGGCTTCTAGCTTTATCCATAACGAAGTTATGGGGGGGTGGAAAATGCTCTGAATCGCTTCGAGAAAAGGATGGTACTGTCGTGCCCTTTTTTGCTCGACTTGGCGGGGGCACTCCGTGCCCCCCGATATCTCTACGCAATTGGTTCAGTACATTTTGCGTGAGACGCGCACATCGATTTTGCTAAGTTACTGTATTATATATATATATATATATATATATATATATATATATATATATATATATATATATATATATATATATATATATATATATATATATATATATATATATATAGATGTATGCATGTCAAAACATCATGACACCGTAAAATTTAATAGTTAAACGTTTTTATTATGTAAATCGAAATGTAATAATGAAATAACTAGCTTTTGGTTTTTATTTAAACTGTATGATTTATCATTTGGTCGATATTAAAAACACTGTGTTGTATCAACCAAGCCTGATAAATATTTATCCGTAGGTATTTCTAAACTAAGGTATATCTTAAGGATACTGTTAAGTAGGTACTTGTAATGATTTAATGTTCTTTTATAGGGATTAATATTTTATATTTCAAAGAGTCGTATAATTATTATTTAGTCAGTAAGTATAATACTTTTTTCTCATATAATACACATAACACACACAAAAAATTTCATCAAAATCGGTCCAGTCGTTTGAGAGAAGTTCAGTGACATACACACTCACAGAAGATTTATATATATAAAGATTAAGCTGGCGAGAGAATGGGATAGAATACATTGTCATGTTGCCATGGTAACCGATGTTATTGTCTGTCAAATATATAATATTATATTCTTTCCGTATATGACATTCTATAAATATATGATTGTAACATGCCTATTATGCCTTATTTAGTTATTTGAGATAGAATACATTACACAGGAAGTGAAAAATAATAAAATTAATTACTGAATAATACGTACCTAATGTATATTTATGTCAAATAAAATGAAAAATAACTTTTAAACTTGGTAAAAATATTATAAAAAAATAAACCTTACAATTATCCTACTCCTGATACTCTATGTTCATCTCATTCTCTCTTAAGTTACTTATCTGAAGTTTCACTTCTACCATGTATGAATTGCACACACACGCACTTTTTTTGGAAATGTGGGCACTTGAGGTACACCTATCAAATATATCGTGTTACGGTGCTTGTGTTCGTACTCCTCCGAAACGGTTCGTAAAAAATATATATATTTGGTAGGTATAATTAGAATTTAGTAGGTTTGGTAGAATACGTCGTGTAATCGCGATTTTAGTATTTTTGTATGAACAATATCCAAATAATTTAATATTATATAAATACATAAGGACGAACCCGAGCGAAGCGAGGGTGAGTCGCTATATAACATGAAGCAAAAGAGTTTTTTTTTGTACACTGAATGCGGGCAAAGCCGCGGCTTCTGCAAGAATGTATTTAATATATACCATTCAAAACTGGCGTAGAAATACATAAAACAGTTACTATTCCTCTTTCAACTCAAACAGTCTCAATATTTTTTTTACTATACAATTAGAATTTGTTAAAAAAAATTGTGAAAAATAATTTATTAAATTATATTTATTCCATTCCAAAAAAAGAATGATCTTATACTTTATGTACCTGTAAGTAAGTAAGTAAGTAAGTAGGTATTTGTTATATAGATCGATTTTGAAAAATATTTTATTTATTTTATTATTTTTAGATTAGGATAATAATACATTTTGAAGTATGTCTATAAAGTGAATGGACCTTTACCATGCAGTCCAAGGTAAGCTTAGAACTATTATTATATTTGATGTCCGAACTGTACTAGTACTAGTTTTGAACGCTGTAAGGTATATTATATAGTTTTGTCTAACTGCAAATATTTATGCATGGGCTACCCTTGCAGTGGTTTTCTTTCCTAGTGTGATTACTGACCAACGCCCTACAAGTGACGTCACAAAGGTATTTAAGAGTAGCGCCTACAAGTTCAACTAGTATAAAAGCTAAATCTAACAAGGGGTTAGTATCATTTAGTTTTGGAACTAGTTACAACACAGACCACAATGTTCAAGCTGGTGGTGTTGTCCGCGATCCTCGCTTCGGCAGCTTGCAAGCCCAGTGGCGTTGCTTCTCTATGGGGTGGACACTTAGCTGCTCCTTGGGCAGCCGCAGTCGCTGCTCCCTTAGCAGTTCACGTTGCTGCACCCATTGCCGCAGCTCCTCTTGCTCCCGTCGGTGCTTACAACTATAGAGGTCCACTCTCTCTTGCTCCTGGTCAGCCTGCCAACATATTGGCCCACGACGGACGCCCACTGGATACCCTTAGTGTCAATGTAGACCGTGCAGTCCATTATACCGCAAAAGCACTCGACCCCGCTGCACATGGCTGGCATGGCGCGCATCTGTTAGGCAAGAGATCAGTAGTTGCCCCCTGGGCAGTTGCTCCCGCAGCTGCTTGGGCTCATTCCGCACGCATCGACATCCCTGCCCATGTGGTTGCGCCTGCCGCTCTAGCAGTCGCTGCACCCGTTGCTCATTTGGGATTGGCACATGGTGCTATCTTAGGACATGGCCATTGGTGAAAAGTACAAAAATAGACTAGGATCTTCAAAATGATATGATAATATAAAGAGAGTTACCTACATAATAACTTTGTTTTAATAATTAATTATTAATTAATTTTTGTATATTTTTGGCAAAATAATTTACATGTAAGTATTATAATAAGCTAAAAGTATTATTCAGTATTTAAAATTAATAGCAAATAGTTCATATTGAGTTAAATAAAAAAATGGCTGACTGAAATACTTTTCGACGAAAGTGTGCGCGCGTGAGTCACCGATTTGGACTTAGATTTTTTTTAAAAGTAGGTTCGAAAAGGAGAAGATCCTGATAATTTCAGCTTTCGATATGATCAAATCCAGCCGCTGGCGATTTTTTGAAATTTAAAAAGTTTATTTTTGAGTCATTTTCAAAAATTCATACCTTGGCTCCTTTATAACTTTAATTCAGTTTTCAAAGTGCTCTCAAATCTACAATTTTTGGAGTATAGGGATGATCAAGGGCTCAATTTTTTTGCTTATATAAATTAAATACAATTTAAAAAGTTCTAAAAAAAAAAAAAAACAAAATCAGACATCTTGATTATTTATTTTTACTTATAACAAAACTATTTAGCTTCTTCTTTACTATAAGATTACGAATAAAAAGTAATTATTATTAATGAAATTTTTAGGGCTATTTGAGGATAGAATGAAGTGTAATCCTTAAAGCTTTCAAAAGATTTCGAGTTGATAGAAAAAATTTATAGGTATCTAAAAATAGCGATTTTTGAGAAGTCGATCGGCTTTACGTGGCTGTATTTCGAAGACATAACAGCAATCAAAGAAAATAGGATGGAAATCAACAAAGTATACTTCAACAATAAATTTGAGATTTCTCTACCTACGTTATCCAAGTCCCAAGTCGGGCCTGTCGCATAATCGAAAATTAAAACTTACAAATAAATAATCTTTTATCCAAATGCTCAAAGCTTAAAATAAAAAAAAAACGTACAAAATAAAGTAGCTGGACAAATAATTATACATTATTTATACAGTTACTGGATTTACTGTACGGATTACTGTACTAATAATATATTTTTATTAATCTAGTTACTGGATTAATTATATACATTTATATATTAATTATTTCAGTAATCGATTTAATCAATTCAAATTTCAAATTTGTCAAAAACGTAAAAATGATTGAAAATTGGATCTGGACAAATAATTATAAATAAGTCATACAGCAACTGGATTAATAGTCACTTCCATAAAAAATATATTATTTATTAAATAGCTAGTTTTTGCTCGTGGCCCCATTCGCGTCGTAAAACATCAATATTTATATTGCAACCTGTTAATTCAAGATATACACAAGTTATCCAACTCAAATTCGTTATGCGAAAACATCGTGAAGAAGTGACAAACTACTTACTTCGCATTTTCATATAATATTAGTGTGTATTACAATCATCGGTTTTCCAAGAGAGCGCGTTACCACTGGGCTACCACTGTCTCTATATATTTATTAGTATTATATAAAGATATTACATAGTACCTGGGCCACCGAGCTTCGCTCGGAGTTTTTGGGTAAAACGTATGATTGTCTTTAAAAAAAACTAAAAACTTGAATGAATAAAAAAAAACAAAAAAAAATTATACCTTGGTATCCGACCGGGATTCGAACCTGAATATCTGTGATTGTTGATCTTGCACCTTGGCCGCTTGAACACGATGCTTATACCGAAGCGCGCAAATTACCGACCATATTTTGCGTGGAAAAATGCAAAAGAAAACTGCATGAAAACTCGAAAACACGCGTTTTCTCAGACATAAGACTAATCTAGATTAATTTGCCGCCCCCGAAACCCCTTGTGTACTAAATTTCATGAAAATCGTTGGAGCCGTTTCCGAGATTCAGATTATCTATACATATGATAAAATTGTAACTTAGCCGAATCTGTACATTAAATATTTTTTGGAAAATCTTATTGAAATTAACATTATTATCGATACAGAGGCCGAATATATAGTTTTTAGAATTTTTGTCTCTCTGTCTGTCTGTTACCGCATCACGGAAAAACCACTGGAGGGATTTTAATGAAATTTGGCATGGTGATAGCTGGTTACCCCGGTCAACATATAGGATTACTTTTTACCGCGGGAAAATATCTCATTTCTTAAAAAAAAAATACAAATACTAAATATAAGGGTATACTAATATGTAAAACCTAAGAATTTGTTTTTTGGTCATTTGAACGCGGGGGGATTGCTTATATATATATTTAAGCAAGTATTTAAACTTATTCGTAACATTATGTACATACTAGTAACTTCAGGCGCGTAAATTTCATTTGGTTTGTAGGTACACATAGATAAAATGTTAAAAATTAAGTTCCAATTATTTATGACCGTGTGAACTTTTGAATGAATCCTTCACTTGGACAAAGCTCTCGGTACTCATTCTAAGACAACTAAATTTTAATCCAGCGCTAGAATAGTGGTTCACGCATGCAAATATTTTAATTTTATTTACAGCAAAAAAAGCTTGTATAATGTATATATGTACATAAAACCAAAATAGATAAACCTTAGTATAAAATACATTTGACGTCGTTTGGTATGATCTAATGTTTGATCTAACGTTTGATCTAACTTTTAATTTAACAATCTATTTATATTAATAAATTAGAATTATTTAAAGATGTAGTTAAAGAGTAGCATTGATATATAAAATAATAATATAAAGATATAATGACCACGTATAAACCTATTGTGCTTTACCTTTAAAAATTTAAACAGGTAAAATAAATACGATAAATAAAATAATACTTAAAGATAATAATTGTAAGGACAAAGTGATATTTCAATTATTTTTAGTTGCGAAAATACATATTTTGAATTATTATATCTATCACTACGCTGCGAGTAAACTAACCAGAGCGAAAAAAGATGCAGGCGCATGGCTTTTTTTATTACTTAGACTATTATTAGCGAGCTGCGAGAGTGTGTGTATGCTCATATAAATGTGATAAAAATTGGATATTGCAGATCTACGCAGGATTGATCAATTTATATTATTGTTATTAGCTTCAGTTTTGGTACAAGAAATGGCTTATTTCAATCACCGAGCACTATATGCCATCATTAGTTCTATTTTCGTATCATCTCTCAATTTCTCACTTATTTTCAAACTTGTATTTCTCCTTGAAAAATCGAAGCTACTTTATACATAAGCTTAGAAAATCTAGTGATAGAAATATCGAAAATGTTCTTATGTAGTCTTAATAACAATGATTCAGGTGTAACTATTTGATGTAAAGACGTTCTACACTCTCAACTACGCAACATCCATACTATACTTAATATTATAAATGTGAAAGTGTGTTTGTTGTGTTGTATTAGTTTATTTTATATTTTTATAAGACATATACAAACTTTGTGTTGTTACTATAAACTAGAGGAAACATAACATGATGACATTACAAGATCAATTCTTAAGCTAACATGTAGTTTTATTTTAATTAATATAATATTAATTTAATATAACAGTTTGTTTGTTTGCCCTTCTTTCACGTCGAAACGGAGAGACGGACTGGCGTGATTTTTTGTGTGGAAATAGATGGAGGGCTGGAGAGTGACGTCGCCTACTTTTTGTCGCGGAATATTATCTAATTCCCACAGGAAAACACGTTATAATACAATACAAAAAATATTTATGTTCAGAATTACTTGAAACTTGGTATTAATGCTCTTCAATAAAATTAAATAAATATGTATTTTAGCATTTTCCGAAATTCATTTTATAAGGGGGTAGAATAGGGGATGAACGTTTGTATGAAAGTACCTTTATGGATATTTATTGTAGTTTTAGCGCGAGTGAAGCCGCGGGTCCTGCTAGTTATCAATAAGGATTGAAACGCCCGGTCCTAGCAATTTCGTACCGTGGCTTGCTTTTTAATTTTCAACTAAAACAGGCATACACCGGAGGCTGGCACTAGCTATGTTTCTATAGCGAGTTCATGCATTATTTTTAGTTTGGCTAAGAAAAAGAGCAGTAGTCTTCAGTCGAGAATTTCTCAGTAGCAGCACAAATTAGTCGTAAGTAGAAGAAATAAATAAATAAAATGAATAAAGTAGAAGAATAAATACGTAAAATAAATAAATTTGTATATTTCTTTAGGAATAAATCTATTCTTGAGAAAAGAATGAAAGAAAACAATAAAATTTTATGTTATTTCATATAATTTTATATTATTTTTCGAAGAGTCTTAGACTCACTCGATAATTATAATATCGAGTGAGTAGACACTTCGACAATCGAACACACGTCCGATATAATCGGATGAATAAAAAATATACCTATTATTCGTCCGACTATTGTCGGCTTACGATCAATAGATGCGTTTTATTTTGAATCTCTTTAACTTTGACTGTCAGATTATAAAGATTTTTAAGAGTAAAGATAGTTAATATATTAAGTTTCGAATACGCATCGATCTAGCGGACTTAAAAAACTTCATAGTCTGGATATATAATTGTGTTATTTTCCGATGTAGTAAAATTATCTTAAATTCATTTCTACCTACGTTACCAAAAATATTTAAAACTCGATAATTTGTGCTCAAAATAATTTCTTAATTTTTTTCGCTACGTAGGTAAGATTTTTTTACACAAAAAAAATCTAATACATCTACAATTATACATTTTTTTTAATCATCCACTTATAGGAGCCATATTATAGCCATAACAACAACTATTTTTGTTATTTAAAACAATCGTTTGTTTATGTCAATGAACCTGAAAGATATTGCTGTACTGGAGAACTCAGATCTGGTTAACGCGTGAGATGAATTAGTTAGATGAGTTTTTTATATTACGACGTGAAAAGTGAAGAACGGAATGTTGAAATATTAGATCTTCCTTTAAGGGATTTTGTGGTTACAAAATATCGTAAAGAAAAGTTTAATAACTGTTTAAACATGTAAGATAAATTAATAATTTAAGTGAGAATATCTTTAGCAGCTACCAGTCATTGTAGAGTAGACAGGAGATTCAACAGTTTATAAAATATTCTTCGTTCATTTTACATCTTTACAATATGTAAAATATTCAAGGTGTCATTTTACAATTGAGCTTTTTGATACCTATTTTATCATCAGTATTATTTATTCAATAAAATATATTTCATTCATAATAGAAATTGTTATTTGATTTCCCATAGTATCTTTAACCCTTGATAGATAATAATATGTATATTTTATCTACCTTTTTTATGGATATCATAATATGATTATGTATACATATCTACGTAAGTAATTAGATCAAATAAAATAAGGTATATATAAAACCTTGTAGTTTTTAAGAAGTGTAAAAGAAAAAAATATATACATTATACGCATTTATTTACAACATTATTGGTTTTCATATTTTTCGATACAATATTTACAGATAGTGAGCGATGCGTGCAGAGTACGCAATTGGACTATAATGTGCGGTCGCGAGGGGAGCAGTAAATGCGTACGAGGGGGCGATCAGCGGCGACCTGGCGACGGCGATAGTGCTCACGGGGGCGATGAAAGCAGCAGACCGTTTCTTAATCAGATGTGCTCCGCTGAGGGCTTTTGCGGTGAAGTGGGCTGAACGGTCCAAGTTGACATCCAAAGTGTCCAGGGGCCTGCCATCAGCAGCCAGGATGTTGGCGGGCTGTCCAGGAGCTAAAGATAGAGGTCCACGGTAGTTGTATGGCTGCAGAAGAGGTGCAGTGTAAGCCCAAGGAGCAACAAAGGATGCAGAATAAGGAGCGACGAAAGGAGCGAGAACGGAGCGCTTCTTAAGGATGTGGAATCCACTGTCGAGGGCCTTCGCAGTGAAGTGAGCGGAACGGTCCAAGTTCACATCCAAAGTATCAAGGGGTCTGCCATCAGCAGCCAGGATGTTGGCGGGCTGACCAGGGGCCAAAGAGAGCGGTCCGCGGTAGTTGTGAGGCTGCAGCAGAGGTGCAGAGAGGGCCAAGGGGGCAAATGGTGCCACATATCCACTGTATCCAAGGATGGCCGACGCGGACGTCGCCGCCAGGACGCAAGACAACACCACCAGCTTCAACATTTTGTAAGTGGTCTGTGTTGTTTTCTGAACTCAGAAACACTGATGCTGACTTCAAATTGTATCTGCCTTTTATACCTGCATCATATGTTTATCTAGATGGGGCGTTGTCGACTGTCGGCCATGAGCGGACAACTTTTGACAAAACATACATACTCTTAAGTTCACTTGAAAGGGCATTTTTTCATTTATCCGTGTGCGTATGATTAACCAGATGTAACATAAGTCTGAAAATCATAACGATTTCTCTATGTGCATTAATATTGACTAAGTAATTTAACATTGATACGTTTGGTGTGTGTAAATAGTCCCACTTTAGAAAATATTTTAATACGAGTAATTACGTTATAAATTAATTGTTAGTATGTTATTTTAACACAATAATATTTTTTGTTTTCGAATAAACTTTCACTATTGAATTTTAACTCTTTCAATTATGTCATTTATTTTTATAATTACCATTATATTTTTATTTTGCTATTTGCTTAATAACATATACTATAATATGTGATAAATAAGATTCAAAACTAGTATTATTGTCGAGTCGAGTGAAGACTCGCACACCGTGCGTTCTAACCATGCGACATTCATAACTAATCTGTTACATTGAAAGTTATATAAAATGTTCACCTGTTTGCGATATCTGTTTTATTGAGGGCTTTATGTTTGAAGACACAATAATATATATTTTAGAAACATAACAGTGCAGCTATCGGCTTGAACAAAGCCAGTTTTGAGAAAAATCTGAACTCTAAATATTTATTTAGACACTTACAAGCTTTTGTGGACTTAAAATTTCGTTTCATCCTTCAGTTACTCGTATTTTTACTTTTTGTAATATGACTACATAATTATCTATCGTTTCACGTGAGACATCTATCTACCTACATCAGCAATACAGCTCCAACAGTCTTCGAATAAAATAATTGTGACAGACGGGCAGACGGAAATGGCAAAATTATAAGGGCGGGACCCTTTTAGTCTTTTGGCTACAGAACCCTAAAAGAGGTGTATAAGGAATATTTGTCGCTATAGCGACTGTATAGAAGCTAAGTAACTATGTTTTATTAACAGCAAAAGTTTTTAAGTTATAAAAACTTAAAAAAGAAAAGAAATCAGACTTCCAGGCACTAAAATGTAAAAAATAACTAAACGGGGGTTTTCATTTAGAAAAGATACCTAATCCGTTATTTTCTAAATCAGTGCCAGCCGATGCAAAACAAATCTAATATATTTCGATACGTAAAATACATCACAAATTGAGGTATAATATTTAAACTATACATAATTAGATAAAATATTCACCTGTATAATTAGAGTACATACCTATTAGATACTCATATCTTAAAATATTGTCGGCTGGCACCGACTCTGATAAGGTATCTATTCTAAATGAAGACCCCCGTTTAGTTATTTTCTACATTTTAGTGCCTGGAAGTCGGTTTCCTTTTTTTATGTTTTTAATGTTTCCATTTTTAGTGCAGATGTAATAAGCAGGTAATTTGAATAAGAATAAAGTTTTTTAATAACATATTCGATTAAGCAATTTATTTAAATAAATAATTTATTGTTGATTTTTCAAAAACCACTCGACCGGTTTCGATAAAATTTAAATGGGACCACCTGGGAAGTATACCCTTCGAAACAAAAAAAAATCCAAATCGGTTCAGGCGTCTTGGAGTAATCCGTGAACATACATAAAAAAAAGATTATGACGAATTGAGAACCTCCTCCTTTTTGGAAGTCAGTTGAAAATACTGGGCGCACACGTTTTAGCTTTTAAAGTTTTTACCCAAATTATGTTATAATAAAAATAGTAAGGAAGTAATTTTACAATTTGTAGTTTATGTTCGAATGCGTCGTACATTTTATATTTTGCAGTACTCTATTAATGTTAATTGTAAATATTTTATTTGTGTTTAAATTTAATTTTATTCTGCACATTATTGTATATTACTCACTTATATAAATAAAACGTATCCATACTAATATTATAAATGCGAAAGTGTTTGTTTGTTTGTCCTTCTTTCACGTCGAAACGGAGTGACGGGTGGAGTGCTGGAGAGTGACATAGGTTACTTTTTACCGCGGGAGATTATCTAATTCCCACGGGAAAACACGTTATAATACAATCCAAAAAATATTTATGACCAAAATTACTTGAAACTTGGTATTAATGCTCTTCTATAAAATTAAATAAATCGTGTTTTAGCAGTTTTCGAAATTCATCCTATGAGAGGGTAAAATAGAGGATGAAAGTTTGTATGAATCTACCTTTGTAGAAATTTTGTAGGTTTAGCGCGAGCGTAGCCGCGGGTTCTGCTAGTTTATCAATAATTTAAAACCTAGAGTCATTTGATTTTTTTTAATTTCATATTACTTTAAGAACTATGTATATAAAATTGTATAAAAATAAACTTCGATTTTTTATCAATTGAAGTGTATAAGCTTTAAATATCATTAAATATGTAGTATGTTATGTATTTTATCTATTTTATAAGATTCAAGTTTTCTTAATATTCCATTGACATTTAATTAAATTCTTACTCTAAATTATTTTTACAACAGCAACTCAGACCAATAAAATACTTTATTGTTGGTCTGAGACTAGCGATTATTTTTACACTAGCGACTCACACTCGCTTCGCTCGGGAGTCGGGTTGTCTCTAGTGAAAAACAACAACAAATCTATCCCACGGGAACCATACATTTTACTATCATTCGACTATAATCTATCTCTGTGCCAAATTTCATCCAGATCCGTTCTGCTGTTCTGGCGTGATTGAGTAACAAACATCCATACATCGAAAATTACGAATTTATAATATTTATGGCATTCTTTCTGGTTAAGTCCACACGTCTAGTTGCACTCAAAGGCTAAAAAGCTTATGTTTATTACCTTTTCCGCTATCATATTTAATACTATAGATGAAACGAAGTAACTTTTATTTCGGATATTTAATATATTTTTCTCGGTTTTTCAATTTTAGTTTAGAACATATTACATAGTTGAGGTTTTTTTAATTATTATCCGGAGAAACATATTATGTACTTTAAAATGCTTGTTTTTGCGAAGAAGATAGATTTTGGTAGTTAAAAAAATAATTATTTTAGACAGAAAAATATTTTTTTATACAAAAAATATCATTAATTTATTATACTCATAAAATAAATACTCTATAACTAAAAGTTAATAGTATAAGAGAAGCAAAGTACTAAAGCGATAGTTCTTTGTATATAAATGAAATCTATTATCGAGAACCTAAAATTAAAGTAGACGCATCGGTTGTTTAATTTCAAGGTGCCAAGATTGTAATCTTATTTTAAAACATTACTTGTTTGGCTACAAGCTTAGTAAGTATCGATCTTAGTATTTTAGATATATGTCTGCATGTATACAGCCCTTTTTAACGTCCCACTCCTGGGCTCGGGCCTCCCGTCAATACGAGGGGGATCAGGCCATAGTCCACCAGCTGGCCAAGTGCGGGTTGGCGGACTGAAACATGTCTTTCGAAAACTTGCTAGGTTCTCTCAGACATGCAGGTTTCCTCACGATGTTTTCCTTCACCGTTAGGCAAGTGGTAATCATGTTAGAAATGATTCGCACATGAAAACATCAGAGGTGAGAGACCCTGGGTTTGAACCCGCTACACTCGGTTTCTCAAGCGAGTGCCTTACCACTGGGCTGTCACTGCCTTATTTTTTTTAGATATAAGTCTAAAGTAAATATGGCATCATAGCGTTTAAGATTTGCATAGATCATCATAATATTAAGCCCTTATTAATATCTCACTAGGCTCGAGTCTCCCAGGCGATACTACGGGCGGGTGGCTCCGTAGGTTGTGTATTATTTCAAAAACTATGGATTGGGAAATGATTTTTTTCTAAAATTTCTTTTCAGCTTATATCTATTATGTATAGCTACTTATTAAGAATATATATAATATATTTGTGAGTTTGTAAGGTGTATTCATGAATTATTATTTATTCAATTACGTTGAAAATCTGGCGAATTGTAGAGTGCAAAGTCGAAAAGGTTTAGGTATGCTGTATATTAGTAATTAGTACGAGTAGTAGTAGTTAGTAATGGACGATAATTTTAATGCATGTTTTTTAAATATTTTAAGATTTATATTTATATCAGTTAAGTCCGTTATGTATAATTATTTAGATATATGTATGTATGTGTATTATATATACATACATTATACATATTTTTATAATTAAATTAAATAAAATATATGAGACTAACGTATTTTAAAGAGTAAATATGAACAAAAATACTTATTTTATGTTATAAACATTTATTTAAAATATGTACATTGTTTTGACGCATGTTTTATATGAGATGAGCTATGCGATGGATGGGAGAGGAGTATGCAATTGGGCTAAGACGAGCGGCCGTGAAAGGAGCAGTAAATGCGTACGAGGGGGCGATCAGCGGCGACCTGGCGACGGCGATAGTGCTCACGGGGGCGATGAAAGCAGCAGACCGTTTCTTAATCAGATGTGCTCCGCTGAGGGCTTTTGCGGTGAAGTGGGCTGAACGGTCCAAGTTGACATCCAAAGTGTCCAGGGGCCTGCCATCAGCAGCCAGGATGTTGGCGGGCTGTCCAGGAGCTAAAGATAGGGGTCCACGGTAGTTGTATGGCTGCAGAAGAGGTGCAGAGTAAGCCCAAGGAGCAACAAAGGATGCAGAATAAGAAGCGACGAAAGGAGCGAGAACAGAGCGCTTCTTAAGGATGTGGAATCCACTGTCGAGGGCCTTAGCAGTGAAGTGAGCGGAACGGTCCAAGTTCACATCCAAAGTATCAAGGGGCCTGCCATCAGCAGCCAGGATGTTGGCGGGCTGACCAGGGGCCAAAGAGAGCGGTCCACGGTAGTTGTAAGGCTGCAGTAGAGGTGCAGAGTAAGCCAACGGGGCAATGGGTGCCACGTATCCGCCGTATCCAAGGATGGCCGACGCGGACGTCGCCGCCAGGACGCAAGACAACACCACCAACTTCAACATTTTGTAAGTGGTCTGTGTTGTTTTCTGAACTCAGAAACACTGATGCTATATTATGACTGCATGCGTCTTTTATACTGTTTTTATAAATCAATCTAGATTGAGTTTATCGACTGTCGGCCATGAGAGGACAACTTTTGATATTAAAAAAAACGCTTTTTGGGTTCTGTAGCCAAATGGACTAGAGAGCTTTATTTTTCATTCAGAAAAAGACAAGGAGGAGACAAACATATGTATTTCATCTTGTAAAATATTTTATATAAATGTAATGGTGTGGACAAATTACAAAAATACGTTATAAAAGGGTTGGCATTTATAATTACATAAAAACACTATTTCTGCGGATTTTTTCCGTGGTTTTATTTAGATTTTTGTGTTGCCGTCGTTTAATTCCATAATGAAATTAGGTAATAAAATTATAAGCGTAAAAAATAAATAATAAAGCTTACAAAGTATTTGTTATACAAATTATCTTATAAATTGGCGATAACCAATTTTATAACGTATTTTTGTAATTTGCAAAAAAGCTCAAGAAGTTTTATGTATCCTAGATATCTCTAGGATACATAAAACTTTTTGACATGCTTTTTTAACTTCAGTTTACACTATGTAAGTAAATCTTGGAGGTTGAATTTAACTCTAATTTTGAGTAGGAGTCAAGAACAAGATATTCACTATTCGCTACTTTTCCTTGACTTCTTGTAAAACTTTAAGAATTCTGGTTCATTTAATTTGTTTTGATGAGTAACATATGTTACAGTTGGTCAAAAACGTCTTTATGATTCTGTAGTCAACAAGCAAAGGTCTTTATACGGAACCTTTACTAAAGAATTTTTATATCTTACCAATATCAACAGACCATTTGATATTTCAAATGACTATGTGTCCGAATTTTTTTTTGCGGTTATATTTTGATTTTTGGTTTACAATGTGTCGAGTGCTTTACTACAATCATGGTCGCAGAAGAGACATGTTCTTGTAGTTGACAAAATGAAAATTGCGAATTCATAAATTTCATATTTTATTAAATTTTAACTTAAGAAATAACGTAAGTTAAAATGTAACAAAAAATATTTTTAATGGTACGGAGCCGTCGATGGGCTAGTCAGACACGCTCTTGTCCGTCTTTTTTTCATATAATTATATGTGCGCATATAATTAATTTTATGTCATATGATAACAAACATTAATTACACGTTTGCAACTTACGAAAATGTAATGCATTAGAAATCATTACAATGAATAATAAATATATCAAAAATTGTAAACTATTTATGACTTTAAATTATTAAAAGAAACTTAATAATATTTAAATATAAAATTTCTATAATCCTTCCTTCTCTCCGAATCACTGAGGTCCGAGACATCGCCAACTTCGCAACTGATTGGTTTGCTGTTCAGAATTTCTTAGCAGAAATTTCAAAAACTAAACTTGACTCAGTCCGGGACGTAAACCCAGGACCCCGGAACTGCAGTCGTTCATGCTAGCCGCTGGACTACCGACGCAGTCTTATGTATAATGTCCATACATATAAATAGCACAAGACACAACACCTGGCCAAAGCCAGGGCGGGTCGTTAGTAGTACTATTTTATGTAGTCTTTTCGTCTACTGTATTAACAAATACATATATAGGTAAGTTTAGGGTAAAAAAAATACATTGCCAGTGGCAACTGACCATGAGAAGATAATTATTAATGAAAACAAAAGTTACCTAAAAGGGCATATTTGTTATTGACATTATATATGCAATGTAATTTCAATGATTTCCTTTTTAATACAAGCTGCTGTTACTGTGGCAATTTGTGAATCATTTTAAAGCATCACACTTAAAAGTTTAAACATTCTCCATTATCATTGTATAAAAAAATAACTGTTTCAAAAATGTTTTATTGATAACACTAAAGCTAAATAAACAGAGTAGAAAAAGGTATTGAATTGACTGTTTTGTCTTTGCGATTACTAGCGCTATCCTGCGGCTCCGCCTGCGATAGTGCGTTCAAACAACTTAAGGATCGAACTATTCAGATTTTCATATACGTAATGTTTTATGTCCAATTTTTTAAATTTATTTTTATGGTGATGATTGATGTTGATTGATTTTATTATAAATACTTGCATTGAATTACAATATTTGGTGTTACGGAACCTTTTCAGACAAGTGTCAGTCTGAGCCCGAGTTCATTTTTGATTTTTTGAACACCCCTTGCCCTGGAAATAGCAGTTTGTATTTTGAAAAAATCGGTTGTTGGAAAAAAGATCTATCTAACTCTTAGGAGCGGAGCAAACCATTCTAATATTATAAATGTGAAAGTGTGTTTGTTTGTTTGGTTTTTTGTTTGTTTGTTTGTCCTTCTTTCACGTTGAAACGGAGAGACGGTTTGGCGTGATTTTTTGTATAATAGATAGATAGTAGGAGATTATCTAATTCCTACGGGAAAATACGTTATAATACAATCTAAAAATATATTTATGATCAGAATTACTTGAAACTTGGTATTAATGCTCTTCAATAAAATTAAATAAATATGTGTTTTAGTATTTTTCGAAATTCTTCATATAAGGGGGTAAAATAGGGGATGAAAGTTTGTATGAAACTATCTTTTTAGATAATTTTTCGTAGATTTAGCTTGAGTGAAGCCGCGGGTTCTGCTAGTTATTTATAATTGTGAGCTAAAAGCTTATTCTTTACATAGTGTAAGATTAAGTTGTACTTAACTTACGTTACTCAAATTAGTTGTCTAGGTTAAGTAGGTCTGAACTTTTTGTCTAGGTTAAGTAAGTCTTATACTACACATAATTATTTTACACATAAGTAACAAACCCAGGAAGGCAACAACTTTACAGACAAACGGATGTTTGTATATTTTAAAAACAACTCATGTAAGTTTGTTTATGTTTCATTAATTCAATGTAAAAGAGCATTAATAGCGATTTTTAAGTTAACTTCACCCTTAAAACATTTAATCTTCTTAAAAGATGAATTTCGAATGATTATGGTCTTAAATGAAACCTACATTTAACAATAAAAACGGTAGATTTTCTTACCAAGTTTACCATCCCTTTTTACCCTCTTTTGGGGATGAATTTTAATAAAGTTTAAAACTCGTGTTTATCTAATTGCGCTATACGAATTTTAAAGTAATTCTAATCAGAAACAATTTTTCCCCATATATATTTACCACCCAATTTTACTCCTTTAAGGAATGAATTTATAAAAGTCTAATGTCCCTATTTTTTTGTTTTAATGCTAAGTTCTAATTTTCGTGCAATTCACATTAAAGAAAAGACAGTTTCATCAAATTTCATCCCCTATTTCCCTCTTTAGCGGATGAATATCGAAAAATCCTTTCTTAAATGATGCCTACATTATAAAATGAATATTTTCTCCAAATTTCAAACATCTATTATCAGCACTTTAGGCTGAACGTTGATAAATAAGACAGTGAGTGTTTTAAATACATAATACATACAATAATAGTACATATATGTGTATAGACAACCATTAGAAATTGAGTCAATACTAAAAATATCTTAATCCCTTAAAAAGGGAAAGGTGTTCGTAAGTCCGTGGATGAAAATTCACGTGGAAGCATCGCTATAATAATTTACCTATGTTTTCTCTATTCACGTGAACAAAATCGTGTTGGAAAAAGTAATTTCAATAAAATCAAAAGCAGGGTATTTCAGTTTATTACTTTTTTTTGTCTAGCCAGTAATATGTACAAAGAGTGTAATATGTTTAGTTTTAAAAAAAATAAACACTATTTACATAAGTTAAACTCTAATAATAATTCTAAAATTAACAGTTAAAAAAATATTTTATATAATATAAAAGACAACCTATTCTATAAAAAGAAACAATATTTTTGAAGTTGTATTTCTTTTGGCACGTATGGAAAAAACACAGCAACAGCCAAAAAGCGACATGATGAAGTTAGCTGAAAGCGACATGCATTAGTTGCATTTTGCATAAAATCTTTATTTTGTTTTGTTACGCCAAAGAAGTATATAAATTCTTACGTGCGTACATAAGTACACACAGACGTCTTTTTTTCTTAGAATTACTTATGTCAGGATCAAGTTACATATTGTATTCTTGTTTATTTACACAGATAAATCTGTAGTAAATGAAAACCTACATTCATTGAAAACTTTTTAATGTCTAGAAGTGGGTTTGTTAAAAAAAAGGAATTTTTATGACATTGTTAAATCCTCATCCCACGTAGTATGTTATGTATAATCACCAAATTGTATCATGATATGAATCCGTATATAATTATTTATACACTTCATAAATAAGTTATATTTTTATGGTGTAAAACAGGATATATACAGTGTTTTTCACTTATTTTTATGAGTTTCTGATATATCGGCACTGTTACAAGCGCTAGGGTTACGGGTACGTTTTTCATCATAAAAATATTGTCATTTTATAAAAACCAAAAGAAATAAGTTATACTACGAAACAAAAAAAAAATCATATTGCTATGGTAGTTCCAGAGATAAACGCACTGCATACATAAAAGAATATATGTACTTTCTTTATTAGTTCATATCACATATTATGCTTAGTTATAACAAAAATAGGGATATTAATTTACAGAGAAGCGATATCGATACTTTTTAGAAAATTCATATTGTTGTACCTACCGATTATTTTGTTTCTTTGCAGCCAAAATTAGTAAAAAATAAATTGTTAGTTGCACTTGTTGCGGCTTAAAAATAAATTAATACTTTGTTAGATTTACGCGAATATTTGACATTTTAAATAAAACTATTTTTTCGGATATTTTCGCGGACTTATTTGGATTTTCGGTTCCCGACGTTTCGAATGCTTTACACCAATCATCCTCCCGTCTCCATCCTCTCCAATCTTTCCCGTGACCATGATTGCTGTAAAGCATTCCAAACGTCGGGAACCAAAAATCAAAATAGTTTTATTTAAAAATAAATTGTTTAGGGTTCCGTAGCTAATGGCTAAAACGGAACCCTTACAATTTCGCCATGTCTGTCTCTCCGTCTGTCCCTTTGTCGATCTTTCCGTCTGTCGATATATCACAGCCATTCTGCACGAAGACTTTTAATTAGATCGATACATTGCTGAAAAGTAGGTGCCTTATGTAAGCCGCTAGACATCATAAAAGTGAGTTCTTTGAGATTTAGATGTTCCTCAGTGACTTTTTTGTTGAAACCAATAGTTACAGAGTTACATATTTTATGCTTCTTAATTCGTAACCTTGTTCTTTCATGCGTGACTTTTTGTTTACTTAAAATGGTATGTTTAATTTTCTTTAAATAGTTCTTATTAGGTACATATGTGTAAAATATTTTTCTTAACCGTTAAGTAAATAAAACTGCAGAATATCCCTTAATTTATATATTTTTTGCATTGTTATTTACAGTCGTTAATTATGGTGGAGTTTATAGGATATGGGTAACATGGGCAGCAGTGTAAGCTATCGGGCTGAGATGAGCAGCTGCGATGGGTGCAGCGTACGTATAGGCAGAGGTGATCAGTGGCGTCCTAGCAACGGCAACCGTGCTGATGGGAACAAAGGGGGCAGAACGCTTCTTTAAGAAATGCACACCATTGAGTGCTTTGGTAGTGTAGTGAGCGGAACGGTCCAAGTTGACGGCGAGGGTGTCCAGGGGTCTTCCGTCGGCACCTAGAATGTTCGCAGGTTGACCAGGAGCAAGAGACAGGGGTCCACGGTAGTTGTATGGTTGGATAAGCGGCGCAGCGTAAGCTAACGGAGCAGCGATGGGTGTAATCAGAGCTGCAGAGCGCTTCTTGAGTACATGTAGTCCACTGTCTAGAAGTTTGGCAGTGAAATGAGCTGATCGGTCCAAGTTCACATCTAAAGTGTCAAGGGGCCTACCGTCAGAAGCCAATATATTAGCAGGCTGACCAGGGGCCAAAGAGAGCGGTCCACGGTAGTTGTAAGGCTGCAGCAGAGGTGCAGAGTAGGCCAAGGGGGCAAATGGTGCCACATATCCACTGTATCCAAGGATGGCCGACGCGGACGTCGCCGCCAGGACGCAAGACAACACCACCAGCTTCAACATTTTGTAAGTGGTCTGTGTTGTTTTCTGAACTCAGAAACACTGATGCTCTATTATGACTGCATGCGTCTTTTATACAGGCGTCAAACATTAACTTAAGGGGCATCGCCGGAAGACATCGTTGACCATGAAAAGACAACTTCTGCTATTAAATGAAAGCTAGTTTATTTATCTAGATGATTTTTGTTTTTTTTTATAAATTAATGGCTTGACATATACGCAATTATACGATATTTCGTCGGTTCTTTGAAACTACCTTAATGTATATATGAAATAATATAGATGAAAATCGGGAAAAGATAAAAATATAATGTATGTAATGTATTTAAAACCCAATAATTAAGAACAGGAAAATGTTTTTTTATACATTACTATATTTATGTAATATAATGACAGGCAATATTAGCTTGAATAAATAATTATTGATTAAAATATATGGTTATATATATTTTCTCATACAGTTACACTTTTATTAATTTTACTAACATGTTTGAAGTCACTGTGATTTACTGCATTTGACATTATTAGAAGAACCGATGTATGACAAAAAATATCTATGTTTATTAATGTCCTAACAACAAATTATTTTGAAATTTCACAAAAAAACACTGTTCATGCATACTGCATAGCACTAATGAAAGTAATGCATAAATCTGGTACCTATATCGACGCATCGGGTTCCGGTCTTTTAGGCCTGATAATAGCACCAGGTGAAAAAATATCCTTGTGGTCAGTATCAGATATTTTAGAATACAATTATAAATACGACGACACATTTGGCTCAGTTTGTGTGATGAGCACGAATATTTGTACTTAAGTCATGGGTGTTTATATTTATAATATGTATATATTTAAAGTTATATACAGGGTCATTTTTAATTTACTGAAAACCTTTTGGAAATATACTATTTACATCATAACAACAACATCCGTAAAAAAAAAGAAATATTTCTTAAATAAAAAAAAAATTCGTTCAATTTTCAGATAGGACTCATTCTTTTTGTCTTGAACTCTAAAAAAATAAAAAAAATGTATGGTGGTGCTGTAAAAACACCCTTAAAAATTTAAATAATTGGATAAATCGATAATTAAATTACTTTGTAAACTACATTTTTTTCAATTATCATTGAAGAAGTGTACTTTATTGACAAAATTTTTATAAACTGCATGCAACCAATGTATTTTTCAGGAAAAAAAGAAAAAAAATGGTACTCTTAAGTTTTTAATTTGACGCGTATTATTTATACAATGTCGCCGTAATGCATCCTAATTTTGCAATTTGACGAGTCGTGAAAAAATAATAAAAGTTGGAATTCACGTAAAGTATACCAATGCATGGCACTCGCCGGCCGCTGCCGCGCCACGCTCGGTGGTTGTGCGTTGTGGTCATTGTTCTAACCTAACCAACCTAGGAAGAAAGAAAATAAAAGCTGAGCGAGCGGCGCGGGGGAAATGGGCAAGAGTCCACGCACTTTGTGCCACGTGATTAAAAATGACGCAATATCTAACATTATCCAACCAGTGCAGGGTAGACCTAGGTGTGTAATGGGTAAATACCGAATAAAAATTTATTTAAATTAATATTCGGACTTTACCCAAAAAGCTTGAGTGATTCTAAGTAAGCCCGGGTAAGCCTAGGTTTACTTAATCTTCTAGCATTACCCGTAACATATATAAATATGCTAAGGATATTTATTAGTGCGTCAAGTGGTCTTATTTAAATAAATACATTATTCAAGAGATGCACTGATCCACTGACTCATTTAGATATGTATATGACCTAAATCTGTGATGAACGCGTGCTTCTTTCTCACCCGTGTAGTGCTTTCAGAAAGCTATTGTGATTATTTTTAGTTGAATACCCATGCTCTATGACGTTTTTTCATAAATCATTAAAGTAATGATGACATAATCTAAAAAATTGCAGAGTTATATTTCTCATTTTATAAATGTTAGATTTTACAGATTATAATTAGTAATTGTGTGTTGTGTTCAGTAATTGTTCGAGCAATAAGAATGTTATTAATAATTATATACACCATCAAATGAATACAAAAATACAAAAATGTACAATAAAATATATTCCTTTGGTAACACAAAAAAACTACTGGAGCAGGCGGCATTTAAAGTATTAAATGCGAATGTTTGTTGTTGTTTTGTCCTTCTCTCACGCAGCAACATATTAATTTTGATAAATACTCGTAGTTTATATTGGGTACAATTCGTTACTCTGTACTTAATAAAAATTGAATTTCGTAAAAATACGATCATATAGAACTTGTAATTACCATTTGTTTTAAAATTATACTGGTATAAATCTCTAATGGATCTTTGTATTTATTAAAATAAAAAACCGCATTTCTAACCGACTTCCAAAAAGGAGGAGTTTTTCAATTCGTCGGAATCTTTCTTTTTTTTATATATGATCACCGATTATCCGAAGACGCCTGAACCGATTTGTTTTCTTTCGAAGGATATAACTTCCCATGTGGTTCCATTTAAATTTTATCGAAATCTGTCGATCGGTTCTTAAAAAATCATTCTTAATAAATTGCTTAATCGAATATGTTATATCAGGCTTTATTTTACTCTTAGAATGTTGGTTGATGGCCGATAGGCCATAGCATTAAGTGAAATAATATATTTTACAAAATATATTAACTAGTAGTAGATGTAATTCAGATACTATCAAATACGCATGTATGTCAATCTACATGGCATATCATTAAAAGAAAAATAAATTAAGATAACTTAATAAACTTGCTCAACGTAAATATCAATTTCCTGAACAACTTTGCACCGGTTTATAAAATGAGATCGCCCTTATCATTGTTGTTCGCTTTCTATAAATACAATGCAAAATATTGTTTTGTATCAGTTGCTTCTCGTTCGAACAACACAGACCAAGATGTTCAAATTGGTGGTGTTGTGTGCTTTCCTCGCCGCGGTTGTGGCTGAGCCTAGTGCTACTTTCGTCGCGCCTTTGGCATACTCTGCCAACTTCATTGCACCAGCTACAACTACTATCACCAACCAGGCCAGCAGCGTCATCCATCCCTTACCAAACCAGATTTACTCCCGATTCTATCAGATACCTTACTCCCCAGTGGCTCATTTCATCAAGAAACGATCACCTGGATTCCTAAACACCTTCATCGCACCATCTTCATATATTGCCCATACACCATTGGCAACTACCTACGCTGCTGCTCCACTGGCTACTACTTATGCTGGAGCTCATTTGGCGACAACCTACTCTGCGCCGATCTACACTACAGCCGCGCACTTAATAAAGAAGAGATCTGCTCCATTGATTGTACCTAGCACATACATTGCGCCATCTTACTCTACTCCTTTGGTGACATCAACATACACAGCCGCTGCACCTATTCTGTCGACGCCATACTTCACAAGCGCGCCTTTTGCCTACACGCACTTAATCAAGAAACGTTCAGCACCATTGTTATTGACAAGCTACGCGGCACCAGCGGCCTATTCCCACCAGTCCAGAATAGACGTCAAGAGCTCTCCTGCTGCGATTACATCTTTTGCTTATTCTGCTCCACTATCATACGCTAGCCCAATCTCCATTTCACATGTCTTGTAACAATTGCGCTTTAAATGTGATATACTGCAAGTCTAGACGAAGTAAATAAAATCTACTTTAAAACTTTTTCCATTTTTTATTGTTTTTACATATGTTACATATTCGTATATTATGGTTTGAGTTATTATGTCTAAGATCCAGTAATACTTACATATAAATTTTTATTAAATTCAAATTATTTTATATAATCTTATATCTTTAAACGAGCAATTCTTGTATATATATAATCTGAATCTCGGAAACGGATCCAACGATTTTGCTGAAATTTGGTATGTGGGAGTTTTCGGGGGTGAAAAATTGATCTAGATTAGTCTTATGTCTGAGAAAAACCTGTTTTCGAGTTTTTATGCGGTTTTCTTTCGCATTATTCCACACAAAATATAGTCGGTAATTTCGCACACTCAGGCATAAGCATCGTGATCAAGCGGCCAAAGCGCAAGATCTACAATCACATGTGTTATGGTTCGAATCTCAGTCGGATACAAAGTTTTTAATTTAGTTTTTTTTTATTTTGTTATTTTTATATTTATTCATGTTTTTTGTTCTTTTTTTAAAAAAAAGAAAGTTGTACTTTAGGCCAAAAACTCCGAGCGAAGCTGGGTAGCCCAGGTACTTATTAGTAAAGAGAGCAAAAAGCTCAATAAGACTAAGCACATTTAAACCCCCGTCGCAAAGTTTGGTGTTATAAGTTTAACGTCTTATTCGTTCGTTATCTGCGCGTCTGTCTATGACATCGTAGCGCCCAAGTAGATGAACTGATTTTAATTTTTTTTTATTGAAATGTGACTTAATCGAGAGTGTTTTTAGCTATAAATTAAGAAAATCCGTTCAACCGTTTGCAGGTCATTAGCTCTTTTCTAGATGGTAAAAGGATATAAGCAATTTATACAGATCTAACTCATTCAAAACTAGGTATCCCGTTACCTCAATGGATATAAACATTGCAACGATATGGTACCCTGGTATCTTTGATCTGATGCTGCAGCGTCACCTAGAATCAGTAAGATACTCAACTCTTTACTAAAATACTGCAGAGATATCGTGTTAAGTCTCATTGGTCTCAATGAATAGGTTATTGTGTTGGTTATTTCTTGTTACATGTCAATATTAAAATTATTAAATTACATGAATTATTGAACTATCTCCATAAACTATCACCATTTATACTGATAGAAACTATATGATAACTCTATCATTTATAATACTTATGAAATGTTATTGAACTACATTAACATCATAAAGTACTTTAAAATTATAGCTGCATTAAGCGGAAAACAGTAAAGTCATATGAGGGTGAAAGTTACAACTATTTGATTTAGTAAAATGAACACGATAATCGTGAACTAGTCCTTGATAAGTTAAACAAAATATGCATCTGCAGACCGTAGATAAATTATCTCTATCTATTCTCTATTTAATCATTAATGATAAATTATTATTTAGAAAGACGTGTAAAGAAAAATATAACTGATATCCGTTCAAATAAAAGAAGGAAAAACGTTGCCAGATTTAATTTTACATTCGATTTTATAATGATATTGGTAAATATTTTTTTATCATTATTAGGTATTCATTTATTTTAAAGATAAAGGTAAGACTTCCAAGATTTGTTTATATAGCGTAGTAACAGGTAATTCTAATAAAAGCGTATTAAAAATGGAGATAACATATCAAACTAGCGACTTCCCCTCGCTCCGCTAGGGTTCTTTCCTACGGTTAGTATAGATTTCTCAGAGATGAGATATTTTACCGCAATAAAAAAAAACTTAAAAAAAATAATAATAACAACCGACTTAAAAAAAAAGCACTAAAACGTAAAAAAATAACTGATCGGTAGTTTTTATTTATTATAGATACCTAATCAAATATTTTCGAAGTCGGTGTGCCTTGATTTGTATCGGCTGGCACAGTTACTAGCTGTAAAGATAGATTAAACGAAAGAGAGTTAGAATGTATAAATGTAGCAAAATATTACCTGCTGATACCTGGCTGCGAAGAGGTTGCGGCCAAGTGCTCAACGGCAACGCTCACTCTTCAAGTTCTCTATGTACGTATATTTTTGTAAAGTGGAGTATAATTTATTTTAATAATAAGTGGATCGATTTTGTTCCAAAAAGTCAATTGTTATTAATTTAATTAAAAATACTAGCGGGAACATTTTAATAGGCAACCCAGCCAAAACATATTGCCCCTTTTATTATTTTATTTTAGATATATAATTTTTCTGTACGTGTGTTTGTCACCTAACTCTTATTAAGCGGCTGGACCGATTTAGATAAAATATGGTGTGTATATTTCAATGAGTTCCTGAATGGTTTGAAAACATAGTAATACCAGTGTCACTAAATTTTCATGAAAGACTCCATTTTCCGTGCAATAAATAAAAAATTGTTGATTAAATAAATTAAAAATGGATGTGTGTATTATGTTCCCTATGGACTCCAAAACAGCCGAAGCAATTTTAATGAAATTTTCAGGCAATCTTCTTATTACTCCAGCGGGTGATCATTTGAAGTTTGGTAGCGATCAGAATTTTGGACGCGGGCGAATCCGTGGGTACTGCTAGTTGTATAATATAAAAAAATGATTTTGATTAAAATACTCGATGAACGTAGGCAATCTTTCAGCCGGATCTTAGACCACACGTAAAAATGACAAATCATTCGGCATATTATTTTTAACCGACGAAAAGAAACGAGAAGGTTCTCAATTCGAGACGTATACTCGTATATGTTTATTTGAATGTTTCACCACGCATTACTTTTTACAGAGTAGTCCGATTTCGTTGATTCTTTTTTTTTTCATTGGACAGAGTAAAAAAGTTCCTCAAAGTTTTAAATTGGAAAAAAATCACAGCTAAGTGTATAAAATAGGGGATGATTGATTTTTCACCTACAGAATTAAAAAGAAAACTTTCTTCTTACTTTGCTATTACTATGACAACACTAAAAATATAATGTTGTTTTGAAGTCGGTTTTTATTTTACAATTTTTTAAATAAAAAAAGTTTCATTTTTTAAATAAAAACCGACTTCACAAAAAACTCACTAAAAAGTAAAAATTAACTGATTGGTAGTTTTCATTTACTATAGATACCTAATCAGATATTTTCGAAGTTCGTATGCTTTGATTTGTATCGTCTGGTACCGACTTCGAAAATATTGAAAAAGTTTTTATTACGCTTAGTTTTGGATATCGATAGCGGTAGTGACTAGTGAATATTCTTCGTCTTGTGTCTTTGCACCGCATTATAGTGTTTTTATCATTTAATTTTCTTTTTAACTTTGAATACATTTTTAAAGGATTCGCGCAACAACGAAATTGAGCGAAAATCTTATTTAGTTAACAACTTAGATGGGTTTTAATAGGTTGACCTTTGAATGTTATATAAATTTAGTTTTTAGCAATCAATTAGAACTCTTAAGAGAAGATTATAAGAAACAATAGTCAATAACTACATATCTTTAAGTGTACTTCCTAGAAAATACTTTAACACTTTGTAAAAGTTAGTAAAAAACGTTAAAGTATCTTATTATTTGTTCCTGTTTTATGTCCCCAGTAGGTTATCTTGACAGTGATGAACTGACTAGTGTAAAATTCTGGATGTCCTTGCTCTGCGTAAATATCAGCTTCCTGAATGACCTTCTTGCACCGGTTTCAAAAACGAGATCGCCCTTATTATTGTTAGCCGCTTTCTATAAATACAATGCAAAATATTATTGGCCATCAGTTGCTTCTCGTTCGAACAACACAGACCAAGATGTTCAAATTGGTGGTGTTGTGTGCTTTCCTCGCCGCGGTTGTGGCTGAGCCTAGTGCTACTTTCGTCGCGCCTTTGGCATACTCTGCCAACTTCATTGCACCAGCTACAACTACTATCACCAACCAGGCCAGCAGCGTCATCCATCCCTTACCAAACCAGATTTACTCCCGATTCTATCAGATACCTTACTCCCCAGTGGCTCATTTCATCAAGAAACGATCACCTGGATTCCTAAACACCTTCATCGCACCATCTTCATATATTGCCCATACACCATTGGCAACTACCTACGCTGCTGCTCCACTGGCTACTACTTATGCTGGAGCTCATTTGGCGACAACCTACTCTGCGCCGATCTACACTACAGCCGCGCACTTAATAAAGAAGAGATCTGCTCCATTGATTGTACCTAGCACATACATTGCGCCATCTTACTCTACTCCTTTGGTGACATCAACATACACAGCCGCTGCACCTATTCTGTCGACGCCATACTTCACAAGCGCGCCTTTTGCCTACACGCACTTAATCAAGAAACGTTCAGCACCATTGTTATTGACAAGCTACGCGGCACCAGCGGCCTATTCCCACCAGTCCAGAATAGACGTCAAGAGCTCTCCTGCTGCGATTACATCTTTTGCTTATTCTGCTCCACTTTCATACGCTAGTCCAGTCGCCTTCTCACATGTTTTCTAAAAATATTTTTTTAGCTTAAATGACTGCAGAAACATAGTTTTCTTTAACGAATTGATGCAATATATGTCGTGATTTTTTACCGATACAACTTTTTTTACACTGTAAATAAAATTATCCGAATAAAATAGTCTATTTTTTTAGTATGTTTTCAAATATATTATAAGTCTTAGATATATTTTGGTTTAATAATTTTATAACTGTTGATCCATAAAATTATTGTTGCTAGGCGCACTTTATACTGCAGGAGAAATTAGTAATTTTAATGAAGCCTATTTCATGTATACAATCGGAAATAAATTTATAAAAAAATAGATCGAACAATTATACCATGAGTATTTACAGATAACGGAGATTGAGCACTTTTACCTAGAAATCTAACATTACATATGATCGATGAAATATCTAACATTTAGAGTTCTATTATTTAAAATTAATATTCTATTTAAATATTATTTTTTATTATAAAATTGAATTTAGTTTTATGCGAGGACATAAACATAAGAATTGCCATAATGTTTAAATCGACATGTTATTATTATCTATACAATCACTATATTAAATAAAGACTTTTTAAATAAAACGCAATCATTCTCGAATAAATTTAATTAATATAATATACAATAATCAAAAAAAATCAAATGAGTTTAAAGATAAAATGTTAAATTTTAATAACTGTGCTTGTAATGAAATTGAAATATGCGAATAAACATTATGAACTAACTATTAAATTAAACCACAACAGGTTGAGTAGGTAAAGCCATGTCCACAATTTCAGTGCTTCCTTCATATATATTATTATTTTGTATAATATTTTCAACAACATTTGTTAATTGGTTTTCGGTTGCATCTTCACTTTGAATAACTATTGGGTGCTCCAGCGCTCGTGCGAGTGGCAGATTATGAAAGAATGTTAAGGCTATAGGTGCGAGTACTGTATCTCTTCTTACTTGGGTCAGTACTGTATCACTCTTCTTCTCATCTTTTGGATACGTTGCGTATATAGCTGGGCTGTATACCAAAGGAGTTGCTATAATTTGCGGGATATTCTTTATGTCTACCCGTGATTGATGTGACACTGAACTTGGCGCTGCGTATATCACTGGTAAAAGTTGGCAATTAAATTCAAATAACAAACACAAAAATAATATAGGCCTAAACATTTTGAATCCAAATTTATCATTGATACAATAACGTCGTGAATGGAGATTTTATAGAAAAATAACGGTAGTTGTGTGTCAATTGCATTCTGAATGAATTCAAGTTCGTGGCCGATGAACAAACAGGTTACTGCATCACAGTGGGGCGATGGCCGGATTCAGATGCACGCTTAATTTATCTTGTTTTATTACATGCATACGTAATATAGTAAGGAACCTTTACACTAAGCTCTCATAAGTTATGATGAATATAAAAGTGGTTAATTTGTTTATACTCTTTCATCAAAATATTAATTTATTTCTAAAAATAATGAACAGTTTCTAGCGATCTGTAGACGAAAGACAAGAAAGGAAAAAAAAAAGATCCTTATAATTTCGCCATGTCTATCTACATGCTTCAGACATTGTACAGTCTAGATAATAACAAAAAAATATAACCACTAAGGGCAGGCCTTTTTAGATGTAAGTGGGGAATGAACATGTTATGACTTATGACATTGTATCGTGATGTTTGAAAATTTTAGGTAATATGACTTTTTACACTATCTAATTATTTACAATAATTTATGCTAATTTGCATTTCTAGGGGTGCAATTATTTTGATTTCTTCCCTATCAGAATATTCTTTACAAATGTATATACTAAAAAAAAAAAATTCATAACTAGATTTCGTTAAACTGTGGTTTAGCTCTACACTTTATAATATTTTTTTTACTAAAAATCTGTGAAAATCCAAAGACAATTCGTATAGAAAATCGAAGCCAGAGCCGGCAATCACACGCCTCTATATTAATAAATTTTAACAATCATATAAATCTAACGAAATCCGACAATTCCGTTTTTTTCCAGATGCTCAATAGCGTAACGAATCTATTGTTTGATTTTGAAATCCTGTCACTTTGAGTCTCAATATATAGTATAAGAACGTCTAATTTTTTACAAAAAGTATTAGTTTTCATTTATAGTTAGTCTTAGTTGCTTAAGAAACTAAAAGTCTAAGCCAAGACGTATCGTGTGTTGTGTTTGAATACTTGCATAGCTCTCTGCAAGGGGAGTGCAGTAGAGCCACTAATCGTGCCACCTATGTACGTAGTATCAGCACCTATTCTAAGTTCTTTCGGCCAAGGGCATTCTCCCTTTGTTTTTGGACATGAATATATTGAAAAAGCTTTAGGACATAATATTCACAAAAGATCACCAAATTTGATTCCAGAAGACAGAATTGGAAATACTAGCTCTGTGGAGAACGTTGGACACGTTGGCCATTTGGGTAGCATCGTCCCTTTAGCCACTATTGTACAAGCAGCTGCTATTACCCCTGTTTCTCATCAGGCCCGAGTCCATATACATTCATTGCCAGTGGTTGTACCTATCGTACCTCTGATTAAACAGCTTGCACCAATACATAAACCAGCACAAAAACCTTTACCCTACCTTACCTTAGGACATCAAGGATCTGGATAAAATGCATTTATTAACTAAAAAAATAATTAGCTATGTATGATAATTTTTTTGAACGTAATTGCAATTTTTAAATAAATATATAAAGAATTAAGAAGCATTTTTTTATTTAATTTACTATCTAATTCTTTATAATACGTACATATACATATTATATACCTAATATTATATTGAAGTTATAACGTTGCTTGAATTTCTGTCGATAAAATGTTGATTAAAATATTTCTTACCTTTTTTTAATTCAATAAGTTTGGCATAAATATATAATTTTAGGTAAGAACATTAGGTAATGTTGTAAGTACATTAGGTATTAAAAAAAACTATTTTCAGTTTGATATAATATTTTAAAATATTTATAGGTATTTTTAAAGTACACAAATCAAACTGAGGGGAATAACTTTGATTTTCATTTATCGAATTTTATCAATATTTAATATCAATCAAATTTTTATTATATATAATTTATCCCTCTATTTATAAAAATCAATGCATGTTGTGATTACCTTTAAAAAGAAATACAATTATACTGTGATCAATTTATTATGTAAATTATTATCTTTGTATTACTGTTGTCATTTCTGTTGGTAATCCTAATAAATAAATAAATAAATAAATTTCATAGAACAGTATTTTTTTGGAAAATTTTAAGTAAAAAAAGTTCGTTTTCATTTAACAAAGTTCATTTATTTTGGCTGTATTGATCTATTACATATAAACGTTACATGGGTCGAATATTGTCGGTTGAACATTAATAATTTACCTTGAGTGTGCTGGGTAGGTCTTGGGAACTACGGGAGAGTAACCATAGGTAGATTTCAATGGAGCATTAGAAGCTGTGACGTAAGGACCTTGGTAGACAGGTGTAAGCACCGAGCTGTAAGTTACAGGTGTGACTGAGCGCTTTGCAAGATGGTGAACATCTGAAAGTGCCTTAGCTTGGTAGTGAGCAACACGAGCAGCTACAACCTCAGGAGTATCCAAAGGCACGCCGTTGACACCGTCGAGGACCACAGCAGGGGAGTTAGATGCTTGGGAGAAGGCTACGCTGGGATAGACGGCAGATACGACTGGTGAGTAAGTAGCACCGTAGACGGCAGGTAGAACTTGGGAGCCATGGACGACGCTGTTGCTGTATTGAGAAACCGAGCTTACAGCTGGCACGGAGCTGTAGCTTACGATAGGCACCGCACCGTATGCTAATGGGACTACCACGCTAGGTTTGGCGGCAGCCAAGACGAGTACGGAGCAAAAACACACAAACTTCAGCATTTTGATCTTGGTTAGATGATTGATCGATGAACAAAATCGACTGATGCTTCATACAGTGTTCCTAATCTTTATATAGTTAGATCCAAAATTAATTAGCTAAAAAAGGGTACCAAATCACCTTCAAACGTATTGAGTCGTTGTCAACTTGTTATAGTTTTTACAGTTAAATAGATACGCAGCTTTTTTTGGCGGAAGTCTGTGATCATTTGCAAATATCAAGGCACACTTGTAATCTATTTTAGAGTATCTAATTCTCATATCAGTATTAACATTCATTCATAGGTAAGTACAAACCATAGTGAATAAATTCTTTAAAAATATTTTTAGACTACACGTAGATTCTCAAAAAAGTTAAGTATGTTAAAAGTATTTTTAATACCTAAGTAGAAAATAAAATGTTTTTATCTATATAAATAAAAATGAATGTTAATAGAGAATTAGACTAATTAGCCTCATTTTTTTTGCAAATATTCGAATTCCGAAGTCCGGGGTATTCTGAAAAAAAAATCTGAAGTCCGTGGTAGGTTCTTATGAAGAGAAAAATTAAAAAAAAATCACGGAAAAACGTAAAAATCAAATTTTTCTTTTTTCTTATTAATACACTAGCGGCTCTCACTCGCTTCGATCGGGTTCACCTCTAGAAAAACACTAATAGAGATCTATTAGTTCCCACGGGAAACGGAAAAATGAACGGTTGTTCATTTTTCCGTGATGAAAAGTAACCTGTTGTTTAACCGGCAATATAAGGTACCAGAATATTATTTTACTAAATTAGGTGCATAAGTTGCTGTGTACTAAGCTGTATAAAGATAAGCTGTATAAGATACTATACTTTTTAACTATTTCACGGGAACTCTTTAATTTTCTGGGATAAAAAGTATCTAAGATATTGACCGGGGATATAAGGTACCACTATGCATTTTATTTAAATCGGTCCAACAGTTTCGGAGATTAGCCCGTACAAACACACAAACAGACAAACTGACAAACAGACATACAGGCAAACAGACAAAACTTTTAATAACTATTGTTTTGGGGTCTATATTGTGTACGTAATACGTTACAAACAAACGAAAACAGATCTATCCCACAGAAACCGTTCATTTTTCTGGGATGAAAGTAAGCTGTTGTTTGACCGGCAATATAGGGTATCAGCATGCCAAATTTTACTAAATTAGGTGCTTAAGTTGTTGTGTACTAAGCTGTATAAGTTACTATAGTTTCTTAGCTATCCCACGGGAACTCTTTAATTTTCCGGAATGAAAAGTATCTTACATATTGTCCGTGGATATAAGGTACGACCATGCAAAATTTCATTTAAATCGGTCCTATAGTTTCGGAGATTAGCCCGTACAAACAGACAGAAAAAAAAATTGAAAAAAATCTGGATTTCTTCTATTTTTTACATTTTTCCGGGATAAAAAGTAATCTATTTGTTATTCTGATATATGACCTATATTATTGTAAAGTTTCATCAAAATCCAATTAGTAGTTTTTGTGTACTAAGCTGTATAAGTTACTGTAGTTTTTTGACTGTCCCACGGGAACCCTTTAATGTTCCGGGACGAAAAGTAGCCAATTTGTTATTGTCATGTATGAACCATATTATTGTAAAGTTTTATTAAAATCCAGTCAGTAGTTTTTGTGTAGTAAGCTGTATAAGTTATTATAGTTTTTTAACTATCCCATTGGAACTATTTAATTTTCCGGGATGAAAAGTATGTCAGATGTTGCCCGAGGATATAAGGTACCACCATGCAAAATTTCATTTAAATCGGTCCAATAGATTCGGAGATTAGCCCGTACAAACAGACAAACAGACAGAGAAACAAAAAAATTGAAAAAAATCTGGATTTCTCTTATTTGTCTTGTTACATCCCCCTGACTTTTTACTTATTTCGGAGATTATAATATCGTTCCTACGGAAAAACAAGTTATATCTATTCCACGCTAACCGCCTAAGGACGAACCTGAGCGAAGCGAGGGTGTGTCGCTATTAGTACCTATTAATAAAATTGAAGTTATTATAATGGTAAAGTTTTATATTAAGCTTAAAAGCAATTAATTATAAATAATTATAACAGCAATAAAGGTTTATTTATTAATTAATTATTAACCCATATCGATACTAATATTATAATTGTGAAAATGTGTTTATTTGTTTAATTGTCCTTTTTTCTGGTCAAAACAAAATGACGGATTGGCGTGATTTTTTGTGTAGAGATAGTTGGAGGGCTGGAGAGTGACAATAGGCTACTTTTTACCGCGGGAGATTATCTCATTGCCACGGGAAAACACGCTATAATGCAAACCAAAAAAAATATTATCAAAATTACTTTAAACTTGGTATTAATGCTCTTCAATATAATTTAACAAATGCGTGTATTAACATTTTTCGAAATTCATCCCATAAGAGGATAAAATAGTGGATGAAAGTTTGTGTGAAACCTACCCTTCTAGAGTTTTTTTTGTAGTTTTAGCGCGAGTGAAGCCGCGGGCGGGTTCTGCTACTTAAATATACATAAGAGATTCACCTGTGTAGATAAACAAAAAAAAAGTCTAAAAATAATGTATTTTTATAAAAGAGGTAAATTTCCCGACAAGCTTTTATGTTATACTAGCAGTGCCCGCGGCAGTGCCCGCGGCTTTGCCCGCGGCTTTGCCCGCGTTCAAACTGCAAAAAAATAATCTCATTTTCATTTTCTCATTAACTCAAGAATTTATGTTATATCTAATAATTATTTGATTACTGTTCAAATTTAAATGTTTGAGTATGATTTTGAGTCATGCATTGAGGGTTCCGTTCCGCCGAATATAAAGCTTACCGACTATAGATATAGAAAACAAATTTAATTTTAGCGATCGAAAGTCAAAATATACAGTATTTTAAAAGATATTCCGTTGAATATCTTTTAAATATATTCTGTAATTAATTTTAGTTTAAAGTATTTAGCAAGCTCCACTACTTCTATTTTTTGCACATTTTTCTACCCTATCTTTCTAAAGTTAGAGAAAAACAGTACACTGTACACTGACACAACTCGCATACAACGTTTACGATTTTAGAATTAAAAAAAAAATAACTTTGTTATTATTGGTCTTATTTGACTAATATACTAACAGGATAACATTGTTATTTTTAAAGACCGAATTTTATGTACACTTTTTTTAATGTGTAACATTTACTTAATATGTGATCACTAAGATCCACTTAGGCCACACTGAAAAATCCCGAACAGGAAGTTAGAATTTAATTTAGAACTTGTTTGTATACCACATTGTTGCATGTACTGTCTGGTTCTGGGTTCTGCTAAAATATTCACGTGAAAAACAATCCTCTCTTAAGTATACGCCTGATACTTATAACGACTGGTCCTGATTTTTATTAATGGTTTTTGTAAAGAAAGCCCAATAAGGATGAGTTACATAAGATTAAATTCAAAGATATAGTCAGAGGTTATCATTGGCATTCAAAGTATGTGTATGTGTAAGTATGAAGAAATAGCTACTATGTTTTATGGATTACATATACTTGCTTATACACATTATGGTGGACCAAAACCACCCATTTCTATCCTCTTAGTGGCTGAATTTCGAAATATTCTAATACATACTTTTATTTTATTGTATTTAAGAGTTTTAATACCAAGTTTCAAGTAATTCTGATCATAAACATTTTTTCCCACATATAAATCTATCTATCTATACTTATTATAAAAATAAGTCCCCCGGCCGCGTCTTTCTGTCCTCCTGTCTGTCCTCCTGTCTGTCCTCCTGTCTGTCTGAACGCGATAAACTCGAAAACTACTGAACGGATTTTTATACGGTTTTCAACAATAGAAAGAGTAATTCTTGAGGAAGGTTTAGGTATATAATTTATTATGCTTTTATGTAAATTAGCTGAAATACGGCGACAAATGTTGAAGAGGTCGCAAAAAATCTCGCCAAATGGGAACTTTCCACGCGAACGCCGCGTAAACTAGCAAAGATACAGTTAAGTAATGTACTAGAGAATTCAAAATCTATAAAAATGCTACAAAAAAGTCCGCGATAGCATATCTCTATCTCTTACGGTTGACTTACAATAACCACTTTTATGTTAACATTTTTAATTAAAAACATTACGTTATTTTCAAAGTTATTTTCTTTAGTTCGGTATTAATCCTTATCCAAATGAATATTTTAGTTAGCTTAGTCATTTAATGCAGATTAAAATTGCTCTTTACACTAAATCAATCAGATGAATAGTTTTTGAGATATCGTTGTTAGAAGTAATTAGTAGCGAAACATTTTTAATGCTTGGCGAGCATTGAGATGCCTACGGCGAGTCCATCCCCTCTGCCCCGCATCGCTCGACCGCCTGCTCAAGCTATATAAACCGGGCGATGTAGCGCGCGATCCTAGGATACTTTTTACCGCGGGAAAATATCTTATTTCTGAGGAAAAATACAAAAACTGCAATGTAAGAGTATACTAATATGTAACACCTAAGAATTTAGTTTTTGGTCATCTGAACGCGGGCGGAGCCGCGGGCAATGCTAGTATAATATATTTTTTAATGCTATTACGGGATGAATTTAGATAAATTGTGTAATGTAATAAATTGATGAGTTTGATTGAATTTAAATAAAAACCTATTTTTAAAAATGATTTTTTTTACAATTATTTTATTTATTAGATACTTCACCAAATAGGGATGCTATGCGAATAAATGCAAATATTTAAAACTAGCAGAACCTGCGACTTCGCTCGCGCTAAAACTACAAAAAATCTCTAAAAATATAGTTTCATACAAACTTCCATCCTCTATTTTATCTCCTTATAGGATGAATTTCGAAAAATGCTAAAACACGTATTTATTTAATTTTATTAAAGCAATATATAATATAATACCAAGTTTCAAGTAATTCTGATCATAAATACTTTTTTGGGTTATATTATAACGTTTTTTTCCCATGGGAAAGAGATAATTTCTCACGGTAAAAAGTAGCCTATCTCCATACAAAAAATACGCCAATCCGCCGAGCCGTTCCGACGTGAAAGAAAAACAAGAAACAAACTTTCACATTTATAAAATTAGTATGGATATTATTGTAAAGTTTCATCAAAATCTAATCAGTAGTTTTTGTGTACTAAGCTGTATAAGTTATTATAGTTTTTTAACTATCCCACAGGAACTCTTGAATTTTCCAGGGTGACAAGTATCTAAGATGGTGCCCGGGGATATAAGGTACCACCATGCAAAATTTCATCTAAATCGGTCCAATAGATTCGGAGATTAGCCCGTACAAACAAACAAACAGATAGAGAAACAAAAAAATTGAAAAAAATCTGGATTTGTTCTATTTGTCTTCTTACCCCCTGACTCGGTTTTTAGCATTTTTTCTATGTACAAACATGCGACCTCTACAGTTTTATTATATGTATAGATGTTTAATATTATGGCCGGTCGCAAAACTTTTGCCAAATCCTATCAGCAGTACAGAAGATGTACTGCGCCGACCACAAGTGATTGGGAAATGGGCGGGGAGAAGAAGAGGAAGATACTTTTGGTTTCGGAGCGTTTTGAAAACTATTTATACTAACTTAAAATTAAATTAAGAAAAAAAAATAAAACTAAATGTGAGACATGTAGCCGATTTGAGGCTCCTTTAATGTCTAAATACATACTCGGCCGGCGGAAGCCGGGTGGGCCGACCAGACGCTGAGTTTGCGTCTCTCTTATTCTAAGTAAATCTTAATCTAGAGCGGATGGACGAGGTGTAACCACTAGATGTTTAATATTATAAATATTTAGCAAAGTTTTTAGCAATAGCAGTTGTGCACATACATACGTATGTATAATATTTAAAGATTTTGTATTGATAACCCGTATATAAAAATCAATGCATTCCCTTGTTTATGTTTCAGTCTAGGTCACACGTGGTCTCCAAAACAATACCTAGGAGGACTTGCGCGTGTATACATATAATGAGTTTATACTGGTATTGAAACGATCTTTATGGAAATATGCAGTTCTTAGGGTTTACTTTTATGAAGCTTTTACTAAATTTTCATATTACTAACTGAAAAATTTACTGTAATTTATTTAAACCTAAATTAAGCCAATAAATTTTATTACGTGGTAATGGGACGAACTCGGCCAAAGTATGAACTCTTTAAGTGTACCCTGATCGAAGCAGAAAACAAGAATTTGTTCAAACACAAAGCCATCTATCTATATTTGGTGAATGTTACGTGGTGTATATCATTTAAATACCGTTTTACATTACATTTAGGATAATGATATAAAAACTAACCGAACTTGCGGCCTCGCCCGCACTAACACTACAGGAAAATCCCTTTGTCTTTTACCTTACTAATAATTTGATGGCTGTAACGATTTTCAAATGTGTATGATTTTGACTCGCGCATCGAGGGTTCTTTAGCGGCGAAAATTGTGTTGTTTTTACTAACAAATTTATACCCATATAACATTTTTACGTTTTCACAATACGTACTTTATTATTTGCAAAAATAAGTTCGCGTTTCATATTATTTCTTAAATGTATTTTTGTGGGTATGACATCTTCCTCAATTTTGAATCTCTATTATATATTTTTTGTAGACCATGTTGCCTACACCTCAAGAGTGCTCCCAAAAAATAACACATACCTTCCTTTAAGGTGCAATACTTAATTTTAAGTGATATTGACGCCCCTGTTATTTTTTTATTACAATAGTTTTGGTTTCAAATCTATTATTTTTAATAATATAAATAAATTATAATATAAAAATTTAATGCACAAGTAATAATGTTATTCATTGTTGGTTTTTCTATTAAATTCAAATAAAATATGAGTATGAAGTACGTTATTATATACGTTATTACGTTATTATTGATTGTTACTATGACAGCTGTTGTCTATGTTTATATCGAGTAATTAGGACCAAATTTACTCTGGCTGCCAACTTAATAAATAAATGTACTCGTTTGTTTATATATGTAAAAAAATCAGATTTGAAAATACATTATATTTTTTGGGTGATTTCACTTGTAAAGTGGTTTTTAAGCTCTATTTTATTATATTTTATTATGAGCTTTTAGTGACAGTAAAATATGATGTGATATAATAAAGGATATTTTTATAATGAAGTTACAATCTTTTATGCAATAGCTTATATAAAATAAATTTTCCATGATTTCAAAAAAAAAACAACATATATTTGAAGTGTTATTTTATTTTGTATTAAAATTAGAATAAGTCGTTTACTATAATTAAACTGAGAAATTACTTTCTCATTTTAATGATGACGCTTAGTAAAGACGAAAACCGTAGGTAGGGTAGAGTGGCCCTGACACGGACACTTGACCCACGTGGGCTGCTAAAGGACTGGAGAGGAATGGGGATGTTGTGTATGTAGATACCACAGGTCCAGTTGCTACGACTCCAACTGAACGTTTTTGGATTTTGTGTGACTCTTCAAGTGCTTTAGCTTCTAGGTGAGCGGCACGGGCGGCGGCGACTTCAGGGGTATCAGTAGGGGCTACTGGTAATTCGGCACTTTCAGCAGCGGGTTGAACGGCAGCAGAAATTTCAGGAACGACAGGAGAGACATAAGAAGCGAATCCGGCTAATGGTGCAGTATAGGCTAGAGGAGCGGTAAAAGTTGCGCCGTATGCTATAGGATTAGCAAGAGATGCACCGTATGCTACAGGAGTGGCTAGAGATGCACCATATACCACAGGAGCGGAAATCGGTGCACTGTAGGTTGCAGGGGCAACAGCAACAGTGCTGACAACGGCGGGAGATGATTTAATGTCAACGCGAGATTGGGATGACACTGCAGCTGGAGCAGTAATGAGCGGAGCAGAATAAACGGCGGGTGCTGCGTACGCTGCGGGGGCAGCCACGATAGCTTGGTCGGTGATAACAGAACGGCTTAAAGGAGCTACAACCTCAGTGGCGACCACAGCAGGAGAAGACTTGATGTCTACGCGTGATTGGTGAGATACGGCTGCTGGGGCCACTGCTATAGCGGGAGCAGCATTGCTGACTATGTCCGGCTGGAGACTGCTGGGCTTAGCGGCGGCCAGCGCCATCACAGAAAATAACACCACCAGCGAGTTCATCGTGGTCTGTGTTAGTTCAGATGAGAACGACTAAAGAATGTAAACTGATGCACTTTTTCGGACGACTCACGTATTTATAGCCTAGTCCCAAATGTATCACAAGTCAAGTTCAACGCGTACGCTTACTCATCGTGAGAAGTAGTATGTATACATTGTAGCCGTAAGGCATTTCTTAAAAGCCGGCTTTATAATTTATCACTTACATGTGTATTGTATATGAATAATTACCTGAAAGTTTCGAACTAATTTCCTATGTGAATATTATTGAAAAATATATTTTTCTATTATATAGCCTTAGGATATAATTCAATGAGGTGTAAATATTTTTATACAATAGAAAATGAAACAAAATAATATTAATAACTAGTTTATGATGATAACACTGTGTGTTAATCCAAAGTACAGCTATCTTTAAATCTCAAGACACTAACAGAGTATATTGGCTAAGTAATTAAAGCCTACCTATTAAATACACTAATCAAATATTTTCGAAATCGGTGCCAGCCCATACAAAGCAAAGCACACCGACTTCGAAAATATTTGATTAGGTATGTATAGTAAATGAAAACTACCAATCAGTTATTTTTTACTTTTTAGTGCTTTTGTTTGAAGTCGGTTTTTATTTTTTTGTTATTAATATAACATCATTAAAATGTAAAAAATTACAAATACAAGCATTTTCAGTTAGAGTTATCTTCCAATACTTGTTGTAAACAATTAAGTACTTTACTTGTAGGATGCTTATTAAATCAAGTTTCAAGAACATTAATAAATATCAGAAAATGTCGAACAGGTAGACTTAATAAGTAATTTAAGTTGCCGAGTCGTTAAATGTATGTATATTATTTCTTTTTGTACTGCTCTATAAAACGAAATGTTAAGGTTTGCATTGTGCGACCTTGAGCGAGCTTTCGCTCCTTGCCGGACAACTGGTCGAGTTTCTATTCTAGCTTAATATTGAGTTGACGCAACATTTTATACAATAATATTAATAAATTCTTTAATATAATTAATAAAGAGATTATTTTCATTGTTGACATATTGATATTTACGTGCCGATATAGAGACAAATTTCGATCAAGGCGTGATCGTAAGATTAAAAAAAATATTTTTAGGTTTATAATACTTTTACATGAGAAAAAGACAAACCTGTTTTAGGTTATTGTTTTGTTTAATTTCCTACAACGATTTCGTAATAGGAGCAAGGATCTTTTAGATTATTTGGGATTCTTAAAGGATTTAACAAAAATAATAATAATAATCGTATTTCACAAGAATTAACAGCTCTTTGTATATTTGTAACAGCTACAGCAATGGGTAAAATTTATGCCTTATGGTATGACAAATACGTACTCCTTGTATGGATATTGCTTTAACCATTGTTTACTATGTCATTAATACTCAACAGACGGAGGCAAAAAAATTTACTGTAGGCTTTAAATTACCTTCTTTATAGGTAAAAAAATCCCATAATCTTATGCGCTTCGACGCTTGAAGGCGTAAATTTATTCTTTCAAACTTACTTTATTTAATTTGAAGTTAATCATATAAGAAGAAGAAAAGAAAATACATAAATAAAAAATTTATTAAACTTTACGTCCAAATAAAATTTTGCGAGCAGCTTACTCTAATAATTAAATAAGATTGACTGTTGCGTATCTTGACTGAGGCCGAGATGGTGTTCGACTCGGTCCTTGTTGTTAGTCGGTTACCAACCGTGGGCTAAGGGCGCGGCCAGTACGGGACCGTGGGCGGCAACAATCGGTGCGTGAGCCGCAACAGCCACAGCAGGAGTAGCAATCTATATAAAGCATTAAATAGCTTAAAAAAATAACATAAATATTTTGTCTAATGACTGCACAAGTTTAAATAAGAATCATTACATTTTTTAGTATTTTCTATGACTTAGACATGTACTCGTATATATCACTTAGCTGCTGATGTATATTTTTTTTAATAAATTAAGCTTAAGTTATAGAACGCCTAGTGTATATAAGAAATGTCTGTTTTTGGTTAACTAGATTGATTACAGTATCTATATTTACCCTGACAGTGTTAGCGTATGAAGTGGCTACAGGGACGGCCTGCTTTATGATGGGAGCGCTGACGATGGGTGCGCTGACCACGGCCGGTGCACCGACGAGGCCATGGCCCCAGGGAGAAGCAAGAGGTGCGACCAAACCAGGAGCTGCAGCAACAACGGCCAAGAGGGTGGTGAAGACGACCTACGTAAATGTTAACGAACAATTCCTTATTTAAAGCCTTAAAGATACATATATAATGCTGAGTGTTGAAGTCAATGCTCATTAATATTAGTATAACTAGCGTAGTTGGAAGCTACAGATTCAGAGGTACAAAGTTTGAGTCCTGGGTCGGGATTTTCCAAGATTAGTTATTGAGGGAAGTTGGTGGTGTTACACCCCCGTGCCTCGGAGAGCACATAAAGTCGTTGGTCCTGTCCTTTTTTTCGCATTTTTCCACGCAAAATGTGGTCGCTAATTTCGCACGCCCGGGCATAAGCATCATAGCCAAGCGGCCAAGGCGCAAGATTGAAGACTTTTTTTTTGTATTTATTCAAGTTTTTAGTTTTTTTTTATCTAAAAAATACGATATAACAAAACAGAACTTCGAGCGAAGCTCGCTCGCTCAGGTACATATTATTAAGATTGTTAAAAAAGTGTCATATAATATGAATCGAATAATAACTAAGCAAGTATGGCATTTAATAAAATTTTGTCACACTATGTCCTTTATAGTGAATGCATTTAGATTATAATAGGTAACTAGATCAACGCGACATTTTTCAATTATGAAATTATGAAGTATGACTTGTTTTATTGAATGCTAGCCGTTATCTGTAGCGTGAAGTTCATTTAGTATTTAAATTTTTAAATGAAATATTATAATCGATGTATGTATTAGGTATATGATATATCCTGTAATCAGTTACCGACCTCCTACCCATCTACCCACCAGACCCATTTCTTGTGATATTTTCGTCTCAGTTGCATAAAACATAGTTATAATTTGTCCATTTTAATAATAGTTTCTTGACAACTCACGCCTATGAAGTTTCATATTGTTTAAGATAAAATTTCATACAAATAATATTGTACTTCATGGACGGGTACCGCTCCCTTATTGATATGCCACACATAACGATTACTACGATTGTGATACATATTACAAATAATCGGTAGAAATAAATGCTAATATGTAAATAAGGTATAATATGTTATTTAATCAGAAAGACAACAAAATTTTAAGGGTGAAACAGAGAAGAAAAAGAGAAAATAGACATACGAGTGACAGACTATGTCAAAATGGCGGCCGAACGGACGGTCGGTTGATGTTGCTAATTGACGTATATATAATTTTTACGATTATAATATTTATTTTCATATTAATAAATATGAAAATAAATATTATATTATATTTTTAACAAAAAATAATATTAAGCAATATCGATTATTACGTCCTTTAGGACATCACTATAACTTGTCAGTCGTCGAGCTGTCAAAAAACTATTAATAAAATGGACAAACTATTGCAGATATATATTAAATTAGTATACTCGTATTTGTCTGAAATTATTTTCGCTAAATTTTTTTTTTTATGCGTAACATATAATCCCTTCTTTTTAAAAAGTAATGACTTTAAAACAACAATAATTTTATCTTTGCATTTCCTTTGCATAGTCGTAAAAAAACAAAGTATGTATTGATTTGGGAAAAAATATGCTAAAGGTTATGAGCAGGTCGCTCAAGACTTAGACAAGAACATGGAGTCAGTGAGATAAGTGAAATCATTCGTAAGAAAAAGGGAAACCTTTGTTTTTGTACCATCTTAAAGGCAAAGTGGTGTAGGTTTATCGATCTAAATATAATATCACTTCCTTTTAAACAAGGTCGTCATGGACAATCACGACCCTGTCGCATGAGCAACTTATCAAATATGGCAATATTAAAACGATATTCTAAGCTCTAGACTAAACTTTAATAAGCATTTGTTGCAATATTATTTCAGTTCTAATACATTTTTCAAAATCATATATCTAGTATCTAATATAGTAGTATCTACAAAATTGGTTCGAACGCCTCGTAATATATTATTTTTAGACTGCATCCATTTCACACGACACGATTTCTGCTTTGCGTGGAGTGCGCAGGACAAAGAGTAACTTAAAATTAATCTATACTATAATAAGGCAGTAACTTAGAGAAATCTGTAACATTTTTACATGAAATATTTTTTAAAAACAATGACAACGTATTATGTACACAATATAGGCCCCAAAACAATATTTATTAAATTTTTCGTGTGTCTGTCTGTAAGTCTCTTTGTGTGTGCGCGTTTCACGCAAAAAGTAATGAACCGATTATAACAAAATTTGGTGAAGTGATAAATTATGACTCGGGTCAACATTTAGGTTATCTTTTACTTCAGGAAAATCTTTCTTTTCCACGGGAAAATATAATAACTGGTTTTATCGAGTCGTCCAAAGTCGTCTTAAAAACCTTCCGCTGGCTAAACCTTAAGGCATACATCAAAACAATGTAATAGAAACTTGTAGATCTTGAAAAAAAAACCAGCTTTATAACATATCATATATAAGGGGGTGAAAAGGGGGGTGGAAGATTGAATGGGGAATCAATCATTTCTCTAGTAAGGGATACAATTTTTTTTTATTGTATACATTGTACATATACATAGATAATCTATTCTATACTTACCGGTAAAACGTACTCAGGGACGAACCCTAGTGAAGCGAGGGTGAGTCGCTAGTAATACTTATAATAAATAAAAAATGATTTTTATTATTAATTTCCTTTTTATACTGCTAAAAAATTGAAATGAAAACTTCTTTAGCCACGTTGAGCAATTTTGATACGTACAAAACTTATGGATTCGCGTCACCGACATGCTACATGCGACATGACGTGTCCACTCAGCCTGGCGAAGACTAGCGACGCGCTGCGTCATATTTTGATTAAATAAATTAAGTACTTATATCAAAATGTAAATAATTATTGCTCGGAGTGACAATGGATGTGAAAACCAAACTGTGAAATTTTAATTATTCATACTATAATTTAAAAAAAACACAAGTTATAAGTTTTCACTTCTGTCAGCAGTCCCCCATGAATGCCTATTTTAATTTTTAATTCATAATAGGAATATTGCCTACGACAATAAAAAAACATTGTTAGAGCAGAGTCCTTGCTATAATTCCACACGGATATGACTTGTAATTATTATTATATATATAATTAAATAAAAATGTAGTTTAATGTAAATAGAGAGAATAATGTAAATATTGAACAAACTAACCAACAACTAAAAATTTCAATTTCACTTATTTCTTCACAGAAAGAAACAACAATTTCATTATAAATTGCAAACAATAAACATGATTATAACAACTGAAATACTGATTAAACTATTAAAGCACTTTAAATGAATACCATGTCTTTATTTAAAGTATATAACTACATACACGTATACTATTAAAATAACTGTAAGAGCTGCATGAATGATATATTGATTATTATAAGACCAATATATCAGTTTTCCTTTCTATAATTATTATCGAAATTTAATGGACTATATATTCAAACGAATTAAATAAAAAGAATAATCTTAATATTCTAAATAGAATCGGCGCTCACAAAAAGTATCTATTTACGTGGTACACGTTGTTTAAAAAAGTATAACTTTTTGTACCGCCCCGTGACGGCCTCGGTAGGTCGTTGCCGCAGTGAGAATGTCAAGTTCAACACCAACACGGTAAAAACTCGGACCAATCTCACAAAAACTGCACGGTCACTTTCACCGAGGAAGACACTAAACGTTAATATTATTTATGTTTGTTGGATATATTTAAAAAAAATGCTTTAAAAAAAAGCTCTACAAATGTGACATTTAAATGTAAATACGACTAGGTAGATAAATTAATATAAAATTAAGATTTAATTTAGTCTAAGTTCACGTTTTGATTATAAGAATCATGTTAAATTAATATTATGAAAGTATGGAAAGTATTATTTTTTTATATGTTAGGACAAACACACAGCACTGTCTAATTCCATGGTAAGGTACGAGACCTGTGTTATTGATACCAGGTAGTAGTTAAACTACACCGTATAACTTTAAATACATACATATTATAAATATAAACACCCATGACTGGAGTACAAACATTTGTGCTCATCACACAAATGAATGCCCCCAACGGTACTCGAACCCGCAACCGCTGGCACAGCAAGTAGGGTCACAACATACTGAGCAAAACGTGTCGTCAATTGATTCAAATTTACTTATATTATTAAAATATATATATATAAAATTTCTTACCAGCTTGTACATTTTGATGAAGGGTAAGTTACAGGATTGTTAGATACGATAGAGGGTGTTGATACGAATGTGTTTAGGGTCTAGCCCTACGGAGCTTTTATATAGTACTTTAAGACATAGCTTGGTCAAATCTGTCCAATCCAAACGCCAGCTGGGCTTAGGTCATCTAAATCAGTTACAATCTGATATGTTTGTACAGTCAGAAGCCATTATTACATTAAATTTTTAATATTTTATTCATTTTTTTATTTAAAAAAATAGGTACGTAATAAAATGTCTTTCTTTCCATTAATAAAGTATTGTTTAAATCAATTAACGGGAAAATATTTAATTAAAAGTAAAATTTTCAATTTCAAAAATGCAACCCTACAATAAATATTAATACTCGTATTATGTTAATCCCAAGATACATTTTTAAATTTAAATTTTCACGAGAAATGAATCTACATTTTGAATTTGAAATAAAAGGGTCAAATAATATTAAAATATAGTTTTACGCTTTTTTTAATGAATATAATGCTATAAATTCGTGTTTTACCCATAATAGGTTATGAAACTCCACCTAGCATTGGTAGTAGAGTTCGTTTCACAATATTTAGTATTTACCTGCGCCTTTCAAAATAATTTGGATAGTGAATTGTAACAGTTATTAGTTTCCTGCATAAGTAATAAAATACAGTGCGATTTTTAAGGCATTTTCTGCCTCGCACAACCACCCTGTGGAACCAGCTATCGCCGGCGGTCTTTCCGAACCGCTACGACCTGGCCATCTTCAAGAAGAGAGCGTATACTTTCCTTAAAGGCCGGCAACGCATCTGCAAGCCCTGCGGTGTCGCAGATGTCCATGGGCGGCGGTGATCACTTTCCATCAGGTGAGCCTCCTGCCCGTTTGCCCCCTTAGTCCCATAAAAAAAAAAAAAAATATTTGTTATAACATAAATGTAACAATGTCTACTTATTTCATCATTGTCATTCGAATGTGATCGTAAGCCAAGGTAATATTTAGAGTTTATTTTTTTTATTTTGTATAGTACGTAAGTTAATATTTTAGAGGGTGTTAGGATCAGTTTTGGTTAATTAATAATTACTATTATTTTACGCAACGTTTCACAATTTATTATTGTTTCTTTAGGAGATCTTTAAGTAACATTTTCAATTTGTAACATTAACAATATAAATTAAATATCATATTTGGACATATACTACATACCATAACAAGTGTATGAATTCAAATTAATAAAAAATAAATCAAAAAATGAACTAAAATAATATTAGTTATTAGTTAACCAAAACTGATCCTAACATCCTCTAAAACATTGACTTAAGAATATAACAGGATCTGACAAGAATCATAATTTGTTTAGTACAAGTTAATCTAGGATACAAGCTTTTAGTGACCTTATCATCTTTTTGGCCAGAAAAGCCAGTATTTTTTTTAATTTAATTTAACAATATTTTTTTTATACTGTTCAGAATTAGTGCTTGACTACTTTCCGCCTGATGGTAAGTGGTAACGCAGTCGTAGATGGTAAGTCGCACTAATTCAGTAGCCACATATTCACTCTTATTTAGTGACTTTAACAGTTTTTAGACGCGGTAAATAAACCATAAAAAGTAAAAACGCCTTACACTACGCATGACAAACCCATAATCTACACCGTAGACCAGTATGGCTGATTTTTCAATAATCAGTAAAATTATGTAAATTTATTTTCATTTTCCTTCATTTAGGGTATTTTTTAAAACCATAATATAGGTTTTTGTAAGCTACTTTTTATCTTTTATTAACACAAACAATAAAAATTGATGCATATAATGCCATCTATTGACACATTTTTGAACTAATTTTTCTTTGATCCTGATGACACCTTATGTATGGGTGAATAATTCCTGGACGTAATTACCTGTACGTGTACGCTAGTGTGTTGCACACTGCGGCATGTTATAATTATAATTCATTATTATTTGAATTTAATGTTGTTATTTTTTTTTACTTTTAACACCTTCAGGTAAATTTCTAAGAATTTAATTAAATTTCTAAGAAATCTATTGTTAACTGTAACCGCGCCGGCGTGTCCGCCATCGTTCGCCATTTTCAAGATATATAGAGATTTACAAAGTTGTAGATTACCTATAATATTTTAACAGAATTAAGTCAAAGAAATACTCGCAAAAGTTTGATAGATTTTATTAAAATATTGTTAGTTCTCTTGCTAACAGTACTTGAAATACTTGGTTGTTAGCTGAACTTATTTTTAATTCCAGACATTCTAAGCGCACAACAACTACAACAAGTAAGAATAGTTTTGATATTTAGTTTTCTAAATGTGATTCGAAATTTAATCATATAATCACTATAATTGAATAAAATTATTTACTGAACATAAATAAGGCTTCCACCAGTTCAATGCCATCAACGAAGAATACACAGAAATGAAAAGGATTATTAAATAAATTCAGGTAGACTATAAACATCACATTACCAATTACATTATTCGGCTATTACATCATTCTCACAAGTTATTATTTATTAAAATTATAATTTTCATATCTCGTTATTTACTATGAAATCATTTAAAATTAATATTCTACAACTACGTGTGTTTTAAACTTGATGAATTTTGTCTTTTTACTATTTTATTTATAAACTAGCGCCTAACCTTCGCTTCGCTTGGATTCATGCGTCCGTTAGCTAAGGTAAGGGTACGTTTTGAATAGATAAAAATAGTTATTGTGAGCGTACCTTAGGAGGTAGACCCTGCTATCACGAACTTTTCTATGCCTTTTATGACCTATAATTTTCTAGTACATTGTTTGCATATATCTAGTAAGGTTTAGCCAGCGTTAGCAATGTAGACGCCCAAAAATATGTTTCATACGACATAGTTACAAATCTTTGAAATTCGTGGCTTTTTTCTACTATACCATGCATATATTATACATATAAATCTTCCGGAACAAAATATCTACATGATAGTGGAAACCGTGTAAATATAAACATATACGTACTCTGTGGCGTAGTTTAGAAGAATTTTATATAGTCTACCTCAATGTGTCATCAACGTATTGCAGTCATGAACCACTTTTAGAATTTCTAAAATTCCACCGACCCCTGTCAAAGAATATTGTAGGGGAAAAAAACAAAAAAAAACACTTTTATTAATAATTTACTCACACTTAATTAAATACTATAAAACTATAAACTTTAGAATGTTAATTAGTTTTTAAAATACATGCGGGACAATAAATACATGAGGGACTGCATCTACACTGTAGGTGCAGTACCTCCACGCCTCGCGCTGCTCAACAATAACCGGCGAGAGTGATAGATGTAACAAACGATGAGTTAGTTAGTAGTAGATGAGTAGTAGAGACGGCACGTTTGGCTCAGTTTGTAGTGACCCTACTTGCTGTGCCCCGCTTCCCGCTGGGGGCATTCATTTGTGTGATGAGCACGAATGTTTGTATTCCAGTCATGGGTGTTTATATTTATAATATGTATGTATTTAAAGTTATATATGTGTAGTGTATCAACTATCTAGTATCCATAACACAAGTCTCGTAGCTTACCATGGAACTAGACGGTGCTGTGTGTTAATGTCCCAACATATTTATTTATTTATTTAGTTTACTCCACATTTTTTTAATTAATGTTAAGAGCTAATTGAGCTGCTGCGGACCCCTGGCACACATATTACAAACTGCCTGGGGGTCCGTCGACCCCACTTTAAGAAACCCTGGACTCTATCTATTCCATACTAACCGTTAAAGCGTACTTAGGGACGAACCGGAGCGAAGGGGTGAGTCGGCTAATTCTGTATAAATATTTTAATAGTAATTTAGAACCTACCGATAAACCTGTGAGAAATCGCCTTATTTCGATTCTAATATTTGTTCAAATATCAGTAATAGTTCAAGTTCGGTCAATCCAACTACATGATATCTTATTTCTATGGGTAAATGAATTAAAGTTTATTTCTCTTTACCTTCATGAAAATTGCTTACTTGTAATATATGACACTTTTAGACCAATATTAAGCAAGCTTGATTTGTAACAGAGTACTTGCATATAGAGCAAAAAAGCACATGAACTTTTGTTTATTATTGAAATAATAATTATTTTTTTATGATGATTTTTCAATTAAGAAAATGCCGTTGTTTGGTACATATGGTAACAGTTAAACTATTGATTATTCAAATGGGATTTAAAAAAAATATCAGTGTTTGGATGTTTGTTGTTTAGAGAAATTGTTGCATAAACTATCTTCCTTTATCTTTGCTACTTCTGTGATATCGCGTTTGATCAGGCCTGGGAAAACCAATTAGGTATAAAATTACATCAAAAACTCATAAAAACTTAAATCGAACTGGGGACCTCTAGTATTAAAATATCAATGCTCCCACTCCACCACTGTTGGACTCAGTGGTAGCCTAGTGGTAACGTGCTCGTTTAGAAAACTGATTGAAGCGAGTTCAAATTCTGGGTCTCGCACCTCTGATATTTTCATGTGTGAATCATTTCTAACACGATTACCAATTGTAATACAGTGAAGGAAAACATCGTGAGGAAACCTGCATGTCTGAGAGAATCTAGCAAGTTTTCGAAAAACAAGTGAAGTCCGACAACTCGCACTTGGCCAGCGTGATTAACTATAGCTTGATCCTCTTCGTATTGATGGTAGGCCTTTGACTCGCAGTGGGACATTAAAAAGGGCTGAACATAATACGTCATACACTCTACCATAGTCTAGTAGTCGTTCTATTTTACAGATATTCTACATTATTATGAAAAGAAAAATTTAAGTGCGAGTCGTAATCGCACACTAACGGGTCCGTAATTTAATATAAAATATAATATTTTTAAGTTACGTTTCATCTAATAAAATGGAAAATATTGAATAAATCTAGTGTATATCTTACCGCAAATACAAACTACTCGTAATAAAGAAATAAAGCTGTTTCTTTTAGTTGCATTAACATAGATAAGTATAAATATTAATTACCAATATAGGTATTTAAATTTTCTATTCTTTACACAGAAATAGGGGTCATGACAGTTGGGTGTCGTTTTTGCCGATAGAATTACGGCACCCTAATGAATGAAAATGCATTGAAAATAAAAAGATGTAAATATCAAATATGGTATCATAAGTAAATTCTACATTATTTATGTAATGGTCAAGTGGTCAATTGTAGTCTGTGACAGAAACTCAGCCTGTGCTAAACGAGGACAGGGCGTTTCAATGACACTAATCTACGGTCAGCTGACTTGTTATAATTTCATATCACGATAGAGGCATACATTGACTCACTTTTAGACATAAATCAGTTAAACTGTTAATGATTGTAAAGTTTATTGCTATTTTTGATTCTTTCGTTCGTTGATAAAATGGTTTAAAATGGTACAATAGAGTTATAATAATAATAATTTATTTGCAATAAAATAATTTATAAGGAATTATTTTTTATTATTATAACAAAATACATACATATATACATTTAATATAACACAGCATTTTTGAGCAAGTCACCGGGCAATGATAACGCCGAAATTTCTTATAGAATGTAAGGTGCGGAAAGGTATCTAGCATAGGGGGATGGGGCGGCTACATAGGGAGCGGCAGCGTAGTAAGGGGCGGAAAAAACGGGAGCGGCTACTGCGTGGTTGACTGCGTGTGCAGAGTAAGAGCTGGCATAAGGTGCCACGGCATAAGCTGCAGGTACCGCAGCCGGAGCAACCAACGCAGCAGGAGCCGCAGCTAGTGGTAACACTCCAGCTTTTGTTACAGCAATGGCGAGGGCGAAGATAACCTGAAAAATATAGTCTCTTTAGTAAATATTAAAACTTGATGATTCTAAGAAACTATAAAATATTATGTTTTATCAGAATTGAAATTTTCAAAGTATTTTATAAAAGCTTTTTTATAAGTTTTTATTTACTTACAGTAAATTTGGCGATCATTTTGCTTGATTTGGTGACTTCTCACAAGTGATTATACGAAAGAATTCGATAGAGTGTACTGATTGCAGGTTACCATCCCGTTATATACCAAGTGCCCATATCATTGGGCAATGACACGTACATCGCATACGTAGTCAGCTAATGTGTAGGATATCGCGGTTGGCACCACGATTTTTGACCCAGACTCAGTTGACGAGTAATGCATTCTAATTTAAACTTTGTGCACATCAATTTCACTGTATGTTATATAATGTAAAGGCCGAAAGGGAAAAGTATTTGATGTATACATACATAATACGTCACCTACGCATGAGTTCAATTAATATGGTATTATCGAATTAAAAATGAGTACAGCGGTAAAATTCTTCAAAGTTTAACTTAAAAGTATATAAAAAATAAATAAAATTCAAGTTCCAAACACTAAAAAGTAAAAAATATCTGAATGGGAGTTTAATTTTTACTATAGATAACTAATCAAATATTTTCAAAGTCGGTGTGAGTGACCATAAGTAAATATAAAGGCCTCGTTCAGTTATTTTTTACTTTTTAGTATCTGAAAGTTGGTTTTTATTAATAAAAATAAGTTTTTTATTTTTCCATTATTAGTGCAGACCTAGTGTAGTAGTAGTTGTAAATCGGATGAAGAAAGTATTTTAATAAAATATTCGCTTAAGCTATTTAAATTAGCTTGATGCCAATTTATATATTATGAAGACTAACAAACTAAAATTCGCTTTTACTAGTAACACTAAAAATCAGGCCCTAAAATCCAATTCTAACTTATTGGGCTTATCAAATCAAACCAAATAAGCTCAAACTCAAAGTATAGACTACTAATAGCCGTTAGAGTTCCACTATCCACCTTCTAGCCTTACCATCAGATCAGCTCGACGATACCGAATCAATACACTATCATCGGATATACAAACACTTGCAAAGCTTAAAGTCAATATGACAATAAAAAGTACGTAAAAAAAATGGCGAATATTAAGAATTGTAAATTGTTATTAGCTTTTAATCTATTCTATTGGTAACTTACTGCTTTTGTATTTAATACCCCTTTTAAAAAATACTTGTACTTATACAGATTTTTTTACTTGTACTTATACAGATTTGCTTCCATACAAATATCCAAATAGTAAAAACTGCAACCAACTACAATAACTCATTCGACGGCCATAAAATGCATTCGCACAAATTTCACAACAAAAAAGTTTCCCAATGTGATCCATTTCTCCACGCGAGCCACTGCGAATCCCAATTGACCGACCGCAATCCGTCAAATGTTTATTTTACTATACGTTTTCTGAATCACAATAAACAAAGTATAAAAGGCATTAACTTTTTGGTGTTAGGCACAGTTCACATCCTTTTTTCAACAAGGAAGGTCTAACTTAAAATAAACAAAATGTTTTCCTTCAAATCTGTAAGCATCTTTACTTCTTTATGAACTTATTTATATTAATTAATGACATTCACAATTTCTAATTAATATTATCTTCACAGATCGTACTCATTGCCGCAGCTTTCGCCATAGAAGCAGAATGCAGTGCATCAGTAGCTGCAGCCTTGATTGCACCAGCGCATGTGGGATACGCTCATGCTGTACCACAGAATATTCCACCATACGCATCACAGGTTAATGTAGAAACTAGAAGTGCCCTCGTTGCTGCGCCTCCAGTAGCTGCATATACTGCCCCTCTGGCAGCACCGTTTACTGCTAGATTTGCACCTGTTCCTGCCGCTTATTCTGCTGCATCATATGTCGCTTCCGCCCCAGTCCTTCCAGCGGCATACGCTGCCTCTCCTTATGCTGTTCCTGCACCTTTCGCTCCTCACGCTGCCTACGCTGCAGCTTACCCTTATGCTGCATCTTACCCTCTACTCCGTGCTCCTTATGGCGTTGCGCCGACGTTTGTCCGATAGATTTTAAGTCAAAACAGTTGACCTTCCTTTAAAAAGACTTGTTATTAGATAATTTTTTTATAATTGTTTACATTATTTTGTTAATATGTAATGTTTACAAAATAAATATATTTTTTACGAAACAATTTAGTGTTTTTATTTTTAACTACACATTTGTTACGAATTATAATTATTTCTTTTGATAATAATAATAAATTATAATACGATATAGTATAAATTACTTCAATTCGTGTAAGCTATAATATCATCCTAACAAATAATGAATTTTAACAAAATGAATAAGTCATTACTTGCATCTCCGCCCGCGGCCCGCGGAAATATTATATGATGCGTGATTAAAGAAACACAATCGATCAAGAAACTGCAATAGAAAAATAATTCAATCTAGCAGTGAACATGAATGACTCTCAATGCTTTTATTAGAATAATTTAAACCGATGCTTTTATACGATTTATTTAACAACTTTAAATTCTAATTTTACAATTTATTATAAAGAGAAAAAAGTGTTTCTTTTTGTATTTTTGTTTGTTACGGATAAACTAAAAATCCGCTGAACCAATTTAGACGAAATTGGTTGGTATGAAGATAGTTTGAGACCCTGGGAAGGACATGATATAGTTTTTATCCCGGAAAACATCCCTGAACGGAGTGAAAAGTTGGAGGGGCGAACTGGTAGTAGACTCAAGACGTTCAGTAAAAAATTGTAATAATTTAATGCTGATAAAAATATTTTGAATTTGAATTTGATGAAAATTTGTATGGGGAATCAATCATTTCTCAAGTAAAGGATATAGTCTATTATCTATTCCATACTAACCGTTAAATAATATAATACCAAATGTGGTAGCGTGAAGTGTATTTTACTGAAAACAGATTGCGACTTCATAATAAAATGTTACAATTAACATATTATTATAATTATAAGACTTATTATACTAACTTTAGTAAATAATATTAGTTAGAAAAATTATGAATGAAAAAGAATTTAAAAAATAGGGATTTATTTGTACTCTGGCTATTTTTAATTTTTCATAATACGGTTTGAAAGCGTGCGCATTCCGTTATAATATTTTGCCTTATCTTTTCTAATAATACTGTTATCTATATCATTTAAGAAATATTTGTTTGTGCAACACCGCAAATCTCCAGGACTTCTTACTGATTGCTTTGAAATTTCCCCCCAGAATATTTTTAACATGGAAAAGGTTTTTGTCGGTGGTGAATACCTATTTTGCTGTAACCCGCTACTAAATGGCGCTGCTGTGCATTAATTTCTAAGCCATTCAATTGATTATGGTACACGATATGGATACATGAGAACTGCGAATATTTTAGCTTATCTTTTTACGCGGTCGAAGCCGCGGGTAAAGGCTTCTTATTCTTAATCTTACTAAAAATTACGCTTTATATTATTACTTAGGAAGATGATGGATAACTTAGTATGCATTCAACTGAATATTACTAAAGCATTTTTAGAATAACTAGATTTCGTAAGCCTTTTTGTAGAAAGTTTTATTTAAACTCAATTTATAATAGGAACAGAATCTTGCCAATTTTAATATTGTTGATGATACTATATATAAATATTATAACGTCTGTTCCAATTTAAAATCATACCAATAACGCCAATATAATTAATGGGAAGTTTTATGACTCTGTGTATTTTTTAATTTTTCACAGACGTCAGTCAGTTCAATACCTTACGGCTTATATGTATCCTGGATTGTAAATCTGGATTGTAATTGAAAAACTAATGTCATTAAAATTTATATGGTTGACACGTGAAATAAATGAAAGATAAAGTTACTTATTATCTTTATATTTTTTCATTAAGTATAAAAACATCTTAAAACTATAACAGTATAAAAAGCCTCTACATTCAAGAAAGCAATAACATTTTATATCTAATTTTCAGGACTAGACATAACTATTTCCATGCCCAGGGATTTGCTACTGGAGCTGGGAAAGAGTATGCTTTTGCAAAGACTGGGGCTGGAGCTTGGACAACAGCAGGAGCTACTGGTCTCACAATAGGTGAAAATGGCACCGCTGATAATGCTGGTATAGCTCTAGCGTATACGGGTGGTGGTGCTTGAGCGTATACTGGGGCTGGGGCTACGGGAGCTGGGTATGCAGCTGGCAGAAAAGGAGCTCTAAAAATTGGTGCTGGAGCTACTGCTGGAGCTGGTGCTGCGTACACTGGACCTGGTGCTGGGAACACTGGAGCTGGTGCTGGGAACACTGGGGCGGGTGCTGGGAACACAGGAGCTGGTGCTGCGAACACTGGCGCTGGCGCAGGATACACTGCTGCCCGAGCAGGAAATATAGGAGCTGGGGCCGGAAAAGCAGGCGCTGGAGCAGGTAACACTGGAGCTGGAGCTACTGGTAACGCTGCTGGCGCAACAGCACGAATTACAGGTGATATTGCGTGTATAGAGCGCACTCCGTTAGGAAAACTGTAGAAAGGTGCATATCGAACCACAGATAGTGATTTTACTGCCGGTATGAGATGTCCAAGCCCACTAGCTTGACAGCTAACTATGATGGCGGTGACGTTAATGACCTAAAAAAAAATTAACATTTAGATGTCTTAAAAACAACCCTCAGTATTAAAATTTTATAATAAAAGGTCGTTATCACTTACTAATCTCAATAAAGACATATTTATGAATGTCACGACTTTGTTAGCCGAATGAAAATGTAGAAGTATATTAATGAATGTGTCACAGGACGTTATATACTTCATACTGTTGCAAACATTACGTCTATATTGGTCAGCTTCGGTTTCACTTTCCATCGTCAGGACATGTGCATGCTCAATTAGGTGTCAACGCGGACATTATGGATTACCGAATGTGTCACATACTTAACCATCAAAGGACGCTTTATGTAATTCATGGAGGTCTCCAAATAGTATAACATTTTGTAATATACCTATAAATTATAAGTAAAATATTTAACAGTTCTATAATTTCAGTTTTCAGTAGTGTACAAGATAAGTTGTATACTTTAGCAATTGCTGTTAACTATTTTCAACCGACTTCAAAAAGGAGGAGGTTCTCAATTCGACTGTATTTTTTTTATTATTATTTTTTTTTTATGTTTGTTACCTCAGAACTCCGTCATTTATTAACCGATTTGGACAATTTTTGTTTTGTTTGAAAGTGTATACTTCCAGATTGGTCCCATTTAAATTTCAAAAAAAAATACCACCCCTAAGGGTGGAAAAATAGCTAATGATGAATTTAACCTACTTCTAATTGTCATATTAACTTTAAATTTGCAAGTGTTTTTATTTCCGTTGATAGTACAGTGGTTCGGTATTGTTGACCTGATCTGATGGTAAGGCCAGAAGGTGGATAGGTGGAACTCTTCAACGGCTAATAGTAGATACTTTGAGTTTGGGCTTATTTTGTTTGATTTGACAAGCCTAACACGTTGAAATTCTTACTTTGCTACTACTGTCTACACAAAAAAGGGAAAAATAAAAACTTTTTAACAAAAAAATAAAAACCGACTTCAAACAAAAGCACTAAAAAGTGAAAAATAACTGATTTGTAGTTTTCATTTACTATACATACCTAATCAAATATTTTCGAAGTCGGTGTGCTTTGGCTAAGTAATTAAAGCCTACCTATTAAATACATACCTAATCAAATATTTTTGAAATCGGTGCCAGCCCATACAAAGCAAAAAAGTACTAACCGTTGAAACGTACCTAGGAACGAACCCGAGCAAAGCGAGGGTGAATCGCTAGTATCAATATAACGTTTCATATATGAAATCTGGATAATATTTTGGTACCATTGAGTAGATCTAACGAAGGAGGCAGGTGGATCCGTATTTTTTGTCCGAATCGATTGAGTATCAAAATACAGGTTTCCAAGAGACAATTACAAAAAATATACAACTTATATGTTTAAAAACAATTCAGGAAAAGAAATTGTAAAATAAAACTAAAAACGTCTACCTGACCAAAACTAAAAAGCTGTAAATAAAAAAAATAATTTATATTAATAAAACAACCCGACTACGTAAAAACGAACTAAAAAGATGCAATCAAACTGACGAAAGAACATACTATTATGCAGTCTGCAGAGACATATACACACGCAGCTATTGTAAAACATGTATGTACATATGTCTCCTACTGCATAATTCTATGTGCCATCGTCAACTTGTTGACATCATTTTAGTTCGTTTTTTACGTAGTCGGTTTTTTTATTTTTGTAATTACAAATAATCACTGCACTGAATGTAGACCACTTTCAGGTAATCCCTCAATTCTTTATTCTATAACACAGCCATTGCTAGCCTCTCAAGTTTATCTTATTACAAATCTCAAGGTCGCCTAAGGTAGCTCTGTCGTTAGAGCTTTAGAATTTTACAAGTAATAATCATTTAAAATACGACTATTTAAAAATTATGTTAATGTAATCATTGTACGCATTATTTACATTTCTAATTAATTATAAGCCATCAATCCTCATAGCAACTTTGTAAAGACTTTCAGTTACTATCATTTAAGATGAAAGCTACAATTTCATACCTCAGAAATATTTACATACATGTAATGAAATATTATAATAATCTCTTAATTTAAATATAATGTGTTCACGATGGATCACAGCACAATTACTGGTTTTTAATAAAAAAATAGGTAGGAAGCTAATTTAGTAATATAAAGCAATATTTTGTAATTTTTCATATATTTTTTCTATTGTTATATTTAGTTCAGGGACATATGTCACTAAATATCGAGCAAAGTACGCAGAAATTACCATGTTCGTGTTGAATTCATAATGAGCAGCGTGTGAGTGGGTTAACAATTTGTATTCATAAGGAAAGATGGTATAAGCAATACTGAGAACTCTAAAGAATGCATATACTAAGTATCAATATTAAAAAGATTGCCAATAATAACTTACACGGTAAATATATTATTAAAATGCGACACTTACGGTTATACTCTAACAACAAGTACTATTTTTGTTAATAGGTTGTTACTTTCTGTTCTTCGCATTTTAACGATATCTAGGCTAGATATCGTCTCTCAGTGCGTATCCAAACGATCAATTTACCAAAAGAGTTTTTAAAGCAGAATTATTCACTTTTAAATCATTTTTTAAGTCAATTCTATTGGTATCTATTACCTACATATTTTACTTTAACAAAGACGAGAAAATGTGTTTTATATGTATGTACAATAAAAATCTTAGAAATTTTTGTTTCGTTTTGTTTTGAAAATAAAGGAAAGTTTTTGCTTTATTTTTAAAATAAAGGAAAATATTATCTCTCCGCTGTAAAGTACAACAAGTATTGGTCGTTTGAACAAAGCATTAATTAAGGTGACGAAATGTCACTATCGTCCAAGTCGTGTTTACCGATCTTTTTATATGCGTATTCTGCGGAAATCCGTTTTTTGCCTTTTTAGCCACAATTTTTGACAAGTACATAATATAGTGATTGTAATACAAAAATAAAAGATATTATACAAATTACTGGATATATTAGGTTGAACTTAGTTATTTGATTTTGAGGCAAATTTTTAAATTCAGTAATAATGAAATGTTGTTTAGGTCATAATGAAAAATTACACATTATATTTGAAAAAGAAAACGTAGAAAAGGTGTATTATAACTGTCAAAGAAATACTACCTACATTAGATGTGATTTTATTTATTTTAATAGAAAAATATCAAGTCTTTTCATTTAAAAGCGACGATGGGTGAAGAGGCGAAATAAGGAGATGCGGCAGCTACGTAAGGAGAAGCCGCTACGTATGGAGAAGCAGCTACATAAGGCGCTGCAGCAGCCACGTATGATGCAGCGGGTGCCACGATCTTAGCCGCTGGAGCATAGTAGGGGGCTGCCACTGAGTAGGGAGCGGCGACCAAAGGCGCGGCCACTACTCCATTGTAGTTTCTGGAGATGTATTGAGAGCTTGAGGCAGTTACGTACGGAGCTGGGGCGGCAACTAGGGGAGCAGCTGCAGCAACCAGTGGGGCAGCCACGGATACACTAGGCTTGGCTACTGCTACGGCGATAGCGGTGAGGAAAACGATCTGTAAATAAGATAATAGTATAGATACATATACTCATGTTCGATTTTTCAACATCATTACCACTTGCTTTACGGTGAAGGAAAATATTATGAGGAAACCTACATGTATAAAGAATTTAGCAAGATTTCCAAACATATACAAAGTCCGCCTACCCACACTTGGCCAGGGTGTGAACTATGACGTGTGGGAACACGCTTTGGGCTGCCGATGCCCTGCAGTTATACGTTAAAAAGGGCTGAATAATATAATATAAAACAGAAAATAGTATTTATTTAGTCCATTTCTTAAAAAAACGGTATCAGTAGACTAAAAAATAAGTTAGCACCTTTCCGAACATGTTGTTTATTTATTCTAGGTCGTTGAGCTGATCTGAAGATCTCGATGTAATGTATAAAGTTTGAAGACAATACATACCTTTTATACAAAGAGAGCCAGATTCACCTTGCAGGTTTCGTCACGTTACGGACTGAATTCGTCATTTGAGAACGCATTCAGGACACGTAAGGAGAGATGTGAACACTAATTTATGTAATTAATTCTAGAAATTCAACTGACTTTATTTACTACTCTTAGCTTGTTACTTACAGGATAATTTAAAGAATTACAAGTGTGCGGTTATAAACTATTACTTACTTATTTAAATCCCTGCCCATTTCCCAATTATTTATTAACTAATCATTCGACGTTATTTTAACTACACGTTTTACTATACAGGCAAAACTGTTCAGGCATATCCTATAGTGTATCCAAATGTTCTTCTGTTCATTGCGAAGAAGTATACATACTTATCTTATCTTTATGACAAAAATCCCATCGATTCTTTGTTCTTTTGCTTTTGTCAAAGAAAAACATATTTTAGTGTATTCTTAATACCATTAAATTAAGTTGCGTTATGTCTTTAATTAAGAAAAACTTATGTAATAAGGGTTCAAAAAAATGTATCACGTTACATATCTAAATAAAAAGCATTTAGATATTCATTTATAATAATCTCGAAGGCGTAAATAAATTGAATTGTTCCCTTTGTTAAAGTTTCCATACGTAACAAAGTAAAGTAAAGCAGCACTCACTTTCGCCAAGGACTTTTTGACTTCCTTGAAACTAGTGGAAATAATAAGTGATGCTGTAAACACATTTACGTAACTTCATAGGAACTTTAGTAAAAAAAAACTCGTTATCGTAATTAGTAGCTTGCCGAAAATTGTACAGATCCGCGCCCCAGAATGTAAAAAAATTAAATAGAGTAGGTAAGTTAAAAATATTGAGGTTTAAATACAAACTATTTGAAATAAGGTCAGATTGGCTAAATTTATCTTCCATGGTAATTAAAAATTAAAAAATATATATTTAAATAGCAATTTAAAATTTCTTAACAATACTAAAGTTCAAGTGAAAAAAAATCGAAAAATGTAAAAATATAAATTATTTTAAGTGCCTTAAAAAAAACTAAAACTTGAAAAAATACAAAAAAAAACAAAAGTATAAAAAATAATTACTTATAAGTAAACAATAGTATTCACCGGCATGAACTGTTACAGCATAGCTTTTTCTTATGAATTTGATTAATTATTTTATAAGTATTAGATTATTATGTGAAATTGGTTTGCCCAAATAGTACAAAAGGCAAATGCACTAAAACAAACGTTAGTTATTTTCAAAACTTGTAATTTCACTCTCCGTTATTTATTAACCGACTTGGACAATTTTTGTGTTGTTTGAAAGTGTATACTTCCAGATTGGTCCCATTTAAATTTCAAAAAAAATAACGCCCCTAAGGGTGGAAAAATAGCTAATGATGAATTTAACCTACTTCTAAATGTCACATTGACTTGAAACTTTGCAAGTGTTTCTATTTCCGTTGATAGTACAGTGGTTCGGTATTGTTGACCTGATCTGATGGTAAGGGCAGAAGGTGGATAGGTGGAACTCTTCAACGGCTAATAGTAGATACTTTGAGTTTGGGCTTATTTTGTTTGATTTGACAAGCCTAACACGTTAGAATTCTTACTTTGCTACTACTGTCTACACTAAAAAGGGAAAAATAAAAACTTTTTAACAAAAAATAAAAACCGACTTCAAACAAAAGCACTAAAAAGTAAAAAATAACTGATTGGTAGTTTTCATTTACTATACATACCTAATCAAATATTTTCGAAGTCGGTGTGCTTTGGCTAAGTAATTAAAGCCTACCTATTAAATACACTAATCAAATATTTTCGAAATCGGTGCCAGCCCATACAAAGCAAAGCACACCGACTTCGAAAATATTTGATTAGGTATGTATAGTAAATGAAAACTACCAATCAGTTATTTTTTACTTTTTAGTGTTTTTGTTTTTTCTTTCATGAATGCTGTAAAGTTGTGTCTATTCGCTGATCCTTGGTTCAATAGGGATACCTTTTTTTTAAGGTTGGAAAATGTATTTACGCATATCATCTGCATGCATACAGGTGACTGTGTGGGACTCACCGGCTAGAAAAGCCAGTACTACTCACTAAAGCCCAACAGAACCTCCCTTGTCACTTAACCACGACGCCCCGACGGCAGCTGCAAGTAACCTGCGGCAGACCACACAACAAAGGGGTTGGTCCCACTGTCCACTCTGCTGTCAGAAAAGTACCAGAAGCAACTCGCATGCCACACCGCCCACCAAAGTGGGTCACCTCCCTGTGTGTTTCTTGGCTTCGCGCCCGCCTTCAATAGGGAGACCCTTCTGCAATTTAGTCTATAGTAATTCTTAGGATGTTGGTAATCTTACGAGTTTCAATACTTCTTATACAATTAACTTTTTAGATTTTACACTAAACCTTAATTTATAATTTTAACATTAACAACAGAATAAGTATTTTTTACTATTCTAAGACGTAGCATTGTTTATATTATTATAAGTATATAATATGATAAGACTGAAAATAGGTAAAGTGTCCTCAGTAAAAAATAATATGTCATGCTTATTTGAAGTTCAAGGAAAGGCCAAGTGTATACATATAAAGAAGGTAAAAAAATTGTCCAGAAATCAACCCTTGTAGAACTCTCATAAATAATGGAGTTCCAGGGGTTCTTTTGTCATTTTTATTTACATTCTAGAGCCGTAATTCTAATGGCATAGTGATATAATTTACATATGATCTGTCTACCATGATCACCTATCTAGATACACTGTAATGATCAATTGCTAACATTACAATAATAAATTTTTGTATCACACTACCAAATGAACAGAGAGACTCAGGAAAAAAATAGTAATAAATGTAAATATTTTTAAAAATTTAAACTTAATTTGAAATGAAATAAGATACAAGTTGGAAATTCATATATTTCAATAAAAAAAATATTATATGTATTAATTTATGAACAGTTATCTCATTTAAGGGCAACGAAGGGGGCAGAGGCGTAGTAAGGAGATGCTACGTAAGGGGAAGCCGCTACGTATGGAGAAGCAGCTACATAAGGCGCTGCAGCAGCCACGTATGATGCAGCGGGTGCCACGATCTTAGCCGCTGGAGCATAGTAGGGCGCTGCCACTGAGTAGGGAGCGGCGACCAGAGGCGCGGCCACTACTCCATTGTAGTTTCTGGAGATGTATTGAGAGCTTGAGGCAGTTACGTACGGAGCTGGGGCGGCAACTAGGGGAGCAGCTGCAGCAACCAGTGGGGCAGCCACGGATACACTGGGCTTGGCTACTGCTACGGCGATAGCGGCGAGAAAGACGATCTGTAAACCGCGGAATGAATGATTTTAGATATATTTCAAATAAAAATTTTGTATAGAATAATTTCAATTGATTAGAATAATTGAATTAATGATTTATGAATATGGATATATAGTATATACCTTTCCGAACATGTTGATTGATTTAGATTGTTGTCTCGATCTAAAGATCTCAAAGCAATGTATAAAGTTTTGAGCCAATGCGTAGCTTTTATACAAAGAGAATAAGATTCACCTTGTAAATTTCATCACTTATGTTACGGGCTCAACTCGTTAGTTCGGAACGCATTCGGGACGCGTGCTTGACGTACTCTATTACGACAGCGAGGCTATTCTGACTGATAACGCATAAATGAACGAGTTACACGATGTTTGAATGTCAGGTGCAAGTTATTGCAAAGATAAACATTAAATATGTATATCTCGCAATATTTTTCGAAAGACATGTGAAGTCCGCCAACCCGCACTTGGCCAGCGTGGCGGACTAAGGCCTGATCCCCCTCGCATTGAAGGGAGGCCCGCGACCAGCAGTGGGACGTTAGAAAGGGTTGAATATATATCTCTCATATACCAATATATTTTATTCATAAATCACTTGAGATCTCAGTTTTATTATTTTTTCAGTTATTGGAAAAGTTTCATTCTAAAGCCTAAAAAATAATAATTTTGATGTTACCATAAATAAGTATTTGATCATTTATTTTCGTAATATAACTTTGTCATATCTATATATTATGATGATATTTTCATAATCATTAACAATCTTTTTTGGCTTCCAATTTAGTTTCATAAAATACGAAAAACTCATGTGATACCTATTATGACAAGATGGCATCATGACAATTTTGAATTTCATTCTGTTTATAAAAATTCTATCTATTATAGTCACTTGTCTATTGTATTCCAAAACTAACGACCAACCCTCTCTTCGCTCCGGTGCGTCCCTAGGTACGTTTTAACGGTTAGTATGGAATATATTATATACTATATATTACATGATATTGCCCTCAATGTACGGGCTATCAAAAGCAAAAGGAAGTTTTCAAATCGGATTAGCAGTTCCTGAGATTTGCGCGTTCAAAAAAACAAACTCTGCCTCTTTATAATATTAGTATTGATAGTATGTACCATGTACCTCTTAAATGAACCAAGTAAACTTTTGTTATCGAAAGCTTTTTGTTTTCATAACAGTTTATTTATTTACTTTTAGCAACCCAACTAAGTAACGCCTCGTTGACTGCATCGAAGAGCATTAATAATAATTTTTGGATTTAGAGAGAAAAAGATTATTTTTTGTAAAAAAATATGTGAAAGTATTTCTGAAAGGAAGATATATTATATGTATAAAAAGAAGTATTATAATATTTTAGCTTTATTTATTCTATATAAATCTATATAAATCTTGAATATTGATTCAAAATAGCATATATTGTACCGTAACTTGTTTTTTTTTTCATTAAGTTTTCAGTTATTTTAATAAATAAAAAAATCCATACTAATATTATAAATGTGAAAGTGTGTTTGTTTGTTTGTCTTTCTTTCACGTCGAAACGTCTCGGCGGATTGGCGTAATTTTTCGTGTGAAGATAGTTGAAGGGCCGGAGAGTGACATAGGCTACTTTTTACCGCGGGAGATTATCTCTTTCCCACGGGAAAACACGTTATAATATAATCCACAAAATATTTATGATCAGAATTACTTGAAACTTGGTATTAATGCTTTTCAATACAATTAGCATTTTTCGAAATTCATCCCATAAGGGGGTAAAATAGCGGATGAAAGTTTGTATGAAACCTGCCATTTTAGAGATTTTTTTTGTAGTTTCAGCGCGAGTGAAGCCGCGGGTTCTGCTAGTAAAAATATAATTTTCGTTTTCAACCGACTTCCTCTAAAAGGAGGAGGTTCTCAATTCGGCTGTATGTATTGAACTCCGTCATTTATTAACCGATTTGGACAATTTTTGTTTTGTTTGAAAGTGTATACTTCCAGATTGGTCCCATTTAAATTTCAAAAAAAAAAAAAAACCACCCTTAAGGGTGGAAAAATTGCTAATGATGAATTTAACCTACTTCTAATTGTCATATTGACTTGAAACTTTGCAAGTGTTTTTATTTCCGTTGATAGTACAGTGGTTCGGTATTGTTGACCTGATCTGATGGTAAGGCCAGAAGGTATAGGATATATAGGATATATATAGGACAGGTGGAACTCGTCAACGGGTAATAGTAGATACTTTGAGTTTGGGGTTATTTTATTTGATTTGACAAGCCTAACACGTTAGAATTCTTACTTTGCTACTACTGTCTACACTAAAAAGGGAAAAATACAAACTTTTTAACAAAAAAAAATTAAAAAAAAACCGACTTCAAACAAAAGCATTAAAAAGTAAAAAATAACTGATTGGTAGTTTACATTTACTATAGGTACATACCTAATCAAATAATTTCGAAGTCGGTGCCAGCCGATACAAAGCAAAGCACACCGACTTCGAAAATATTTGATTAGGTATGTATAGTAAATGAAAAGTAGGTACCAATCAGTTATTTTTTACTTTTTAGTGCTTTTGTTTGAAGTCGGTTTTTATTTTTTTGTTAAAAAGTTTTCATAATATTTTTCGAATATTTTACATTTTGATATTGCAAAGGGCCATTTCTTACTAAGTCTTGAACTCTTTTCAACTAGTTTATTGATATTTTTTCGAATAAAATATTTCTTAAATAAAATCATAAGCTATACAAAGAATTAATCTAATAAAAATGCTGAATCTATGTAGTCTAGATATCAATAGTTTTAACAACATTTCCTTTCCTACTTTTAGACGTAGAGGATGCCAAGAAGGTATTATTATAATTTTGTTAAAATCCTTAAAGTGAGTAAAGCCACGGGAAAAAATGAATACTTAAATAAATAAATTTATTTTATAAATATTAGTGCAATTAGTCATTATAAATGAAAAATGTCGGAACCCAGGTAGAATGAATGGATTTGATTATTTTTTCCTTTTTTGGGTTATTAATACCACGAACTAAAAATTTTACCCATTAAAAATTACCACTGCTTTGAAAATCCGGAAATTTAATAAAAAGCTAAGAAACATAATTAATACAATTAATTGCAATTTCAAGAAAATAATAAAGTTGCTATAATTTTTGAGGTTGTTTATACAAAATAAAGGTTTTTATAATTAACTTGTTTTTCTCGGGTTCGTCCCTAGGTACCTTTTAACGGACTATACATATATTGTTTATATACATAGGTATGATGAGTTGTTGTGAGTTGTATTATAACGTGTTTTCTCGTGGCAATGAGATAATCTCCCGCAATAAAAACAACCCTAAGTCACTCTCCAGCTCTCCAACTATCTCCACAAAAATCATGTCAATCCCTCACTCTGTTTCGACGAGAAAGAAGAACAATCATAGTTTTATCTATACATATAAAATAATATTATAAATTAAAAATTTAAAAAACCCCCTACGCAAATTAATAGTCATTTAACGATTACACTGACACGCGTGAAGCACTTACTCGAGTAATCATACGCTTAAATGCCTTACATCATTTTGGAAAAGAGCTGATACTCTCACACTACTGGACCGATATTAACCAAACATGGCTAAGATCCACCGCAAAGAAACTTGCTTTCAAATGAAAAAAAAAACCGTATCGAAATCGGTCTATCAGTTTGAGAGCTACGATGCCACAGACAGACACACACACACAGACAGACAGACAGCGACGTCAAATTTATAACACCTCTCTTTTTGTGTCGGGGGTTAAAAACAGTAACTTAGCGAAATCGAGGTGTGCGTTTCAAGCAAAAAGTACTGAACCGATTTGAACTCAATTATGTGTAGTGATAACTTACGAGTATTACACGGGTCAACATTTAGGATGCCTTTTACTACAGGAAATCTTCTACTTCCACGGCAAAATACAATAACTGGTTCTATCGAGTCGTTCTCAGAAATTTAAATGTCTAACGCTCGCTAAACCTTACAATATAGATCAAAATAATGTATTAGAAAATTGTAGGTCTTAATAAGGCCTACAGATAAATCTGCAATAGCATAAGTCTTCCTCCTTGGGTACACTCGCAATAACTATTCATAATATCTATAACGTATCGAGGGCGGAGGGACGCACCCGAGCGAAGCGAGGGCAAGCCACTATATTTTATATAGACACTGAGTTATTCTCGAAAGAAAAAATTATAGGTGTAAAAGGAATGTACTAGGTATACTAGAAGTAACATCATTTTTGTGGGACAATACTTATAAAAAATTAAACATTAGCGCAAGATTTCAAAAGGTAAACTTTTCAGTTTTTAGTATAAAAAATTCAAAAAATCCAATATCAGCCAAATCCATGTGATTTACTATATCCGTGGTATAAACGTAATTGCACTTGACTACATAATATGTAATATTTGATTCTTTTCTATAAAACTATTTCATGTATTTTAAACAAGTAAAAATAGAATGACTAGTTCGGTTGCATAAAGTTATTCAAAATTTTACGTTAATTTTACGAATGGATGAATACGAATTTATTTCACTTACTTTTTACAGTAATAATATTATTGGATAATTTGGAAAAATAAAAATAATATTTACAAAAGCATAAATATATTTATTTACAATACTAACCATTTACAATTTTAACCTTACCTAAGTGTGGCGTTTAACAAGTGTATTTTGACTATATTTTCACCTATATTTATAATTTTACACTCTAGGTGGTTTGGTAAAAGGTCTGTTTATCGAATGAAAAGTTGTAGATTCAATATCACGTGACCTTGAGGCTACTATATTTTGAGGATATCTTTTCACTATCTTTTTAACCAACTTGGGCGGGCCATATGTCGCAAAACCTACAGGAACTTTCACAGTTCTTACTCTATATGAAGAAGTCGCTGGTCTTATTATTATTTTTGTCTTTGGTATAAATGTATGGATATGTGGAACAACTTTTAAAGCTTGATGATGTTGATGATGATGATGATGATGTTGATGATGATGGTGGTATGAGTCAAGTGGCGGAGGAGCGATATAAGCTAGTGGTACAGGAACTACTTCCACATTTGTTTTAACTTTCTGCGGCCTTGAAGTAGGAGGAGGAAGAGATTCAGGTGCAGGTGGTGCTAAGTATTGTCTGAAGTTAACATTTTGATTGGACGGTAAAGGTTGCGCGAAGCTGTTGTCAATGTTTGATGGTACTGGTGTTGTGACCTCTTGTTCACGTTCTGTTGTCCGCACTTGTACCGTTGTTGTTCTTCGTGTCGTAGTTTCTCTATTATTTATAGGATTTTCAGAAGTTGATGGCAACGGTTGTTGAGTTTGCGGTATAAATCCAAATGTTGGTGGAAAGCCAAATGGATATGGTGGAAGAAGTATTGTAGCCACTGGTGCTGCAGCATGCGCCGTTGCAATTGCTATAGCCACATTAGGATCCACAGCAGAACTTTGTGGTTGAACTGTAGGGCTCACAGGTAAAGAAGTCGTCGTTTTTGCATCTATTACGACTGGTGGTGCGGGAGCAATAGGGATGCTGGGAAGAATTGGCGGTGCTGGTAAAACAGGGAAAGCAGGAGCTACAGGAATCACTGGATTTACTGGAGCAGGCACTAAACGGTTAAATGTTCTTTCGAAATATTGTGAGCTTGCAGCAGTTACCACTGGTGCTGTACCAGGAACATCAACCGGGTGGATCCCGGAACCTTGGACGTATCCGCATGATATTGACAATAATATAACCTGTAAAAAATATACCATAAGGGCTAAAATATACATAATTTAATATATTATAAAGTAAATTATTAATTTTAACAATTGAAATCATACCGTCGCAAGCATGGTTGAACGTCCCCCGCGATATTACTTCTGAAGTGAAATGCGGGCCATAGGAAATGGGGTGCACGCTTTTATATAGGTGTAACAAATTTTGCATCGTGGTGTGGCAATGTAGCCTGTGTATCGGAATACCTAATGGTCAATGGGTAGGGACATGAACCTTGATGGCTACAAAATTCGTATTGAAATTACGACGTAGGAATAATAATAACTAGACGTGGGCATTCGAAAAGAGTCTGTCGAAATAAGTATTTTTGTTCATATCTAATAACACTCTACATAAAATATTTTTGTTTTTACATTACACTGTCTACAATTCTAAATAAAGTGTTCTTTACCATTTGAGCGATTGTGATTAAATGGACAAAAGCACTGCGAATTGCATTCAACACAATTTTTCCTTTCTATACAACACGTCGTGAATTAAAATGAGCATTTAAATTTTAGATAAAGTAACTTTGCTAAGAATATGAAGTCGAACAATTTGTAAGTAGGTACAAAAAAAGAATATAAGCATTCTAAGATGTAGTAGGTAGCATAAAAAGTATTCTTACTTAATAAGATCATTTAGTATCTATCCTATATTTAAAACAATAAAAACTTTTTAACAAAAAAATAAAAACCGACTTCAAACAAAAGCACTAAAAAATAACAAATAACTGATTGGTAGTTTTCATTTACTATACATACCTAATCAAATATTTTCGAAGTCGGTGTGCTTTGCTTTGTATGGGCTGGCACCGATTTCGAAAATATTTGATTAGGTATGTATTTAATAGGTAGGCTTTAATTACTTAGCCAAAGCACACCGACTTCGAAAATATTTGATTAGGTATGTATAGTAAATGAAAACTACCAATCAGTTATTTGTTATTTTTTAGTGCTTTTGTTTGAAGTCGGTTTTTATTTTTTTGTTAAAAAGTTTTTATTTTTCCCTTTTTAGTGTAGACAGTAGTAGCAAAGTAAGGATTCTAACGTGTTAGGCTTGTCAAATCAAACAAAATAAGCCCAAACTCAAAGTATCTACTATTAGCCGTTGAAGAGTTCCACCTATCCACCTTCTGGCCCTGCCATCAGATCAGGTCAACTACACCGAACCACTGTACTATCAACGGAAATAGAAATACTTGCAAAGTTTCAAGTCAATATGACAATTAGAAGTAGGTTAAATTCATCATTAGTTGTTTTTCCACCCTTAGGGGTGGTATTTTTTTTTGAAATTTAAATGGGACCAATCTGGAAGTATACCCTTTCAAACAAAACAAAAACTGTCCAAATCGATTAATAAATGACGGAGTTCTGAGGTAACAAACATAAAAAAAAAAAAAAAACATACAGGTGAATTGAGAACCTCCTCCTTTTTGAAGTCGGTTGAAAATACAGAAATTTTACCCCAAATATAAACTATCCAAACAGTTAATTTACTAATTTTACAATAATACTTTCTTAGATTTACGCAAATACTTGACATTTTAAATAAAACTATCTTTTCGGATTTTTTCGCGAATTTATTTCGATTTTTTGGTACTACCATCGTCATGGGATCCTGTTATTAATATAATAAAATCAAATAATAAATATATTATATAAACATAACAGACAGGTAGATGTAGTAAGTTCTTACTATGTAGATCAAAATGACAGCTTATCAGATTGATATTTTTCATTTTTCATTTGTAAAAGTATATAGCAATAGTGTTGCTTAGTAAGTTGTTTTCAAATAATAGCAAACTAAATTAAAATTATAATCCTTAATTAATTTTAACTTTTTAAATTACACATAGAACAATTATATGGCTTAAATAATTAATACTATATTTTATATTTTTTTTATGGTTATAAATATAATAATGGCAACACTAAATATAGATTACTAATTAATATTTTTAAAATTGTAATAATTATAAAAATAATAGCAAAAAATTAAATAAATAATATTCCATATTCAATTATAATTAAAATTATAAAAATGTTTTAAAGTTAAAATTTTGTAATGTAATTGGTGCAATTTTCAATTTGTTAATTCTGGGTAGGCTGTCTGTAACAACTATACCTTCAAGACATGTAACACCTCAGTCTCTCCCGTGACCATGGATGCTGTAAAGCATTCGAAACGTCGGGAATCAAAAATCGAAATAAATTCGCGAAAATATCCGAAAAGATAGTTTTATTTAAAATTACTCATTTTACAAATTAATATAGGTACTAAAATTAACTTGTATTCAGCCCTTTTTACCACTGAGCTACCTGTTGCATACAATAATATTTAATAGTTAATACCTATAAGACATTTAGTTTTTAGGTAATAAAACATTCTTCTTAGTATAAAGTGTTCACTTATATTGCCTACTCAATATAAATAAAGCTTAGAGCATAGATATGAAAACTAATAATAACATTTATAAAAACGTGAGATAATAATATCTTGTTTCAATCAGAAGGAACGTGGAAAAACCCCTTGAACTTTTAATTGACTTTTGCTCTACAATGAAAGTTTGCGATTCAAATGCTGCAGGCGTTTCTATACTATGAGGCCTAGTAAAATTAACGCAACTGTCAAATTTCAAAACTTCGAATAAGATCTGTCAATAATTAATTTTATGTTCCTTTATCGCTTGTCCCTAAGTCAATGTGCGCAAGTTTTCTTTTTCGCTAATGTACCTAATATTTTTTATACAAAACAATAATTATAATTATTAAGATAAAAGAAGTAAAATTATTACGTCTTTTTTCACTATTTATAATATTATAATGTCTCTTGAATTTAATTAATTATTAATTTTAAATTTACAATTATTTAGCGTTCATTTGTAATTTTATTTATCAATAAAAATAAAAATAAACCGATTTATTCGTTAACTTTGAATGAAATAAATCACCAGTTCCGCCATTTTCTGTCAAAAAGACGAACACGACGGTCATTATACATTACATTATATTATATTATGTTGTATTATCCTCCTATTATCTTTATTTGTCTTAATTATCTGTGATCGAGACGCTTTATAACATGGATGACAAATAAACTTGTTGTTCATACTTCATAGAGTATATTGCTACATATATAAATAGTTGTTCCTGGTCTGTCACTGTGACTGCAGTGCTTTAGCTTAGTAAATAGTATGTCACTATGCAAAGAGTATAGTTATAAACTGTCACTATGTATTCTGTGGTATCGAGGACGGCAGGTTTATATCAATCCATGGCTACTACTAACTACTTACAATTTACAAAAGGGTTACACTTACAACTTACATACTCTAGACTATGATACTTACTACTTTAAACTTTGTGCAGTGATGTACATAATAAACAATAATATTAATATTTATAATAATTTCAAACGCTTCACATTTTATTTAGTATATAATATATTAAATCTTACTCTACTTAGTGAATGTGAATGGAAAAACACGAAAACTAACCTACTAAAATTTTTATAAGAGTTTTTAAATTATATGTAGTAACTACTTTTAGATATGTGTATTGTGTATGCTATTTCCTTTGTTTTCAGTAAGTACGGTAAACACGACAAGCAATTATTTCCTATACCTATAACATATGTGCATCTAATATAGGTAATAAAATTTGTCTTTGAGAAAGCTACGTTCTAAGTATTTGTTTGGTGAGTAATTTATTATTATTTACTTATTTTTCGTAGATGGTATCTCTTAGTAGTTAGCACAGTATCAGTCTTGGTTCATTTATCATTTCCCTTTCGAAAATGTACAGTAATATTCCCGAGTACTTTTTGTAAAAGGCAATGCAAGATAAGTGCTAGTTTTTTTATAATGAACGTAAGTATCAGTAGATTACAAACATATTTTGTATAGTCAATACACACAACCACTCCATACTGGGATTGGGCTTCATTCACATTCAAATTTCAAATATGCCACAAATACTCATTAACGATTAAATAATTTTTGAATTATATTAGGATTAATTACTATTGCTTTAAAAGCAAGTCCTAGTATGTATTATTTGTAATATTGTTATAGTTTTATATACAAGGCATATTTAAAAAATAAACTGAATTCCTTTTATTAATTGGAATATTTTCTAATTACAGATGTGATCGTACAGGAAGAATATGTTTGGCAATAAGTTTTGTTCACGTAGTGAATGAAAACAAATCATGTAAGGTATTTATTTTCTGCTAATTATTATATTCAAACTAAGAACAGTTTTATTTTCAATAAAATCATTTTTATATTATTATAATATATAATATTATTTATTTATACATTAATGAAGAATAATTTAATATGTTGCTTTAATTAAAACAATGATTTCTTAAAATATACCACAAAAATACTATAAATACTAATATAATGCTTAATTTTGAATATTTCAGGGTTAAAGAGAAGCTATAAACATAGGAAAGCCAAAATTAACTACCATAGTATTCTTAATAATACAATCACTGTATGTGTAATACCTATAGATAAATAATACTTTTATTGTTCTACTTTAATTAATGGAACTTTTCCTTTTTTTTAAATGCTGTAATATCCTTCCATATTTTTCTACTAATGAATGCAACACTAAACACCCCTCACTACTATGAACATATTGCATAAAAATAACATGAGTAACAATGCAATAGCTGTATTACATCTTAATCTAATTTGATAAGAACTTTAAAATTTCCCAAGTTTTATGTGATTGGTTAATTTTGAAAAACTTATGTTTCCAAAAAATTTATGCTTAGCAATTTCAACCAACACAAGAATAAAATTGGTATTATTATTTATTAATATGTACGTTATTTATTTTCAGGCACAAAATACATCAAAATATCATGGAGCAGGTCAAAGTTTTCTACACTTTAATTACAATAACAATTAAATATGAAGAGAGAAAAAGAATGAAGACTAAATTATAATACTATAGCTTTTGTTACCATGTTTTTTTTATTAAATTCAAAGTGGTTATTAAATACTGACAATATAGAAAAAAGTGATCTAGTCTAGACTTTCTTCACACACTTTACAATTTTGTTGATTAAAATATGTATATTATGTAATTGTAATATGTACATATATTATGCAGGTAATGTTATAGACAAATTGTGAAAATAATTATAAAACAATAATAAAATTTATTGATGTTAACCAATAGTTGTAATATTTTCATTATAATTGTGATTTATTTCATTATATAAAATATGTAGGTATGTAACTTACATATTTATACTAACATGTAGTTAGTAATAATAAAAAATTAAAATATTTAAAGTTGCAACTTACAACACACTTCATAAAAAAATTTATCATGGTATTATATAATGAGAAAATGTGAAGTATTTCAATAGTTTTTATATGCTGTATAATGTCACTTTTTAAGGGCTTGTTAATAATATAAGTATATATATCACAATCCACATTTTATATAATCGCACTTCACAATGAACTAGCTTTTTTTGATAGATAGAATTAAAGACTTAATATGTAACATATTTTGACTATAATTGTATAAATTTATTTCTTATATGAACTATAATATTGAACTACTATTATGTAATATATTAATATTTTCAGTTATTACCAAGAAGACATGAATGTTATTATTTAGTTGAAAATTCAAAAGAAGGATGTGATATTGTGAATGCATAATTGGAATAAATAAAATAAGACTATTCAATTAGACTTAATACTTATACATACAAGCACTTTTTGTAAGTCGTGTGTACGTAATTTATTATTAGAATGAATATTTAATTATATCACGTGCAGGTGCTTCCACACAGCAGTTAAAAAATGTTATATAACATTACATAACATTTTTTAACAAGAAAACTTATTACAATAAGTAATTCAGTAATATATTAATTAATTATTGTTAAATATTTTCAAAGCTTCCTGACTGATGAAACATGTTGTAGAAAATGTTCATAACATTTTATAACCACTACTTCGGATTAGTTTGGTTCATATTTTAAAAAAGTTGTTGTTTTCTTACAAAAGTTACAAATTGTTATATGTTGCTTGGAATTGTTTCGTTATCAAGTGTTACAAAACATTTTATAAAAATATATTTAATAACTCTTGTTTGAAATGTTTTTTTTGCCATAAAATGTTTACTAACATTTGTAACTCCTGTGTGGAAGCTGCCATCTGAAGACTGAAACTACAACGATCAAGAAAAATACTTATTTCAACAATAATTCAGTGAATAAAGAAATATGTGTATATATTTTTATTGTTAAATATTATATATAAAAGGCTGTATACTTTTTTTTCTTGTATATTAAACGATGAAAATGCTCGTCTTTTATTTTACCAATACACTGTTCATTTAGTCTCACTAGCGACATCTAGTGCTGCATACAGTAAATGGCAAGTTTCAAAGCAAACTGTCAAAAGTCTATAGAGTTTTGTCTATGGAAAATTGTCTCTATTGAGATAGAACCTAACCAACGTTAAAATGTTCTACACCTAACGATACACGCACGATTTCGAACCTAAGGGATCAGTCTTATATGTATATTATTATATATAAATATATAACCAACGGTAAACATTACCTTAGAGAGAGAGATCTTGTAAAACGCATAGTAGGTACGTGATAAATTCTTGTAATGTTTTCTATACAGTATTATTGCGAATTATTTAATAACTAACCTAACTTACAAAAACCTAACCTAACCTAACTTTTGGAAACCTAACTTTAGGAAACCTAACTTTAGGAAACCTAACTTACGGAAACCTAACTTTAGGTGACCCAATTTTTGGATACCTAACTTTGAGTGACCTAACTTTCGGTAACCTAACTTTGCGAAACCTAACTTTGAGTGACCTAACTTTCGGCGACCTAACTTACGGAAACCTAACTTTCGAAAACCTAACTTTCGGTAACCTAACTTTCGGTAACCTAACTTACGGCAACCTAACTTACGGCAACCTAACTTACGGCAACCTAACTTACGGAAACCTAACTTACGGCAACCTAACTTACGGCAACCTAACTTACGGCAACCTAACTTAAGGAAACCTAACTTTCGGCGACCTAACTTACGGCAACCTAACTTACGGAAACCTAACTTACGGCAACCTAACTTACGGCAACCTAACTTAAGGAAACCTAACTTTCGGCGACCTAACTTACGGAAACCTAACTTACGGCAACCTAATTTACGGCAACCTAACTTACGGAAACCTAACTTTCGGCGACCTAACTTACGGAAACCTAACTTACGGCAACCTAACTTTCGGTAACCTAACTTTCGGCGACCTAACTTACGAAAACCTAACTTTCGAAAACCTAACTTTCGGCGACCTAACTTTGCGAAACCTAACTTTCGGTAACCTAACTTTGCGAAACCTAACTTTGAGTGACCTAACTTTCGGTAACCTAACTTACAGAAACCTAACTTTCGGCAACCTAACTTTGCGAAACCTAACTTTCGGTAACCTAACTTACAGAAACCTAACTTTCGGCGACCTAACTTTCGGAAACCGTACCGTGCGGAGAGAGGGCACAACTGTGCCAACGTTAAGAATATGCGCCGTAATATTCTTTAAATACAAAATATAACCAGAAAAGGTCTGAATTGCAGTGTTAAGTAAAAATAAGTTTACAAGAAATGAGTACAATCGAAGGTAATGGTTACAACCTAATAAAAATATATTTAGTGCCTAAAATCGTGGTTTGTGCTAATCGTAACGAAATTCAGTTATACCACAGATCATATAATTCTATACTAGTACAGATAGTCCAGTCCATACAAATATTTGACTTTGCTAATCCGCGCTCTCAAGGTCACTATGGCAATTACAAATTATATTGCTTAGAATATTGTCTTAGAGACTTGAGTCACGGTAATATTACATACGTTTTTTTAAGTGCGTGTATCTTTAAAATCTAAATCTACCGTGTCCAATTTGAAACATTATTTTCTTGTTATATTATTACATTTCATTTCGTGTTTTATATATTGCATAGACTTATGTATATAAATATTATTATTTTTTTAACGCAAAAAAATTTAAACGAGAAATAACGAAATTAACCTACGAGCTATATCGGTATCAAAGTAAAGTAAAATAATTTAATTACATTTATCAATTTTTATATTTTATTGGGCGCCATCTGTGAACAGAGTATACATAACTTTTATCAAAGATCGTGCTATCACAACGTAGTACCTATTATTGCCGCCAGAAATACAAGAATATCATCGAATTTTATATATTTTTTTAAAATACTATTTATTCTATATATATAACTTTACCTAACTTTAAATATTTCTTTAAAATAAGTTTTTTTTAATATTTGGAATTTTAAGTTAACGTTGAAAACAAATCGATACATTTACGCCACCTGTTATAATATTTTTTAACTAATTTTTATTTTGTTAACAAAACACTTATATAATGGAACATATAATATACGCTCTCTTGTCACTGAAGACACAAATGAATAATTAAATAGTATAGTACGGTGTTATCTTACTGAATAAAGGCGTATGATTAACGTTCGAAAACCTAACTATTGGAAACCTAACTTACGGAAACCGTCCCGTAGGTAGAGAGGGCGCAACTGTGCTAACGATAAAAATTAGTTCCGTAATATTTTTTTTTTTTTTAAAACAGAATATAACCAGAAAAGTGCTGTGAATTGCTGCTGCAATTGAAGGCAGTGGTTAAAACCTAATAAAATATATTAAGTGCTTAAAATCGTGGTTTGTGCTAATCGTAAAGACATTCACTTATATACAATGGAACAAAAAGGACCTCACAAGGAATTATAGAAGAATTACCTGGCAAGTAAAACAATAATAATATATTTTTCAAAATTTAAATAAAAGTTAGTGTTACAACCTTCAGTCAAGAAGTAGTTTATGATCGAGATAATAGAAGTCGCTACATGTCGCCCTCACCTTTTAATGCCAATTTAATCGTTTGGTTTCAACAATAATTAGTTTACAATTATCACTTTATTTTAAATTCAATTATAAATTATCTTGTGAACATATATCATATTTAAATAACATTTATTGAAAAATGGTAGATAAATTGTTATCTGATAGAACTCGGAATATGAGTTGGCGCCACTAATATTAATTTAATAATTTATTGTTTTGTAATAAATGACAGTAATGAGTTATTAATTACCACATTGTAAGTAAATTCGCATATAATTAATTTTGTACGATACAAGTTTTACTTTTTTTTTTTTTTTCTTCTAAAATAGACGAGAATAGGAAATATAACCATATTTAAAGAGAAGGATTAAATTAATCATTAAATAGTTTTAATTCGGCCATCCCAACTTTAACATTTCACAATAATTCCAATTAGGGAACAAAATTTTATTAGAAAATAAAATAATTAACAAAAGCTTCTAAATACATTGAGGGCATTCGAAAAATAATTTATAAGGTACTTACATCAAACGCTCAAACACAACGAGTTATTTCTGTCTAAAATAATATATTTACAATGCAACGCCATCTATCGTAACCCGGTAACACTACTACTGTGAATATCGTCGAGTAACATCACTTAGTCACATCCACCACAACGTTGTGAGCTACAACATCCAATAGAGGGCCTTAATTATTGGTATAGATACATTCAAACTTTTGATTTATTTTATTTATTTATTTATACTTATATTTCAATTAATAATCATGGAGGAAATTATGAAATAATAAAAAAAAAAAAAAAATATTCAAAATGATATTAAAATACAAATATGAAACAAACAATAGTTGATGAAATTAATTCAAATATAAAAAAAAAAATCTAGAACGAAAGCCCAGGGCCTGGCGAAAGTGATTGAGGAGCAAATGACTATTGAAAACCAATTAAAACAAAGAAATGTAAGTTTTTTTTTTTTTTTTTTGGTCTTGAAGAAAAAAAAAAACATAAACAGTACGAGTTAGAAGAAAACAATAGTTTCTTTTATAAACACTAGTATAAAAATTTTTTGTGAAAAGCGAGATTTTGAATATCTTCAGAGATATGACCGAAAAAAAAAAAAAAAAAATGCGACAACAAAAAAAAAAAAACCTTTGCTAATAAAAACAAACACCACGGGTTTTTTTTTTAAAATAGACAATGTAATACTTACGAACTAGTAAAACTTTTCTCATATAAGGTGTTCTCATGCTGAATAACGGCTTATTATTAACTTACGGAAACCTAACTTACGGAAACTTACCTTTCGGATATCTAACTTTCGGCGACCTAGTTTACGGAACCCTTACTTTCGAAAACCTAACTTACGGAAACCTAACTTTCGAAAACATAACTTTTGGGAACCTAACTTTCGAAAACCTAACTTTTGGAAACCTAACTTTCGGAAACCTAACTTTCGGAAACCTAACTTTCAAAAACCTAACTTTCGGAAACCTAACTTACGGTAACCTAACTTTGGGTGACCTAACTTTCGGAAACCTAACTTTCGGAAACCTAACTTTCGAAAACCTAACTTTTGGAAACCTAACTTACGGTAACCTAACTTTGGGTGACCTAACTTTCGGAAACCTAACTTTCGGAAACCTAACTTTCGAAAACCTAACTTTTGGAAACCTAACTTACGGTAACCTAACTTTGGGTGACCTAACTTTGAGTGACCTAACTTTCGGTAACCTAACTTTGAGTGACCTAACTTTCGGAAACCTAACTTACGGAAACCGTACCGTGTGGGGAGAGGGCACAACTGTGCTAACGTTAAGAATATGCTCCGTAATATTCTTTAAATACAAAATATAACCAGAAAAGGTCTGAATTGCAGTGTTAAGTAAAAATAAGTTAACAAGAAATGAGTACAATCGAAGGTAATGGTTATAACCTAATAAAAATATATTTAGTGCCTAAAATCGTGGTTTGTGCTAATCGTAACGAAATTCAGTTATACCACAGATCATATAATACTATACTAGTACAGATAGTCCAGTCCATACAAATATTTGACTTTGCTAATCCGCGCTCTCAAGGTCTCAAGGTCACTATGGCAATTACAAATTATATTGCTTAGAATATTGTCTTAGAGACTTGAGTCACGGTAATATTACATACGTTTTTTTTTATTTAAGTGCGTGTATCTTTAAAATCTAAATCTACCGTGTCCAATTTGAAACATTATTTTCTTGTTATATTATTACATTTCATTTCGTGTTTTATATATTGCATAGACTTATGTATATAAATATTATTATTTTTTTAACGCAAAAAAATTTAAACGAGAAATAACGAAATTAACCTACGAGCTATATCGGTATCAAAGTAAAGTAAAATAATTTAATTACATTTATCAATTTTTATATTTTATTGGGCGCCATCTGTGAACAGAGTATACATAACTTTTATCAAAGATCGTGCTATCACAACGTAGTACCTATTATTGCCGCCAGAAATACAAGAATATCATCGAATTTTATATATTTTTTTAAAATACTATTTATTCTATATATATAACTTTACCTAACTTTAAATATTTCTTTAAAATAAGTTTTTTTTAATATTTGGAATTTTAAGTTAACGTTGAAAACAAATCGATACATTTACGCCACCTGTTATAATATTTTTTAACTAATTTTTATTTTGTTCGTAGTATATACAATGGAACGAAAAGGACCTCGCAAGGAATTATATAAGAATTACTTGGCATGTAAAACAATAACGACGTACATATTTCACAATTTAGATTAAAGTTTCACAATAATTCCCAAATGAAAACAAAATAATTACTTAATAAAATCTTATAAATACATTGAGGGCATTCGTAGAATAATTTATATGGTACTTACATCAAACGCTATTCAACGAGTTATTTCTATCTAAAATAATATATTTACAATGCAACGCCATCTATCGTAACCCGGTAACACTACAGTAGTGTATTCACATAGTGAATATCGATTAAACAACATCACTTAGTCGCATCAACCACAACGTAGTGTTCTACAACATCATATAGAGGGCCTTAGTAAGTAATTGGTATTGATACATACAAACTTTTGATTTATTTTATTTATACTTATATTTCAATTAATAATCACGGAGGAAATTATGAAAGTATTCAAAAATATTCAAAATGATATTAAAATACAAAAACTCGAAATAACAAATATGAAATAAATATAGTTGATGAAATTAATTCAAATATAAATAAAAAAAAATTAAAATCTAGAAAGTAAACCCAGGGCCTGGAGAAAGTGATTGAGGAGCAAATGACTATAGAAAATCAACTAAAATAAACGTAATTTTTTTTTTGTTGCTCTTGAAAGCATCTAAATAAAACACTTATATAATGAAACATAATATACGCTCTCTTGTCACTGAAGACACAAATAAATAATTAAATAGTATAGTACGGTGTTGTCTTACTGAATAAAGGCGTATGATTAACTTTCGAAAACCTAACTTACGGAAACCGTCCCGTAGGTAGAGAGGGCGCAACTGTGCTAACGATAAGAATAAGCTCCGTAATTTTTTTTTTTTTTAAAACAGAATATAACCAGAAAAGTGCTGTGAATTGCTGCTGCAATTGAAGGCAGTGGTTAAAACCTAATAAAATATATTAAGTGCTTAAAATCGTGGTTTGTGCTAATCGTAAAGACATTCACTTATATACAATGGAACAAAAAGGACCTCACAAGGAATTATAGAAGAATTACCTGGCAAGTAAAACAATAATAATATATTTTTCACAATTTAAATAAAAGTTAGTGTTACAACCTTCAGTCAAGAAGTAGTTTATGATCGAGATAATAGAAGTCGCTATATGTCGCCCTCACCTTTTAATGCCAATTTAATCGTTTGGTTTCAACAATAATTAGTTTACAATTATCACTTTATTTTAAATTCAATTATAAATTATCTTGTGAACATATATCATATTTAAATAACATTTATTGAAAAATGGTAGATAAATTGTTTTCTGATAGAACTCGGAATATGAGTTGGCGCCACTAATATTAATTTAATAATTTATTGTTCTGTAATATATGATAGCAATGAGTTATTAATTACCACATTGTTAGTAAATTCGCATATTAATTATATATTATAAATATAATTATATAAATTGTTTAACAAATACTTAAAAATTGTATAAACCGGATAGGAGAGAATGTCAATGATTTTATTTCCCGCAGTTTTTGTCGGTTTTCTGAAGTGAAGTAGAAAGGGCTTACGCAAAAAGATTATGAAGAACCATATTTAAAGAGAAGGATTAAATTAGTCATTGAATAGATTTAATTCCGCCATCCCAACTTTAACATTTCACAATAATTCCAATTAGGGAACAAAATTTCATTAGAAAATAAAATAATTAAGAAAAGCTTATAAATACATTGAGGGCATTTGTAGAATAATTTATAAGGTACTTATATCAAACGCTCAAACACAACGAGTCATTTCTGTCTAAAATAATATATTTACAATGCAACGCCATCTATCGTAACCCGGTCACACTACTACTGTGAATATCGGATCAAGTAACATCACTTAGTCACATCCACCTCAACGTTGTGAGCTACAACATCCAATAGAGGGCCTTACTTATTGGTATTGATACATGCAAAGTTTTGATTTATTTTATTTATTTGTTTATTTATACTTATATTTCAATTAATAATCATGGAGGAAATTATAAAATTATAAAAAAAAAAAAATATATATTCAAAATGATATTAAAATACAAATATGAAACAAACAATAGTTGATGAAATTAATTCAAATATAAATATAAAAAAAAAAAAATCAGTCAAATCAAATCTAGAAAGAAAACCCAGGGCCTGGAGAAAGTGATTGAGGAGCAAATGACTATAGCAAATCAGTTAAAACAAAGAAACTTTTTTTTTTTTTTTTTTTTTGGTCTTGATGACAGAAAAAAAAAACAGTCAGAGTTAGAAGAAACCAATAGTAGTTTTTGAATATCTTTAATAAAAAAAAAAAAAAAAACACAAACAAAACAAAAAAAAAAAAAACTGCGAAAACAAAGACCTTTTCTAATACCAACACCACGGGGTTTAGAATAGGTAGTGTAATACTTACGAACTATTAAAACTGTTCTCATATAAGGTGTCCTCATGCTAAATAAGGGCTTATTATTAACTTACGGAAACCTAACTTTCCGAAAAGTAACTTATAGAAACCTAACTTACGGATACCTAACTTTCGGCGACCTTACTTTCTGAAACATAACTTACGGAAACCTAACTTTCGAAAAACTCACTTTCTGCGACCTGATTTTCCGAAACCTTACTTACAGAAAACTACCTTTCGGATACCTAACTTTCAGCGACCTATGAGAACTCACTTATAGAAACCTAACTTACGGAAACCTAACTTTCGAAAAACTCACTTTCGGCGACCTGACTTTCCGAAACCTAACTTTCTGAAACCTAACTTTCGGAATCCTAACTTTCGGCGAACTTACTAAAACCTAACTTATATAAACCTACCTTTCTGATACGTAACTATCGGCGACCTAACTTATGGAAACCTAACTTTCGAAAAATTCACTTTCGACGACCTAACTTTTGGTAATCTGGGTTAGGTTTGGGTTAGGTTTGGGTTAGGTTTGGGTTAGGTTTGGGTTAGGTTTGGGTTAGGTTTGGGTTAGGTTTGGGTTAGGTTTGGGTTAGGTTTGGGTTAGGTTTGGGTTAGGTTTGGGTTAGGTTTGGGTTAGGTTTGGGTTAGGTTTGGGTTAGGTTTGGGTTAGGTTTGGGTTAGGTTTGGGTTAGGTTTGGGTTAGGTTTGGGTTAGGTTTGGGTTAGGTTTGGGTTAGGTTTGGGTTAGGTTTGGGTTAGGTTTGGGTTAGGTTTGGGTTAGGTTTGGGTTAGGTTTGGGTTAGGTTTGGGTTAGGTTTGGGTTAGGTTTGGGTTAGGTTTGGGTTAGGTTTGGGTTAGGTTTGGGTTAGGTTTGGGTTAGGTTTGGGTTAGGTTTGGGTTAGGTTTGGGTTAGGTTTGGGTTAGGTTTGGGTTAGGTTTGGGTTAGGTTTGGGTTAGGTTTGGGTTAGGTTTGGGTTAGGTTTGGGTTAGGTTTGGGTTAGGTTTGGGTTAGGTTTGGGTTAGGTTTGGGTTAGGTTTGGGTTAGGTTTGGTTAGGTTAGGTTAGGTTAGGTTAGGTTAGGTTAGGTTAGGTTAGGTTAGGTTAGGTTAGGTTAGGTTAGGTTAGGTTAGGTTAGGTTAGGTTAGGTTAGGTTAGGTTAGGTTAGGTTAGGTTAGGTTAGTTAGGTTAGGTTAGGTTAGGTTAGGTTAGGTTAGGTTAGGTTAGGTTAGGTTAGGTTAGGTTAGGTTAGGTTAGGTTAGGTTAGGTTAGGTTAGGTTAGGTTAGGTTAGGTTAGGTTAGGTTAGGTTAGGTTAGGTTAGGTTAGGTTAGGTTAGGTTAGGTTAGGTTAGGTTAGGTTAGGTTAGGTTAGGTTAGGTTAGGTTAGGTTAGGTTAGGTTAGGTTAGGTTAGGTTAGGTTAGGTTAGGTTAGGTTAGGTTAGGTTAGGTTAGGTTAGGTTAGGTTAGGTTAGGTTAGGTTAGGTTAGGTTAGGTTAGGTTCTCAGGGCAGTTGCTGGACTGCTACTGGGCGCGTCCCCCGGGTGGCGGATAGGGGAATGCCACCACATTGGTGGTACCGGTTTCGACCGGCGCGGACCAAAACCAGTAGGCATGGGCGTGCCTTTAGGGGTTTGTTAACCCCACGGCCTAAGGGAGCACACCCTGACAGAAAAGCGCGAGGTGGGGCGGGTCCGGCGGGTGCTTAATTGCGCAGCCGGACATGCACCTGGGTGCACCCCCCCCTCAACTCGTAATCCCGGTTCCTGGTGTCGTTGATCACGTCTAGCGGCCGGGACTGGGACCGAGGGTGTTGGCTTAATTGCCCGGGCTGCGAGGAAGAAAACCTCTCTAAAAAATTACCCCAATCCCAAGCGGAGAAGCAGCGCGAGGGGATGCATGGCCGATGGGATGATCGGTCCCTACTGCTTCCCCCGCTAGAGTACCGGCCGACACTCTAGGCGGGTTATTGAAGGCTTATCCGGGTGCAGGGGGCACCGCCCGGATGGACGGGTTATATCCCCCATACTCGTGGGATCAAATATGGAACCAATTTTAAACAAAAACCCAAATCTAGATGTGGAGCCCGTGATGGGCGGTGAATTGACGGTGCCTGTGACTGGCGGAGTGGTTGTAGAGCCCGTGATGGGCGGAGTATATGATTCAGATGGGTCTATGTACTCGTCTGTTTCCTCGTCGTTGGGCCGTAAGAGGCCTCGTGCTGTGCCGCTTCTGGCGTCGTCCTCCGGGTCCGAGACCGAAACGGAGTTGACCATTAACGCTAGGGCGACGGAAGCACGCAGGGGAAAGACCTATAAGGGTCCAGTTGGCACTGGTCTGGTACGTACGCGTGCTAACCTTAAAAAGTTGGAGTACGAGGCCAAGGAGAAGGCCTTCGAGGAGTCCTTGAGAAGAGAGCCTTCCGTAAGGAGAGTTCCACTCAGTCTGCGGGAGCAAAGTTGTCGGCCTTTGTTGCCCCCGCTCCGATAGATGTGGCCGGGATGCCGGCCGAAGAGTTGAAGGCGGTCGCTGGGGCAAATGTAGCGGCAATACTCGAGGTGGCCCTTAAGTCGGGCAATCTGAAGGGCGGCTATGTAAAGAGGCTCAAAGAGTCGGCGACTTCCCTGCAGCAGGTCGTGGAGGCACTTGCTGGGCGCACGGCGGCTGAGGAGATGGCGCACCTGAGTACCGACAACGCAAGGCTCAGGAGGGAGGTTGAAAACCTGAAGTCGGAACTCAAGGCATACCGCCGAGAGTTCTCCGATATGCGGGCCGAAATGTCTGCAGCGAAACCGGGCCCATCAGATGCAGTTGGCGGGGATTGGCTGGAGGAGCTAAGGGCCTCCATAGTCGCCTCGGTGGGCACCCTAATTGATGGCCGATTTGCCGGCATTGAGGAGCGTCTTCTCCCAGAGAAGAGGATGCGGCCCCCATTGGCTGCGGATAGACGGCGCGAGTCTGTTGCGAAGGCCACTGCCCCCGTGTCGGCTCCATCTAGCGGTGCCTGTGCAGTGCCAGCGCCGAGTGTCACAGTGGCTAAAGGTGGTTCGGCTTCAGGCAAACGAAAGCCTACAAAGAAAGGGGCGGCTGCTACTGCGCGCCCTAGCCCGCCAGTGCAGGCGCCGTCTGTCTCAGCTCCTCCTCCTCCAGTCGCTGGGCCAAGTAACTCGGGGACGGCGCCGGTGGAGACGTGGGCTACGGTAGTCCGGAAGGGGAAGAGCAAGAAGGGAAAGAAGTCCTCCCCTCCAGTGGCTGTCCCCAGTAAGGCAGCGCCAGTGCAGAAGGGCGGCGCGCAGAAGAAACCGAAAGTTGCACCTCCACCGCGCACTGCGGCGGTAATTATTACGCTGCAGCAGGAGGCTGCGACTAAGGGCGTGACGTACGCGCAACTATTGGAAAGGGCGCAAAAAGATATTGACCTGACTCAACTGGGTGTAATAGGTGGGTTATCTGTGCGGAAGGCGGCCACGGGGGCGCGGCTCCTCGAGCTCCCATCCTCTGTGTCTGCTGAGGTGGCAGATAGGTTAGCCGAGAAGCTGCGCCAGGTGCTGGATGGCTTGGCGACTGTTGTCCGGCCGGCAAAAAATGGCTGACCTGAGGATCAATGGCCTGGACGACTCGGCCACCAAGGACAAGGTGGCTGCTGCGGTTGCACGCGCGGGCAACTGCTCTTTAGAGTCGGTCCGGGTCGGTGAGATCCACATCGGGAAGGGTGGAATGGGGTCAGTAGTTGCAAAGTGCCCTGTTAAGGCGGCCAAGTTGGTGGTGGACGCAGGCAAAATCCTGGTGGGCTGGTCTGCAGCCAAGGTCCAGGTCCTGGGGCAGCGCCCAATGCGCTGCTTCAGGTGTATGGGCATTGGCCATACGGTGCCGGTATGTACATCAAAGGTGGAAAGAGGGCGCCTGTGCTACCGGTGTGGTGGTGAGGGGCACAAAACGGCGAATTGCACGGCGAAAACAATACGCTGTGCCGTTTGTGCCGATGGGGGGCGCCCTTCTGGGCATCTAATGGGTGGGAACGATTGTAACCCACCCATTACGAAAGGCAGGGCGGCTCAACAGACCAGAGCCGCCCCTAGTGATGGAAGCCGCCAGGCTGGGGAGGAAGCGCAGATGTCGTCGTAATGCCCAGACATCTTAAGCGCTTCCTCCAGGCGAACGTCAACCACTCGGCTGGAGCGCAGGACCTGTTGCTGCAGTCCATGGCCGAGTGGGAAATTGACCTGGCGGTGGCCTGCGAGCCCTACTTTGTCCCTACCCAGTCGCAATGGGTGGGGGACCTAGAGGGCTCCGTGGCCGTAGTGTCTGGGAGCAGCACCGGCCCCCGTCTCTCGGCAATCGAGAGGGGTCAGGGACTAGTCGTGGCAGGGTGGGGAGAGTACGCGATCGTTGGAGTGTACTTCTCCCCCAACCGCAGTCTGGCGGAGTTCGAGGTTTTTCTCGACTCCGTCCGCGCTGCGGTTTGCAGGGTGTCGCCGAGGCCCACAATCGTCCTCGGCGACTTCAATGCCAAGTCCCTGGCTTGGGGGAACCCCACCACGGACGCTCGTGGACGAGCCGTCCAGGTGTGGGGCCTACTCTCCGGGCTGTCCCTCCTCAATGTGGGGACGGCTTTCACTTGCGTGCGGCAGCAGGGGGGGTCTGTGGTGGACCTAACGTTCGCCACCCCCAACGTCGCGCGCAACGTGTTAAACTGGAGGGTAGAGGAGGAGGTGGAGACCCTGTCGGACCACAACTACGTCCGATTTGAGGTCTCCACCCGTCCGGTGCCAATGGACCGCCCAACGGGGCCCTCTCGTGCGTTCCCGAGGTGGGCCCTTGGCCGGCTCGATCCTGAGCTGGCCCGGGAGGCGGCCATTGTGGAAGCTTGGTGCTCCCAGGGGAGTGTGGTGGGCGCCAGCTCCGAAGTGGAGGAGCTGGCTGGCCGCATGCGCGACGCCCTCACAAGGGTCTGCGATGCGGCCATGCCGCGTGTTAGGCGGCACGACCGGCGACGCCGGTGTGTCTACTGGTGGTCGCCCGAAATTGCGAGGCTCCGGGCGGCCAGCAGCAGGGCCAGGAGGGCATATGTCCGGTGCCGAAGGAGAAACGGCCTGGACCCCGAAATGGAGAGCGAGCTGCGGCAGGCCTATAAGTCAGCCAAAAAGGCCCTGCAGCTCGCCATAAGCCAGGCCAAGGCGGCGGCCCGTCAAGAATTGTTGGCGGGCCTCGACAGGGATCCGTGGGGGCGCCCTTACATCAGCGCGCGGAACAAGCTCCGCGCGCACGGCGCCCCGGTCACGGAGACCACGCCGCCCGACGTTCTCCTTCGGCTGGTGGGAGGGTTGTTTCCGGAGTCGTCTGGTCACGTCCCCCCAGTGATGGCTCCTCCCTCATTCCACGAGGGAGTTGAGGAAATCCCCCCGATCACTGAGGAGGAATTCAGCCTGGCCCTCGACAAACTACGGGCCAGGCGGACGGCTCCGGGACCGGACGGTATTCCGGGGCGAATTCTAACCATCGCCCTGGAATACCTGGGAGGGGACCTTCGGGCTCTGTTCAACGCATGTCTTCGTGTTGGGCAGTTCCCGAAGGTCTGGAAGGAGGGGAGATTGTGCCTACTGCCCAAGGAGGGTCGACCTCTGGACTCTCCTTCGGCGTACAGGCCAATCGTGATGCTGAGTGAGACGGGTAAGCTCTTCGAGAGGATTCTCGCTGCCCGTATCACTCGGCATCTGGAGGAGGTGGGGCCGGGCCTTTCAGAGGCTCAGTTCGGGTTCAGGGCGGGTCGGTCGACCGTGGACGCCCTGAACGCCCTGAAGGTCCGGTCCTTGGCCGCAGTGGAGGAGGGAGACGTGCTCCTAGCCGTCTCGGTGGATGTGGCCAACGCCTTCAACACCCTGCCGTTTGAGACGCTACGAGAGGCACTTCGGTACCATGAGGTGCCTCTCTATCTCCGGCGGGTGTTGGACGCGTACCTCCATGACAGGCAGGTCATGTGGATGGGGGCAAATGGGGTGGTCGGTCGGCGACGTGTCGGCTGCGGGGTTCCACAAGGGGCCGTTTTGGGCCCGGTACTGTGGAACCTCGGCTACGATTGGCTCCTGCGTTGTCCGCTCCTCCCCGGGCTGGGTGTCATCGCCTATGCGGATGACACCCTCGTCACGGCCCGGGGTCGTTCCTATGAGGAAGCGGCACGCCTGGCCACAGTCGGCACAAATCTGGTCGTCGACCGGATTGGGATGCTGGGCCTGAGGGTCTCCATAACCAAAACGGAGGCCCTCCTTTTCCATGGCCCACGCAAGGGTGCCCCTAGAAATGCCTGCCTGCGCGTCCAGGGGAGGATGGTGGAGGTAAAGGCCCAAATGAAATATTTGGGCCTGACCCTGGACGCTCGCTGGACGTTCCGTGTCCACTTCGCCCAGCTCACCCCGAAATTGATGAGCGCCGCCTCGGCCCTCGGCAGACTTCTGCCGAACGTCGGGGGCCCTGGATCTCCTTGCCGGCGGCTCTATGCCGGCATCGTGAGGTCCATGGCACTGTACGGTGCTCCTGTTTGGATCGACGCCCTCGCCGCTGAGAACAGGGCCCAATTGCGCAAGGCGCAGCGGGTCCTGGCGGTGAGGGCGATACGGGGGTACCGTACGGTGTCCTATGAGGCGGCGACGCTTCTGGCGAGCGATCCGCCCTGGGAACTCCAGGCGGAGGTGCTCGCCGAAGTGTTCCAATTTCGGGCGAGTGAGCGCGGGCGCGGGGAACGTCCGGCGTGGGAGGGAGTCGCTCGGATCAGGCGCCTAGCTGACGAGGCCCTGATCCGGCGCTGGAGGGAAGATCTGGGGACTCCGGCGGCTGGCCTGGCGACGGTGGGTGCGGTTCGTCCGTACCTGTCTCGCTGGGTCAGGAGGCCACACGGCGTCTTGACGTTCAGGCTGACACAGATGCTTACCGGGCACGGGTGCTTCGGTAAGTATCTGTGCCAGATTGCACGTCGGGAGCCGTCGCCCGTATGCCACGAGTGTGGTGCGTCCGAGGACACCTCGCACCACACCCTCGCGGTATGCGCCGCTTGGGCTCCCCAGCGCCATGCCCTGATGGCGGTAGTGGGTGGAGACCTTTCGTTGCGAAGCGTGGTGGGGGCCATGCTACGCGACGCGAGGTCCTGGTCGGCGATGGTCTCCTTCAGTGAGACCGTCATCTCACTGAAGGAGACGGCGGAGAGGGAACGCGAGGCTAACGCCTTAGCAGACCCTCTTCGTCGCCGTCGGCTGGGGGAGAGGAGGCGCCGGTATGCGCATCTTCTCCCGCCATCCTAGAGGAGCTACCGCGGGGGGGTCTCTCGTTGACTCCCCTGCACGTCATCGGGGCGGTCGGGATGCCCTGCGAACCGAAGGCATCCTGATTTAGGCGAGGCTGGCCCGCGTGGTACGGGCCGTCCGCAGGGGTGTTGCAGTGAGTGCGAAAGCGATCCTGCACGCCCCATTGCACTGCGGCGAAGGGTTCCGCTGTGGGTTTTAGTGAGTAGGAGTCTCACAGTACCCTGCCCATGACGGCGGCAGGGTCCCCATGATGGGTTTCCCCAGCGATAACAAAAAAAAAAAAAAAAAAAAAAAAAAAAAAAAAAAAAAAAAAAAAAAAAAAAAAAAAAAAAAAAAAAAAAAAAAGGTTAGGTTAGGTTAGGTTAGGTTAGGTTAGGTTAGGTTAGGTTAGGTTAGGTTAGGTTAGGTTCTCAGGGCTCAGGGCAGTTGCTGGACTGCTACTGGGCGCGTCCCCCGGGTGGCGGATAGGGGAATGCCACCACATTGGTGGTACCGGTTTCGACCGGCGCGGACCAAAACCAGCAGGCATGGGCGTGCCTTTAGGGGTTTGTTAACCCCACGGCCTAAGGGAGCACACCCTGACAGAAAAGCGCGGAGGTGGGGCGAGCCCGGCGGGCGCTTAACTGCGCAGCCCGGCTAGCACTTCGTGCAACGCCCCTCTCAAATCGTAATCCCGGGACCCGGTGTCGTTGCCATGTCTAGCGGCCGGTAACTGGGACCGATAGCCTCGGCTTAACCGCCCGGGCTGCGAGGAAGAAAACCTCTATAAAAAATTACCCCAATCCCAAGTGGCGGAGCAGCGCGAGGGGATGCGTGGCCGATGGGTAGATCGGTCACTACTGCTACCCCCGCTAGAGTACCGGCCGAAACTCTATGCGGGTTACGCTAGGCTTATCCGCAGACAGGGGGCACTGTGCGGATGGACCCACCCTTCCCCCATACTCGTGGGAACAAATATGCAAGTGAATATTTCAAATAAAAAAACAAACCTTGATGTTGAGCCTGTGACGGGCGGAGAAGACGTTGTGCCTGCGACGGGCGGAGAAGGTGTTGTGCCAGTGACTGGCGGTGCTGGCGTTCGGCCTGAGATGGGCGGTGTATCAGGTGTGCCTAAACAAGGTGCAGAGAAGGCAGTTGCGGCAAGGCAGCCGCAAGTTGTGCTTACCCGTGTTCAGCTGGGGGAAAGCGCGATGTCCAGACGGGGCTCCGTGTCCTCAGGTGGAAAATTCTGGGCGGACTCTGGCAGAGACTCGGATGGGGACAGCTATGTCTCCATGGGATCGGCGGGGAGTCTGGAGAGATCCCAATATAAAAAGGATGTCCGGAAGAGGCCCAGGGTCAGTCGGGGCAGCAAAACGAGCTCGTCGGAGGACGAGAAGAAGCCTAAGGCCAAGGTGGTAGCCAACCGAGGCAGAGGCCGTCCAGCCACGACGGGAGAGTACGTGGGTCTGGCTGAGGCCAAAGCTGCGTTGAATCGGGCAAAGAGAGAGGAGCTCCGATTGCGGGCAGAGGAGGAGGTGGCCGGGATGGCATTGGAGGTGCAGACCCGGTCCAGTTCGCGTCTATCTATTGGCTCGTCAGTCATAGAGGTCAACCAGGCGGAGGCGGTCTTGGTCTCTGACCTCCAGAGGAAAGTGGCGGATAGCCTTGGAGTGATCGAGACAGTGGCCAAGAAGTCAGGAAATCTCAAAGGGGGCTTCATAAAAGCCCTAAACGAGGCGGCCAGCTCTATCTCGGCTGCAGTTGACGTCTTGGTCAAAAGAACGGCGTCGGAGGAAGCGGAGCAATTGAAGGCGAGTAACGCACGCCTCCAAGCGGAACTGCGCGATCTCAAGCAGGAGTTTGCAGCATTGAGAGCGCAAATGGAGTCCTCTCGAGCTGATCTGCGTCCTACGACATCTGTGGCCCAGGTCCCGGCAGTTCTCCCGCCACAACATCCGGCGGGCGTGGACGAATTAGCCCAGACGATCATGGCTCAGGTGGGGACCATGATCAGTGCCCGTTTCGAGGCCCTAGAGGACCGCCTTTTGCCTGAGCGGCGAATTCGCCCTCCACTGGCAGCGGACAAGGCGCCGATAAAACCGGCAGAGAAAGAGACTGGAGTGACGACCCTGGTCGCCCCGGCAAATCCCGCCCCACGCGAAAAGATGGGAAAGAAAAAGAAGGGGAAAAAGCCGGAACAAAGACCGGCTGCGCCAACCCCAACAGCGGGAACTGCGCAAGCAACCTCAGCCCCTCCCACTGCCACTGATGGATGGAACGTGGTAGTGAGACGGGGGGCCAAGAAGAAGGCAACGGCTACAACTCAGCAGCCGAAAAAATCAGACGCGCCGCCGAAGAAACGCAAGGTCGCAAAACTCCGGCCTCCTCGCTCGGCAGCGGTAGTAATAAAGCTCCAGCCTTCAGCTGTTGAGCGAAAGATGACATATGGGGAGGTCTTCGCCCAGGTCAAGACGAAAGTAGACCTGACCGACCTGGGCATCAAAGATGTCAGGTTCAAGGTGGCCTCGACGGGAGCTCGAATGCTGGAGATACCGGGAGCAAACAGCGGCGAGAAAGCAGATGTCCTTGCACAGGCACTGAAGAGGGTCTTAGATGGGGAAGACGTTAAAGTCTCCAGGCCCACAAAGTGTGCGGAGCTTCGGGTAACCGGCCTAGATGACTCGGTTACCCCGACAGAATTAGCGGAGGCCATAAGCCGGGCAGGTGGCTGCAATGCCGATATGGTCAAAGCGGGAGACATTCGCCGGGAGAGTTATGGGCTGGGGACGGCGTGGGTCCGTTGCCCGGTCGTCGCTGCTAAGAAGGTAGTGGATGGTGGTCGCCTTCTCGTGGGTCTGGTGTCTGCGCAGGTGAAACTGCTGCAAGCTCGGCCGCAGCGGTGCTATCGCTGCCATGAGGGAGGTCATGTGGCGGCGCGGTGCACAGGGGCGATAGACCGCAGTGCCGAGTGCTACAGGTGCGGACAGCCTGGTCACCTGCGCAGTCAATGCACGTCTGCACCACATTGCGCTGTCTGCGAGGCGGCGAAGAGGCCGGCGGACCACACGGTGGGAAGTGCCGCATGCACCCGGTCCCAACCGAAGAAAAAAGGGAAGAAGGCAGCGTCTGGGCCAACGGCTCAGGAACAGCCGGTGCAGAATAGGACCGAGGTGGGAAGGGCCATGGAAACATAACTATGGCCCTAAAGGTTCTACAGGCGAACCTTAACCACTGCGCTAGAGCCCAGGACCTGTTTGTCCAAAGTCTGGCGCAGTGGTCGGTGCAGGTCGCTGTCATAGCGGAGCCGTATTGGGTCCTCCCGCGTGACAACTGGGCGGGCGACGACGACGGTTCGGTGGCCATCGTTTCCCAGGTCGCCGCGGGCTCTCCACCCTTTACGCGTGTTGTTAAGGGCTCGGGGTGTGTCGCGGCACTGCTGGGACGGGTCATCGTTGTCGGGGTATATTTCTCCCCCAACAAAACCTTGGCAGAGTTCGAGGAGTTTTTGGACGGGTTGGGGGAGCTAATCGCTAGATGTGGGCCTGCGGAAGTTATAGTTGCGGGGACCTGAACTCGAAGTCCGGCATTGTGGGGCTCGACAACGGAGGATGCGCGGGGGAGAACCCTTGCAGAGTGGGTTAGGCTACCGGCCTGACAGTGCTTAACCAGGGAACGGTCGACACGTGCGTGCGACGGCAGGGCGGGTCCATCGTGGACGTTAAGTTCGCGAGCCCTGCCTTAGCGCGCCGTGTCCACGGCTGGCGAGTGCTGGATGACGTGGAGACGCTCTCGGACCACCGCTACATCCTATATGAGATCTCCACTCATCCGGCGGTGCCGCCAAGCCGCAACCGAACTCGGAGGGAGGAGGGGCCGCGGTGGCAGTTGAGGCGCATCAACCCAGAGGTGCTGAAGGAGGCAGCGATTGTAGCCTCTGGCTGCCCCAACACACAGCATCCCCAGCCGAAGCAGCAGAGCGCTTCGAGGAGCTGGCGAAGCGGCATATTGCGTATGCCGCAATGCCTCGGTCCGGGCCGTTGACCCCAAGGCAGCAAGGTCTGGTGGTGGGACGGCTGAGATTGCTCAACTGCGTGAGGGACTGCCGGTCGCTGCCAGACGGTACTCTACTACACACTGTCGTAGGAGGGCGCGTCGTGACCAGGCAGAGGAGCGATAACAGATATTGCCCACTTACGTGGAGGCGAAGGCGCGACTAACAGCCCAGATCGCCAGGGCAATATCTGAAGGGCGAGCCGAGATGTTGGAGGGGCTCAATAGAGACCCATGGGGCACACCATACAGATTGGTCTTAAACAAGCTTCGCCCCTGGGCCCCTCCACTTACTGAAACGCTCGACAGTGAAGTGTTGCAGACCGTGCTGGGGAGTCTCTTCCCGCACCGAGACAGTTTCATGCCGCCGCAGATCGATTCATACACTATGGCTGATGAGATCGAAGGGCAAGAAGACGTGCCAGTGGTTGATGAGGAGGAGCTGGCTGCTGCGGTTGTGCGCCTGCGGGGAAAGTCCGTTGCGCCGGCGACCGGAGGCAGTGCAAGGTCGTGCGTTAGCCATGACAATGGGACGCTTTTGGGCCGTGTGTGAGGGGGCTATTCACTGCCT